>NW_019168049.1:10340752-10940752 GCF_002303985.1 Durio zibethinus
ATTTGGATATCTGGTTTGGTTATTAATTAAATTAATTGTTTGACCTATAATGACTTTTGAAAAAAAAAAAGAAAGTAAAACGAAAATAAAGAAAATAAGAGGTCACGGGAAAGGAAGCTTCAAGGTTATTATTATTATTATTTTTTTTTTATGTTTTATTTTGCTTCTATCTTCTTAGTTGATCTTTTTTCCCTTAAAAAACTAAAGCCATTTTTTAGTTTTTTTGGAACCGTTATGGGTTGCAATATGTTGTCGGGACTCCTATCTTTTCTTCTTTTTTTTTAGATTGAACAATGAATAGAAAATAATAAAAGATCTCAATTTTTATTGTTTCTAAAAAGTTTTGTTGTTAAATTAACAAAATTGACTATTTGAAGGTTGGCTCTAGAGATGACAAAATGGACTGACGGCTCGGCCTAACCTCTTGTGGGTCGTAATGGTCGTGCCAGCGCAATCAATTTTGCTACAATACTCATGTCAAGTTAGTAGTAATGTCGAGTTGGTAGTCGTATCATGTTAGGCTGAGCATTTCAAAGCCCACAGGTTAGCATGGCACGAGCCTATGATTAGATCATGCCCAAATCTAGCACGACACGAATCTATATTTTGCTGATAAAAATATAAGATCAATTAATTTTTTATGTATGTTTTATATGATTCTAAAATTTTAAATGAATATTAATAAGAATAAGAAGATAACCTTAGTGAGAATATAATTAGTCAAAAAATAAAAAAATAAAAATTCTAATATATCTTTTATTTGTGAAATTAATTTTTATTGACAATAAGATGTTAACTTTTCAAAAGAATAATTAGATAAGTTCGATATTTTATTATGATGAAAAATAATAAAAAAGTTTTTCCCATGCTTTTCTCTAATGGCTTATGATCTACTAACATCTCACATGTTCACAATTCTATCAACGTCTTATTTCAATGCAAGTTGAAGAGTTCTTGATGAGACAAAAATTAATGTGAAAAAAAAAATATATATTTGATGGGTTGTGGGTTAGCACAGCACGATCCATACCATTATCAACTCATAAATCATGTTGGGTCGAGGATTTTTTAATAAAAACTGGCTTAGCACGATCTTTCTTTTTTTATTATTAGGGTAATTCGGCCCATAATAGTGCTATGCCAACCCATTTAGCTCATTTTATCACTTTTTAGTAAGATCCAACCTTTCACTAAGTATATTTGTTTTTTTATTTTTAATTTTTTAAAAAATATTTATGGAAAATATTAAAAGATCTAAGGTTGTTTTTACCATATAAACACCGATTCAAATTTGGAAAATATTAATTTTTTTATTCTTTTTTTTTAATATAATCTGAAAAAGACATTTTTTTACAGATATTTTTTTCCTATAATATATGATTTATTGATTATAATTTTCTTTTTATATTCAATAATTTTAATTATTAATTAAAAACTCACTCGTTAATTCAAGATGATTTTCCAAAGCTAGAAAAACTTCAAAGTTTCCTATTTTACCCATATTCATATTTTCAATTTAATAACACCAAACTCTGGTTTTTATGATTAATTAAGAACTCTTTGTCTCTCTGTCACTCTATTTAAGTCACAAATCATGTTATTTTCTATAGTTGCATTTCAACTTTCAATGAAATTTGAAATGCAACGCACTAGTTGATGGAGTTATTACCTATAACGGTTCATATCGAATCGAATTCAATTCGATTTTTTAAAATAATGTATAAATTTATGAATTTTTAAAATTTGAACCAAAATCGAATCAAATTTTCATATGAGTCGAATCGAACCGAAATCAATTTAATTTAGCTGAGTAGTTTTTTAAATTAAAATTTTTTATTTTATATATTATTTTAATGTAATTTTTAATATATTTAAATAGATTTAAGTATAAATATATTTAAATATAAAATAATTATATTTATTTTATAAAAATTTAACGAATATATAAAAACTAATAAAAGGATATAATTAGATTTGGTTTGGTTTTTTAAGGATTTTTCACTTTTAAATTTAAAATTCAATCCAAACTTAATATACACATTTAATTTTAAAATTTAATCCAAACCGAAAAAAACTAATATAAACTAAACACTACAGTTTCAAATTGATTTTCGATTTTTAAAATTTTTTTCTCACCTCTAATTACGCTTAGGTATTTTTTTTTATCTAAGTTTTTGTTAAAAAAAAAAAAGGTCAAAAGGATCTAATTATTTTATCATTCTATTTAAGTATTCATATTATTTTATACAGATTATATCTTATAATTCATGTGTTTATATCTAGTTTATTTAATGTCAAATGCATATAAAATATAAAAATTATCGTATTATAATTCATGTCAATAAATAAAAAATAAAACATATTTTTTTTATCAAATCAATATACGATTTTTAAAATTTTAAACTGTATTACTTTTATTTATTTTTTAAAATTGCTTTATATTATATCCGAAACAAGTAACCTAATTGCCCAATATAATATACATTCAATAAACATGAAGATGAAAGTTTGATCCTTTCACTTATTTGGTTGCAAAACAAATAAAATTACCATGAGATCTAAAAAGGATTTAGCTTTAACATTTTAAAAGAGTCAAATACTATATTTTCTTATTTGGGTTTAGTTTCCTAGAAAAATCATTGGCACATAAAATTTCTTACTAATAAGTTTGCTTGAGTGTTTATATGCAATGCAATGAAATTAATTCAACGAAATCATTTTAAGCAAATCATTACTGTCAAAAAGTTGGAATTTTAGTATACCCTTTCATAATAAAATTAAACGTCCAATTTATTATAAAGCAAAGCATAGATTTTTGAATAAAAATTTTAATGTAGTTGATCGACATAGTTATATGACATTTAATAAATTTAAAATTTATATATTAATAATCATAATTTTTTTATTTTTAAATTATGATTTTTTTATTAAAAAAAACATACTTTACAACTTTAGCATAAAAATGTTAAAAGGAAATCCACTTACAAAACTTTTTATATGTATAATTTTGCTTGTGTTTAAATGGGCATATTAAGAAAATGACATTCATCTTGAAATAGCAAACATTATTTTAAAACAAATAATAATAAATTATAATGAGGGATTCACTTAATCTTTAGAGAAAAAATGGATAAAATTAAAAATATTATTTTTATTTAAATTATTAATTAATTTAATTTTGATTTAATAATAAAAAATATAAAAATTACACTAATATAAATAGATCAATTTCAACGATTCCCAAAAAACTTGCCCAAAGCCAGCCCATTTCTTCTGTAGAAAGGCCCAGACCGGTCTCGAACTCGGAAACAAAAAAAAACCGAACCGTCCTCTCCTTTCCTGAAACCTTAACCAACACGAAGTCCAACTTTGCAGCCCCTTTTATTAATCAAACATCATAAATTTCAAACAATCTTAGAATTAAAAAAAAAAACGACAGAGTACGGACCAAAGCAATTTGAATCTTTCGATCGAATTTTTAAGGAATAAAGGGGAGGTTTTCTTGTGAGAGATATGGATTTTGAGCTAAGGAGAGCGAGAGAGAAGCTTGATAAAGAGCAGAGGGAGAGGAAGGAAAGGGCCAAGTTGAAATTGGAGAAAGAGAGGAAAGCAAAAGAAGAAGCTAAGAAACAACGAGATGCCATTGAAGTTGCTCAGAGATCTAGAAGGCTTGCTGCCATTGAAGCTCAGCTCGAGGTGCTACTGTTTCGCGATCTCAGCTTTCGGTTCTCAAATCATTTCATTGAATTCTTCCTTTTTCTGTTCTTTTTTAATTCTTCAATTGAATTTATAATTAATTCTTATTCAACATGTAGTTTCATCCTTTGCATCAAATTTTTGATATGGGAATTGATGCTTTGCTTGAAATAGTTAGAAACATGGGTGTGAATAAGAAGATTCTTGAGGAATTTTTAGTATGCGAAACATGTTTAGCCGAATATTAGTTCTTTTCTTTAAAATATGAAAGCCCATTACACTTTGTCTAGACAATAACATCAGTTAAACTTCGTGCAATGCCATTGAAAGCCCATTTTTAATCTACCATGGGCTAGGTGCGAGGTCTGTACTGCTGGTCAGCTGCGCCTCTTTAACACTCTTTATAATGATTACACGATGGTAGAGTCCACCTTACGTATGTATGGAGAGGAATAGTGCTTGAATAGATGGTTTATAAATGAGTTGAATATTTTGCATTATGATGTTTTCGGTATATTTGGTAATGGGGATTTCTAATCTTTTCTTCCTTTGTCCTCAGGTTGAACGGAAAATGGAAGAAAGTTTACTTGCCGGAAAAGGAATAGTTTTTTATAGAATCTTAGAAGCTGTACCTTTTCAGGGTAGTGGAGATAAGATCAAATTGCCTCCATCCTGTTTCACTGAATTTCTCTGATCAAGGTGCATTTGACAAGGGACCGGTATATTTTCAATTGTCATTGGTTCATCAGGAGGGTTTTTCTGAGATTAAGGATGGTGAAAAGGAAAAGAATAGAAGCACTCATTCAGGTGTTTTGGAATTCACTGCAGATGAAGGTTTCGTTGGGATTCCTCCCCATGTATGGAGTAATTTGTTCCCTGTGGACACTCCAAAGGCTTCCTTGGTTGAGGTTCGTTATGTTCGACTTCCAAAAGGAACATATGCTAAACTTCAACCTGATGGAGTTGGCTTTTCTGACTTACCCAATCACAAGGCTATTCTTGAAACAAGCCTTCGTCAGCATGCTACTCTTTCTCAAGATGATGTTCTCACAGTTAAATATGGAGAGTTGACATACAGGTTATGTGTTCTTGAGCTAAAGCCCTCTTCAAGCATATCTGTCTTGGAAACAGATATTGAGGTGGATATAGTCAACCCAGGTGTTGAATCAGAAAGGACAGATCAGTATGTCTTAAAGCCACTTGTGTTTGGTACATCAGACTCTGGATTGGTTGAGGAAGGAAATTACATGTATTATAAGTTCTCAATTGATGACAAAACATGGGAAAACATTGTTTCCGGTGATGTCAAAATAGAGGTAAGGATAGAAGCGGAGACGAATGATGGAGATACTGATCTTTATGCATCCAAGCATCCCCTTATATTCCCAAACCGTCATCAACACGAATGGTCTTCCCATGATGTTGGTTCAAAGACTTTGATCCTCAGCTCCAAAGAATAGGAACTTGGGTGCTGGTACTTACAGCCTCGCTGTCTATGGCTTCAAAGGAACAACCAAGTACCAGGTATCAGTGCATGTTCTAGAGAACAGCAAGCATAAGGTGCGTCAACAAGCTGTGAATTCATCTTCAATGGAGGTGGATACCGTGGAGTGTCGGAATTGCAAGCATTTTATACCCAGTAGAAGTATAGCTCTGCACGAGGCATACTGTAGTAGGCATAACGTTGTTTGTCTACACGTTGGTTGTGGAATTGTTCTAAGGATTGAAGAGGCCAAAAATCATGTGCATTGTGACAAATGTGGGCAAGCCTTTCAACTGGGAGAGATGGAGAAGCACATGAAAGTGTTCCATGAACCACTTAGGTGTCCTTGTGGAGTAGTGCTTGAGAAGGAAGACATGGTAAGCCACACTCCTTTCTACAGAAGATTTATTTCAATTTACTTTATTTCAGTTAACTAGGGCATTATTTCTGCCAACTTTTGTTAATTTATTTGAGAAGTGGAACAGAGTTAATTTTTGAATCTGACAACTATTTTTCTGGTTCTATGAGAATGTTGCTTAATGCATAACTTATTTAGGGTGCGTCATTCTGTGCCAGTTCCAGTAAAAGGGTTGGCATGTCCACTAGCGCCCCTCTAAGCTGGCAGATGATGAATAGGAATAAGCATGAATGCTTATTGTAAATTACGGTTTTACATGTTCTGCTAGATTATAATTACATTATTAGACATTTAGAGATGCCAATGCTGTCGACATGTTGTGGATATAGTCTAGCAAAATGAAAGGTTTGAAATTGTTCGAAATGTTCATAAACGACAAACTCATATGCTGCACGCCATTGTGGCATGTCTAAACAATCTTCAACCTTTTTGTTTGTCTTTTTCAAAACACAAGATTCCAATATTTTATATTTGATGGGATCCATCACCTAAGATAGTTAAAGGAACATGATGATCTTTTCTTTAGCTCCTGGAGTGGCCAAAGTGATTGGCGTCTAACATAGATATTAAATCTGATATCAAGATGAGAAAATTGATGACTGGGTGATTGAAAAGTGGAAACCTTGATTGCATCTTTCTGTATTGTCCATCTAGATATCTTTAACTTTCGGTTTATTGGGACAGGTGCAACACCAAGCTTCAGATTGCCCCCTGCGCTTAATCACATGTCGGTTTTGTGGAGACATGGTTCAAGCTGGAAGCTCTGCCATGGATGTTCGTGACAGATTACGTGGACTCTCAGAGCATGAGAGCATTTGTGGCTCAAGGACTGCTCCATGTGATTCATGTGGACGTTCCATAATGTTGAAAGACATGGACATCCACCAGATTGCCGTTCACCCGAAGAACTAATGTCAGCACAACTTCCCAATTCCAGTAAAGACCAAAGTCAGCACTATTTTGCATGGCTTATAATGTTTAAGACTCATAGAAAAAAATGGACACTGTGGCTGTTGGCTTCTGTGCATGAACCAAAGAAACAGATTGGGATTATTTGCATATATTGTAAGAATCATGGGGCATTATTGTTTTGTGCTTGCGAAAAAGGCAATATATAAATATTTGGTTTGAGACTCTCGGTGTCTGATAATCACTTTGAGTTCTTATTAATCTGAAATCGAGTTGGGTCAAACTCTATAAAGGGAGCAAGTTTTCCCAGCATTTTTTTTTTTTTATTCACAAGAATTGAAACTAAGACCTTACTTAAAAATAATCGAATTTCTCAATCACTCGGATCAATAAAAAACTAATTATATGAATGGTATTCTTTATATAGTTTGTTCTTGCTCATTCCTATGAGTGAAATTTCATTTGTTGATTTTCTTTCTCATTTTTTACTAATAAGCTGTTCTTATTACCAAAAACTCAAATTTTCTAATAAAAGAATTTAAAATTTTTCACTTTATATTAAATGGTGAATCAAATTTATTAATTTTTTGAAACAAAATTCAATTTTATATTTTTTAATTTGGATCAAATAAAAAATTCAAATATTCTCACAAAATAGTTTTGATCATTAATTTTGATATTTTTAATCAAATAAAAAAATTACAAGTACAATGGTTTAAAAGTTACTAATATATTTTTAATTTACATTATTATTATTATTATTTTGAATTTATTAAAAAATTATAAAAAATAATTTCTTATAAATTTGTTAGAATCATTTGAACTGATTAAAAAAAAAAATACCAAACAAAATCTAAAAAACTCTTTTTTGAAAAAAGTTGCATTTATTATTATTAGTTTTTTTAATAACTTGCCGCATAAATTATTCTTTGCAGTTGCCCTAATCTTTAAAATAGTAGAAGTACTAACCAAATACCAAATTCTTTATTTCTTTCCTTCTCAACTATTCCACCCCCCCCCCCAAAGAATAAACGATTGGGCCCAGTTGTGGGCCTGAGTTGCCTCCCGTGGGCCATTCCTTTCATTTTATTTTTTCTGACTTCGGTGCCATTTGCTGAATAGTCGTCGCCCGAGGCTGCAGCCAGGCTTTGACGAAGCCATACCTGGGCAGGCTTCCTGTGACTCAGAGATCCGAAGCTTTTACGAGGCCGGAAAGGAAAAGAGAAATGGAACGAGGTGATGACGGTAGCAGATTCGAGCGGCACCGGAGCGACGTCGTTTGCGTCGTCTCCTTCCTCTAACCTGCTTCCTAGCAACCTCCCTCTCGTCACGGCCTTCCTCGCCTTCGCTCTTGCTCAGTTTCTCAAACTCTTCACCAATTGGTTCGTTATGTCTTAATCACAGTTTTTTCAGTTGAATATACTACATTCAAATCCCTGTTTTGCTGATTTCGAATCGCTATTTGTTTGTTGTTTGATGAGAAAGTTGTAAAGTTCGAAATCTTGGAATATTTTGGAATTTGGTTAGGTCTTTGATTAGACTTGACAATTTAAAATATGACACCGTGATGCAATGTGAATATGATAGAAGGACAGGAAAGAGAACATGAGTTAAAATTTTAGTAATAATTATATATAGATTTAACAAAATCAAATGAAACACGTAATTGTTGTTTAAAATACTATACAAATACACAAATGTTAGCATTTTACACTATATAAATTCACGAATCGTTAGGTCTAGCTTTGATATGCCGCTTTAACTATCAACCGCTATTTGTTCTTTGTAACCCTTTAACACAATGATTTTGCTGTTAGATTGTTGTGCATGCATGGTTTTTTTATTGGGTTAAATTTTTGTTCACTTGCATAATTAGGTTTTCGAGTTTCGGTTGATTTTAATCACTGGTCCAATGCTTTTTGAATTGTAGCTCAAATATTTGAACTTGTTTCTCCTAGATACTCAGGTTTAAAGAAAGGAGATGGGATTCTAAGAGGATGATTGATTCAGGTGGTATGCCATCATCACACTCTGCCACTGTGACAGCTCTTGCAGTTGCTATAGGTCTACAGGATGGGACAGGAGGACCAGCTTTTGCAATTGCAGTTGTCTTGGCATGTGTTGTATGTGCTTCCTAACTTTTCATTTCCTTGTGGTGATATTCTCACATATGACCTGTCTTATTTATTGCCTTGCCTCTTTTGTTTTGTGTTTTTTCTTTTAATCTAATTTTAAAATCTGTAGACCAGATAGGCAGTTTTGTTAGGTTCAACCTGGAGACCCACTTGTTTAACAACAGAGAATGGAAAGCGTGAAGACTAAAACCTAACATTTAGCTTTATGCGTAGAATGTTAGTGATAGGTATTTTAATTTTCATATGCTCTATGTTTGGAAGACCAAAGTTTCCATATTTTAGGAGCCTGAAATATGGGTGAACCTAATCAGGATCATTATCAAAATCTTTGCAATATATTGCCTATGATGCTCATCTTTTTTTTCTGAAACTTTAATTTTTAACTTGAAAGTGGTTTCAATCATAAAAGAATTTAGATACTTATTAATGCCTTGAATTGATTAAGAATTTTTGATTTGAACAAAACAAAAATTTGTCTACCTTGAATCAATATTTTCTAAGCTTAAATTGAACATTTTTCCACCCTTCTATCTTGCCAAAATCCTTTTAGAACGCAAAACAACTCAAATTCTCGGAACAAAACATGATTTATGCTAGTTTTGATAGAAGGGATCGATCCCTTCCCTTAAGGGATCGATCCCCTCTTTACCAGATCGATCCCCCTAGCAAAAGGGATCGATCCTGTCTTCATCCAGAACCGAAAGTTCTCAAGTTTTGGCAAAACCGATCAATCCCCTCCCTGTAAGGATCGATTGGTTGGGGTTTCAAGCTGAACGGATCGATCCTCTCATTCACAGGGATCGATCATTTTTCATACAGAAAGTCTTTATCGTGCAATTTTTCAGAAAACAGATTGATCCCGCCCACATAGAGGATCGATCACCAAAGAAAAGGGATCGATCCCCTCTTAAAAGGATCGATTGGTTGCTCAGACAGAATGTTCCCAAGTTCGAAAACCCAAAAAAGGGATCGATCCCCTCTTAAAAGGGATTGATCGGGTAAGGCATTTTATGGCACAAAATCTAGCCTTCTCCAACATGAACCAATTGATCACCTATGACAAGGGATCGATCCCCTGAAGGCTAAACACTCCCAACGGTTATTTTTTGTTTGAAATTTTTACAGGTTTGAAACATTAAATGCTATCCAAACGGCTCTCAACTTCTTCCTACCTATAAATCAAGCATTCCACTGCAGACCCAAGAAGAACAAGAGCCAAGGAAACTTATTGCCATTCACCTACCAATTTGCTTAAGCATTCAAAGCTGTTCCAAGTTAGAAAAGTGCAGAATTCATATCAGTTTTTCTCTATTTGTTGTCTATACCACTGTGTACTTCAAATTAGCAAACACCCAACCTTTGAGAGCTTCTTAGAGTTTTCAAAACACTTCATATTTCTGTATTTGAGTTTGTAACTTAAGGGGGAGGATAACCCTTAAGATTATATTGTGTTGAGTTTGTAAAGCTTAGAGAAGCTTGGTTGTAATCTTCAACACTTATAGTGGATTGACTCCTTGGCAAGAGAGGCTAAGGAGAGGACGTAGGTGTCTAAGAAAGGACCGAACTCTATAAATCTCGGTGTTATATTCTCTATCCCTATCTCTCATTTACTTTCATTTATTGTGTTTAATTGTTTAGCAAAATTTGTGCTTATTGATTATTGTACTTCAAAAATTTATTAAAAACCAATTCACCCCGCTCTTGGTTTATCCAAATCTTTGAGCTAACACTTATTACTATATGGAGAATGTTGATGATATATCATTATATGCAGGTGATGTATGATGCCTCAGGTGTCAGACTTCATGCTGGTCGTCAAGCTGAAGTAAGTCGCATTCCACTTGACATATAGATGCACAAGTGTATTTGCTTTTTATTAACCTATATTCCGATGCCCTTATACACTGTTCATATTTTTCTTTCCATATTTACAGTTGCTGAATCAAATTGTGTGTGAGTTTCCTCCTGAACATCCATTATCTAGCGTGAGGCCTCTGCGTGAATTACTTGGGCATACTCCCCTCCAGGTCTGCTACTCTCTACACTGCACAAGTGGTTAAAATAACTATTGCTTCTTGGTTACAAGAACTGCTTATTATTTCATTAATTCTTCCAAAAGCATATGTTTCCCATTATAGCACTGTAGTTGACTAATATAAATGTCATTCAGTTTGTAAGTCTGACATTACATGGTATTCCACCCTTAACATTTAGCAAACTCAAACAGCGAAATTATGATTTAACTCCAAAAACAAAAGATAGGAAGAAACAATTTCTTCAAGGCTTCAAAGTCTACTGGTGAAATCTCCAAAGCAAAAAGACTCTTTTATCTTGTCAAATCATGGAATCTTTTTGGACTGCTGTTTACATCTTTTGGCAACCCTGCCTTCTCTATTTTTTTAAGGATATAGTAGTGAAATTCTGGATGTCTTAAGTCACTTATTAATTCCCTGCTGCAAAACAACAGGCTTTCCATAGAGCACAATCATTTTGTTTCCTATTTTCTCTTAAAGAAATGGGTTGTCACTTGTTAAGCCAGGAGAAGCACATTATAGTTTGGGAGATTATTTCACCCTCAAAGTAATATTATACTACTCAGTGAAGGGTTCAATTTTTGCTGTGTAATTGAGTCTTAAAGTAATATTACACTACTTAGTGAAGCTTCAATTTTTGCTGTGTAATTGAGGCTAATAAGTGATAATGTAAGCCTTCTTTTGCATAAATAAGATGGGATTATGGGTGCAAATATATACAATCTACCAAGGGAAAAGAAAAAGGAGGGTAGCATCCATTCTGGAGACAATTTATTTAAGTGTTTTAACAATCTTACCAACAGGCAAAATAATTGATGTATATGATATGGTGCAGGTTGTTGCGGGTGCTTTATTGGGATTCATAGTAGCTTTTCTGATGCGGAATTCTGGTTAGGATGTTACGTAAACAACATTGATTCTTTCTTCTCAGTAATGGGATGGAGTACACATCAGTCTTAACAAAGATTGGAAGAAAGAGCTGGTGTCAAACTTAAGTTTCTATTGTTGAAACCGTGTAAAGTGGAACTGATTTCTGTTAACCGTGGACATCACTTATATACTATATCTTTCACAATTTGGATTGTATAGCTTTGCCAATTCTTAGGATGAGTATAGTAATGAATATCCTCCCAGACTTATTCATTCACTTGTTACACTGATAGGTGTTTGCACCTGATATGTCTCCTATGAAAGCTGCTGCAAGTTTTATTAAAATATTTGCATGGCAAATAACCTTCTTTTTTTTTTTTTTTGTTTTTCCTTTTTGAGGTTTATTGTCCTAATTTTTATTTGTCATTTTATATTTGTTTTTCATTTCCATTTTGGCCAAGAGCCCGAAATGTAAATGTGAACAATTGGGATCTGTACTCAAAATGTTTCCCATCCAGCAGATTCGATGCAAGATTTCAAGTATTCAACATCGTTCCTTTTCCGTCAGCAGCAATTGTGAGATTAGTTATTGTTGGATGTATCTCAAGGCCTCTTTCGAAATGCAACTGATCTTTATAGTTTCAGATTCTCCCAAGAGATCTGTCAAGAAAAATTGCCTTTGAGAAAGTGCCTTTAAACACCAAGTACTTGTGCTATAACTCAGCATGGTTTACCCGGCTGCAATCCCTTCTAACACCTAATAGCATACGACCGGAGGAACCCTGAATTGAAATCTGAAAGTGGCAAATAAACACGTTCGCGTGCTTTACTGCAAGTCTATAACAGGTTTTCTTAACAAACTCCATCTTGATTTCCATCAAAAAACAAACTCTTAAGTCTAAGGAGCTTTACGCTTCATTCTACTCTAATGCAGTTAAACCTATATATAAATGCTCTGCTCCAATCTCAGAGCTGTCACCCCCGAAAATCCCTCACTCTCCCATTCACATTGCAAACTAAGCCATGAAGAGGAAAAGAGCAATGTTATCACCTGCACGCCAACTCTCCAAGTTTGGCTCAAAACTCGTCATCCTTGTCTGTCTTGTGCTCTTTCTTTTGGCTTTCCTCAGACTTCACTTTCACCCCACCCTTCAGTCTCTGATCTCTATTTATCATTCATCTCGTGTTTTAGATGATGATCCCTTTAAAAGTACTCCTAAGATCGCTTTTCTCTTTCTTGCTCGCGCAAACCTGCCTCTGGATTTTGTTTGGGGCACCTTCTTCAAGGTTTTTAGTTTTATCTTTCTTTCAAGTAATAGAAGAAACCCGAAAATGAATATTACATTGTGATGTAGGCTTTGAAGCTTGAAGTGTATAAGATATTTATCGCTTGTCTTCCTTGTGAATGGTGAAATTTGCAGAATGTTGATATGGGAATGTTCTCAATTTATGTTCACTCGGAACCTCGTTTTGTTTTAGACGAATCGAACACACGGTCAGCGTTCTTTTATGGTCGCCAGTTGAATAATAGCATTCCGGTACATTGCTAATACTTGAACAGCCTCTGCTGATTTGAAAGCCTCAGTTTCCGAATACCAGGTGCTAATACTTTGCATATAGTTGCATTACTTTACAAACAAGTATCCTGCTATGAGTCCAAATTGGTTGTATGATGGAGAATACTAGGAATTTAACCTAGAATTTGTATTATTGATAAATACTGTGATCAGGTATGATATGTGAAATAAGTTGATTACTTTAATTTCGACTGCTTTTATCTGTATCCTTCAAATCCAAAGTGCTTGGTTTTCATAATGGTTATGGATATTCATGTTGCAGGTATTATGGGGAACAACAAGTATGATAGAAGCAGAGAGATTACTAATTGAAGCTGCCCTAGATGATCCATCAAATCAGAGATTTGTACTTCTCTCTGATAGGTTAGTAGTGGTGCATATTTTGTAACTCTTATTCCTAATATAGATCAACTTAATTTTGTTTCATGATGAGTTCTTTATTTTACAGCTGCATACCTTTGTACAACTTCAGCTATGTGTACAGTTACTTGATGTCTTCTCCCAATAGCTTTGTCGACAGGTATATATAATGATAGAGTAAATTGCAATGAATTTTCTCAGTGATGTAACAAAATCTTCTAATTGCATATGCAATAGTTAAGCTGAATCTGCAGTAGCCTGTTTTGTATAGCTTTGTTGATGTTAAAGAAAATCGCTACAGTCCTGCAATGTCACCCATCATACTAGAGGAAAAATGAAGGGGTCTCGGGTTCTTCCATTCTATCTCTTTTACCTGTTCATTTTTCATCTCACCATTTAAGGAAGCTATATTTCTCAAGTGGATGCATCTTGAAAAGGATCTCAGAATAAAAGTTCTAAGAAAAGGAACAACTTTCAGGCATTTCTATAATATAAGTTGTTTATTTCAAAATCTTCTGTGATTTAAAACATAAAACTTTGTTTTTACCAGTTGTTTGATTTGTCTATGATGAAAATTTTACTTGTATTTATTTCAGTGGATCGCGTTGATCAGAAAACATGCTGCAATTGTGGTAGATGATGATATTGTCTTTCCTGTTTGCGGGAAATTTTGTAAGGTACTCCATGGATAACGTCATTTTTCAAGCCCCTCAATTTTCATCTGGTTTGAGCACTAGTCTACTGCAGTTGAATGCAGTTATTTAGATTGCTTCTAATGGTGTTACTTGTCTTCAGCGTTGGCCGCCTGCAGACCTAAGAAAGAGAAGGCAGATGCTGCAGGCTTCTGTAGGTTAACCAAGTCCTACCATAAAAAGGCAAAACACTTCTGAATCTAACAATTAATATTTGTATACAATTAAAATTCTTTGTGGTTCAATCAAGTGAATGATTTTGTCAGCAATTATGCGTAGGAGCTAGTTCAGAATATTCAGAATGGCCATAACTGTATACCTGATGAACACTACATCCAGACACTGCTCAAAGTAAGCAACTAAACTGCTATTCTACAGGTTAATGATCTGTATCAAAGCTTGGATTCCCTGCTGTATACTTTTTTCCCATCCTTTTCTTTTACTTGTACAATTAGATTGGTGGGGTTGAAAATGAGCTTGAACGAAGAACATTGACTTATTCATTATGGAATCAATCTTCTGATGGAGGGGAAATGAGCTCATGTTACCCTTTTCAGTTCGCTTACGCTGATGCAAGTCCCCGACTAATCCAAGGAATAAAGGTGTGTACTGAGCAATGAACATTGGCTAGCTTTATACCACTATTCTATGAGTTAACCAAACTCCAATGGACACAGGACGTCAACCATGTTTATTATGAGCATGAAGACCAGAAAGAGCTGTGCCATGTTAATATCACAACAGCTCCTTGTTTTCTATTTTCCAGGAAATTCACTCCTTGGGCAGCCGTGCGCCTGTTGACTGAGTGAGAGCTTCATTCATCTTCAATGATGCTGCTGCTGCTGTTGTTGTATCTGATGCAGCAACTTGATAACGTAATAGCATAGAATTAGGAAAACAGAACATATATTAGTTGTTAAAAGCTTTCAGATTACAGCTGCAAATGATTTACAGGACTTTCACATGTCGTACAAAGTAAAATTTGACACCAAAAATGAAGCAGAATAATATTTGGAAGATGGGAGTCATGGAGGAATTGCTCAAAGAATGGATTCAAATCTCGTGTCACAGCCATTGTTACAATTTCTTTCTGCCAAATGTATGCCATTTTCATTGGTAATACATTTTGAAACTCCTTGTGTTATGCTACGCTCATGAATCATGATTGTCTAGTCTTGCACTCCCAACCACTTTTAAATATCACTGGTACAGAACATAAATATAACATAACTATGGATAAATAGATCTTTTGGGAAAATAGAAACAAAAAAAAAAACCACTTCATTATGGTTTTTATTTATATGTGTTATATATGTTAGGGGATGAGAAAAATTTTGACCATGGCATTACATGGGTCGAGTCAGGTTTCCATTCGTAGAGATGTTTAATCATGCGTCTTCCCATTAAATCAATTTGATTTAAGATTAATTTTTTTTTTTAAACTTTAAGGGTTTATTATGATATTATTCGTTACATAATTTTATGATGTTTCATTTTGTTTTATGATTTTTTGTCATGATTTTTATTATGTCTATTATTTTTTAAAGTATTTGATATGATTAGATTTTGTCAATTATTTTATCTCAATATCCTATTAAATGATCTGATTAATTTATCATATTTACTCATTAAAAGATTTGATATGAAATCGATTTATTAAAACGTACAACATCAACATTTATAAATTTAATGAGTTTTTTTTATCTAATATGTAATTAATATATCTTAACTATATTTTTTTTAATTTTTAGTGTGATATTTACATGTTAAGCATGATTTAAATTCGATCTTAAATCTAAATTTTAAGTCGAAGTCCAATTTATTATTTTATCAATATTTTTATTTAAATATAAATATAAAACATTTTTGTTTTGTTAATTTATTATTTAATTAAAAAAATTATCATTAATCGGATTCATTCAAATCCAAATTGAGTGAATCAAATTTAAAAAAAATATTTTAAAAATAATAATTTAGTGTTATTTGATCCGATACTGTTTACGTACACTTCTAGTTTAAACAATTAAATTCATTGTTTGTCGAGAATAATTGTCGATTGTCAAACCGTAAAAACACAAAAACCAAATGGAAATATGGAACTTTTTTTTTTTGTCAAGAAAATTGGAGGGTCAATGGGAAAGGCACTGAGAGCAAGTAAAATAAACAAACGGTCTTGATTCATAGATCTCTGAATGCGAGCGCAACACAGAGCCACACCGTAAAATTACCTTTCATCAATCAAGATTCAAAGCACAAATTGGAGGGAAAAGAAAAGAAAAAAAAACAATTTTATTATTATTTTTTAATAACAAAGGAAAATCTCTCTCTTTTTCCTCAATTCAAATAGACGTGCTCTGAACTGAACCAGGCTCCATCAACCCCGTTGAAGTAAAGCCTAAGCCCCTAAGCCAATGGCCGAAGCCCTAAGCCCGAACCCTAGGCCGAGGATCCCTATTGCCTGTCGCATCCAATCCCCCACCAGCCCCTTCTTCTTGGGCTCTAACGACGACAAACTCGAGCGTGCCCAGGCTCGAGCCGCACGAGCAGCCGCCATCCGCCGCAAGTCCGTCGCTTACCATGCCCAGCCTCCTACAGATCCCGATCCTTGCCTCGCTAAAGACCAGATTCTCGAGTTGTTCCAAAATTGCATCAAATTGGCCAGTGAAAATGTTTCTAATTCCCCTTTCTCTCTCCCAATTACTTAATTATATGAAGATTGGTTTTTTTTTTATTACAAATTTAACTACGTTTGTGTATTTTTTTTAAATTAAGAAAATTGTAAGTGATAGCATTGGAGTTTTGGTGGTTGAATTTTAGTGTCATTTTCTCTGCATTTAATTTTTTTTTGGGCAGAAAATTAATCAAAAGAACACTTGGGAGCTGAATTTAATAGACCATCTTCCTGATATTATCAAGGTTGACGAAGAAAATGATGCGGAGACGAACTTCCAAAAAGTATGTTTATCATTTTTCTTATGTTTGATTTGGTAGAGTATTGAATAAAAGGATATTGAATCGACCCAGAACTAGAATTCGAACAAAAATTCATACGAAAAAGTTGGGGATCTAATAGGTCATTTCTGAGGGAAAAATGTTGCACTTTTTATTGCTTATTTATTGGGAAAGGCATTTCGTTTTAGTTACTAATTTTATAGCAATTTTAAACTGAAGAAAATTGATGCTTAGGCTGAAACAAGAAGTTACTAGAATGATGTTCTGAATCAGTGCATCTGCATTTTCAAGGGACCATATTTCAGACTATGAGTAACTGCTGTGAAAATGTTGTGCAGCTGAAGCCAATGGTTATAACTGTGAAAGCAAAAACTTTTAGAAATGTTTGGAGAAAAAATGCCAAAAAAATTATGGGTTAGTAATTCATATTGTTATCACCGTTTTCTTCATGTTTAATGAATGGGTTTCATTTTATATTGTACAGGCCAGTTGTACTTTGGAAGCTGGTGTTAAGATTTACTCAATGAGAGTGGATTCGGTTCATTCAGTGGCATACAAGGTTCTTGGTGGGATAAACAGAGCAGGTCAAGAAAATGAGCAAGGTTGGGTTTCTTTTATAGTGGTACCAGCTTATTTCTCTCTATCACAGTTTGTATGTCTGATTTTTCATTTATCAATGAAAGCTCTCTGTGGCATTTGCTTTTCTTCAGATTAGCTTCTTGGTTTTGCAAAACTGGTAAATAAAGGAACAAAGCATACATTTATTTCATGGTTTGTGAGTTTCCCTCTGTTTCTTCAACTTTAGGTCTAATACAATGATACTAAGTTATTTAATTATTCGACAAGATTGAAGTTTGAACCAACCACAAAATTCTAGAACCTCGATTAGTGCATACTTATATTATCAATAAACTTTTTCATGGAAAAATGAGAATAGGTTATGGTCAAAATTTTCTTATCTGTTGACTTGATTAGCTTTATTCTGCCAGATTTCTAGCTAAATGTGATATTATGTTACAATGCCAGATTCTGTGGTGGAGGATGCCAATGTTGATACCGCACAGGAAGGCAATCGAAAGAAAGAGACAGAGAAAAAGGTTTGTGGTCTTTAAACTTAAAGAAATTTCTTATTCTAACTATATATTAATAAATGTCTATATTTGCAGATGTCAGCTTTATCAACATTGGAATCTTCTTTTGAGGCTCTTAATGTAAAGAAATTTGATGGTAATGACACATGCCAACAATCTTGATTTCAGTGTGAGGTACAAGCTTTGATTATGATTCCATCTTTTTGTTTTCAGTTGCATTTGCAGTTGATCCTCTCTATCATCAAACATCTGCACAATTTGATGAAGGTGGAGCCAAGGGTCTGCTGTTGAATAATCTTGGTGTTTATGCTGGATGTCGGGTTCTCTTTGATTCATTCGAAGTGCCAGGGAAGGAAACGCCTTGTTCAAATCAACAAGATATATCTGAAACAATCGATCTATCTTTTGCTGGAGGTTTGTCTTTGGTTTTCCCTGGCGTGTTTTGACATCTTTATCTGAGAAACTTAGGTTTTTGATGGCTGTCGTTCTTTGATCTTTTGACAGAATACCTTGAGCGTATGGTATTGAACATGCGAGCAAAGGATGAGATTTCACCGACTCTCAAGAATATAGTCTATCAATTTGATGAAGATAACAGAAGGCCACAGGAGAACTTTTCCTGCAGCCAGAGATCAACAGACCAAGTTGATACTATATATAATAAAAGTGAGTTTGATGGTGTTGCATTTGAGAGTTTTGAAGCTGATGGTTTTGATCATGATGACCAACCAAGCATTGTTGATGAGGACTTTAATGAGGCAGAGCCAACTTTTACAAGTTATGATGAGGTTTAACACATTCCCTTCTCTTAATTATTGGAAGAGGGTAAGAATAGAATTGTATGCTTATTATTTATAAATTGTAATTGAATTCCACAGGATACCGAGCAATTTTCTTTCAACAATCCTGATGCAGGTGACAAATATGAAAAGGTTGATGAATATTTGCTCATGAGCTTGGGATTTCCTTTGAAACAAAATGCATGGGCTGGTCCTGATCATTGGAAATATCGAAAAGCTAAAGGTACATGTCATGGGGCCATTGGAAGGTGCTATCTTTGATCAACCTTTTTTTCTTTGCTAGTTCATTAACATGATTTTTAGTTTGAATATCATAGGTTCTGAGGATGTCTCTAATGAAGAAATTACAGAAGTGTTAACAACAAAGAAAGGCAAAAATAAGAAACAAGCTGAGCCTGATATTGATTTCACAAAAGCCTTGGATAACGAAATGCCAGACATCTTTGCGCCTCCCAAAAATCCCAAGTCTTTACTTCTACCTTCAAACAGAGCATCTTGTAATACAAAGCTTCCTGAAGATTGTCACTATCAACCTGAGGATCTTGTCAAATTGTTTCTTTTACCCAATGTGATGGTAATGTGTGCCACCAGTTTGCTACTAAAATGTGACTTTTGTTGAAATGTTTTTCTCCCACTTGGCTTTCTTGACATAAGATACATGTTCTTTTGCAGTGCCTTGGTAGAAGAAGGAGAAGAAAGTTGTCAGGTATTCTTTGTTCTCTCATAGATACTTCTCAAATCTTGGTATTTTTCTTGAATGTCTGCGAACTGCCTATCATTCGAGTCTACCTATTCCATGTTGGTAGGACTTGCTATGTAGTTTATGTCATATTATGCTAGTTGTTTTTTGAATATAATTCTCATATCTCGAGGGATCCACTTCTTCCTTTTGTTTTCAATTGTTAGCTATGGGGAGAAGAGGTAGGCAGCTCCCATCTTCCTTGTTTGGAAGATTTTCAAGGTTTCAAGGGACAGATCTATCCTAGAGAAGGTGTTTATATTTCCTGTTGTGCGCCTAACTTTTCCAACTAAAACTAAAAGTTTGCTCTAATAAAATGAAAGTGTATACTGATACAGTTTCAAGTTATCTTGTACTTTGCTTTCCATCTAGCCAAATGAAAAGGAGAAGCACTGCTTCATTTCATCTCGCGCTGAATCCTGGTTAATCAGGTTAGATGGGGTCAGGAACCTAGATAAATGAAACCTTTATCACCCTTATCTCTCTTCCTATTAACTTTGAACATAGAAGTATCTATGGAACCTTTTCTTATTAGCCTGGAATAATCTTACATGATTGACAAGAATCCTTTTTTTTTGGAGTTAAATCAGTATGTATGAGGACTTATTTTCATGCATATTGTTTTGTTAATTTTTGTCTGACAATCATTTCTCCAAATAAGTTATAGCTAAAAACTGGTTTTTACTTGTTATTTAGCTTTGGGATATAACATAAATGTTTACTTCTTTTAAATATTTTAAAATATTTAATTTGATTATGATTTTTTTTTAAAACCTTTTCTTCTTGGCTCACAAATACATACACAGAACTTTTTCCTTGCTTCTTTTTAAATTTTCATCTTAATAGTTGCTTTCTGTTTTGTTTTTCATAGATTAGATCTTGTTTTCAATGTTTGTATTGATGATAAAATGCAGGCCGTTTACTGATATACTATGGTATAGTTTTTATCTTCACATCTTACGTGATTTTCAGACAAGTCAAGTGAGCAGTGTGATAACTATGATCCACAGCCATCCTGGGAAGAGCAAAGTGTATTTAGTGGTTTTGACAATGAAATTGATCATAGTGATGTTGATGACTCTGGTATGCTTGTTTCTCAGCCTCATCAGGTTAGTCTTATAGACTTTATTTCTGGTATTTCTCCATGTGAGCCCTTGATGGTGCCCACTTGAGAGAAACAAGGAGTTATAGGGACTATATTTTGGATTTTTAGTAAATTACAACCACTACTGCTTTGAGGGTTTAGATAATAGGCCCTGTGATGGGTTATTTTTAATTTAAGATTTATCTCATGTCTTAAATATGTAGTTAAATGCTACTTCTTTTCTGGTTCTCATTTTTCTTATCCTATTTTCAGGTTAGTAAAATTGAAGTACATTATGATAAGACGTCTAAACAAGTTGATGTCCAAAATTTGAAAGAAACTCTTTGGGGCCATTTACAACAATCTCCAGGAACATCATTACAGGTATACCAATTTGATATTGCTTTTTGTAACATTCGTTTCGTTTTCAGAGGCAATTAATTGATGATCATGGACCCTTTGATTAACTGCATGGTATATGAAGATTTTGATAAATAACTCACTTGTTCTAGTTCTATTTCCTACCTATAATCAAAAGGGAGCTTATTTCCAAAACTTCATCAATAAGAACTTTGTTATTATTCATAAAAGTTGAAAGTTTCTTTTGGGGTGTTAATCCATATGATTAAGAATTGAGTTATTCTTTTTTATTTTAGATGTCATGTTGGTATATTGACTATTTATTATTGGCAAAAGAATCAAGGAAGCAAAATTTTAATTGCTTCATCCCAAATTGAATTTTGTAGTTTGGACTGTAGTTATAAGAAAAACCTTTGATTTGGGCTTTACTAATAGTTTAATGCTTAAACTAATAGTTTTTCTGCTAAAGAGTTTTGAAATGTAAAAACAATTCAGAATATAGAGAAGCAGGATTTTGGGTTGTCTGAAAAGGGAAGGACATTATCTTGAAATGTCCCAAAGCAGGAATCGAGACATTCAATTTGCAACATATGTATTTTGTGTTAGGCTGTGTTCATTTTATTGTTAATGAAGTTGTGAATTCTAACTTTGAACATGTTTGATTTTGCAAGGGCCCTGAAGAAATGGTATCTTTTAAGCATCTCTTGGCTAGCTTTCCTGTTGATTGCAAAGCTGCTGCAACAATTGATGATATCTCTCCTCATCTGTGTTTCATATGCCTGCTACATTTGGCCAATGAGCATGGACTGAGCATCCTAGGTTGTCCCAACATGGATGATCTTGGTATAAAACTTCCGCCACAGCGACAAGCGCCCAGGTGAAGTGATTTAGATCATCTCTCAACTCATACTGCTTGTAAAAATGTTTGTTAACCTGGTAGCTCGGCAACAATTGATGAGCTACTGGTAATGTTGTAAGCCTGATCTTGTTCATACTTCTAACTAGGTTACTTAAAGACCGCAGCTCAAAACTTAAGAAATTGATGCTCTGTATCTCACAAAGCCCACATTCATTCTAAACTAAGTCGATTTTTATTGACAGCATATTGTTTCTGACCAGCTGCTGCACATTTTACAGTACAGAATTGGATTATTTTTGCTCCTTATCTATAAGAAAATATGCCCCCCAGATATGTGCCACAACTTGGGATTGTCATCACTGCTGATTCTGAGATTTATAATTGATAGGTGGCTCATATCTGAGATATATGGATTACTGGATCCCACATCAGCAGCTTGCTTGTTTCTATTCTAAGTTTTATAGGACAATTAATAGGATCCAACTTCACACCAATAATTAAAGGATAGAACTCGCTTGCTTGTTTGAAACATGTAAGGATCTATTTAGGTCTCAGAGATTAGTTCAAATAGATGTCATTAATAAGTTTAAATTTTAAATTTAAATTTTAGGCGGAGATCCCTTTTGTGAAAAAAATTCAATTCAATATCTAAACATTTAAGTTTTGTTATGAAAAGAACAACGTTCGACACTGTTTTTTGGGAAAGAAAGAAGGGAAGAGCCAAAGAAAACGTGAAAAATGCTGATGGTGTTTGTCATGTCTTGTGTAAGGTAAGATGTCTTGTTTTAGACAGATATTTGATGGAGGGAGTGGTGCAGAATGGAGATTGAGAAGGGAACACTGCAAAACACATGTGATGGGATAGATTTATAGACGGGGACCGCTTCAATGGCTGCATTTATGACTTTTTAAAGGAAATAACTATGAACACAAATTTTCCGGACAATGATTCATCACATGTGCTCTCCATTATTTCGGTGCTTTCCTTTTATAAATTAAAACATTTTAAAATGGTCAATTTTGATTAAAAATTGATTTAACTCTTACTTTATGATTAAATTTTTAAAAATTAAATTTAATAATAAAATATGTCTACAAATGCGATAAAAAATTTTTAATCGAATTTTCAAATCCGATATTATTTATAAAACACTTTTTTTTTTTTTAATCTTTCTAACCACATATTTGTATGCACATCTATAACTTTTACGGCAACCATCTTTTTAATAGCTCTTGTTTCCTTTTTTGTTAAGGGTTTGGACTTTTAAAATTAAAGGCAATAGTTTGGATTAGATTTAGTTTATTTTTTTTAATATTATATAATATTATAAAATTTTAAAATTTAATTTGAATTCGAATTAAATTTTTATATTAAATTTTATTGATTTGATTGGATTCGATTTATTAGTTTTTAATTTTAAAATTTTATATATTATTTTAATATAAAATTTTAATATATTTAAATAAATTTTGATATAAAATTATTATTTTTATTTTATAAAAATTTAAAATATATATAATTCGATTCTTTTTTTTAAGTTTTTTATTTTTCGATTTGAATATAATATATACATTTAATATTCAAACTTGATTTGAATTAAATTAAAAAAAATTAACCATAACATTATAATTTCAAATTAATTTTTGAATTTTTCATTTTTTTTTTCATCCTTATTAAGTGCCAACTTTCAAACCTTGGCTCCTTATAATCTAGAGGTTATCCCAAGTGTGAATTGTCATCGTAGGTAATGGGAAAGAGAGTTTTCTGTATGTATATAAGATTTTGAGATTGTTAAGTTTTAACAAAGAAAAATGTGGATGTAGAGAAATAAAAAAAATACATGTAAGAGGTTGATTAACAAGAGCTTGATTCAATTAGTAAAAATTATTTGTTTTGATATAAAAGTTTTAAGTTTGAGTTTAATTGATTATTTTTTATTGGAATAATTTAAATAAATAATTTTTAATTATTATTTAAATTATCAGATGTTATATATTTTATTTTAATTTAAAAAATTAAATAACTTATTTATTCGTAAAATTATAAAAAAAAAATTGCATGAACGGTTCTTCAATTGCATTATATAAACAAAATTTTTATTTATTTTTTCCTAATAATTATCTTTGCACTAAGTTGTTTGCAATAATGGCTGTGGTGGGACAAGTTTGGAACACGAGCGGGCGATGCTTTTGTTTTGTTTGGCTTTTTTTTTATGTCAGGTCTTGATTTTTTGCTAGGCTGAGAATTGTTGATAGCTGCAAATTGCTATTTGATTTTAAGGGAAAACAAAACAATTTTATTATATATTATATGTACTAATTAAAAAATTAAGAATTAATTATTTTTAATAGGGTTTTTGTGGGATAGACACTCCATAGGAGTATTGGGGCTCTACGTCTTATAGGTGTGTGCACAAGGGTTTGGGTTTGTGTTTGTTTGGATTGAGAATACTTCATAGGACTAGAGGAGATTGAGAGTGTCTTATGAATATTGATTGTTGAGTGAGGTTGATGATTTGATGTAAGTTTGTAATTCTCTACAACTAGTGGATCTTGTTTCTCATCCGTGGATGTAGGTTGATTGGACCGAACCACGTTAAATTGTTGTCTCTTGTGTGTTTGATTTATTGTTTGATTTCGCTTTCGCTGTAATATAATTATATGACATGTCTTGAAAGAAAAGAAGTTTTACTAAAAATAATGTTTCATGTAAAATTTTCTACTAATGAAAACAAAAGAATTGGCCAAAAAAAATGAAAATAAAAGAAGAATCTAAAGCATAAGGACTGAAAACAAAAACACTGTCCAAAAGAGTTTCACACAGTTACTATAAAAAAAATCAATATATACAGTTAAAACATGAATTGGCCTGCATCATTGGAAAAAAATCCAAACAGAACCTTCATACTTCTTTTTCCATCTTTTCCCTGGTAATGAATCCCTCATGAGCATGCTATCAGAAACCCAAACTTGTTTGGTAATTGCACATCTGACCCCTCTTCCCTTTTAAAAGAAACAAAGACAAATTTCGAACTCTAGTTAGAGCTCCATGGCCATGGCTACCATGATGATTAGCAGAATGATGAGCTTATCCCCATCATCATCATCACCTGCTTCTTCTTCTTCTACACCGTTGGCAAGTCAGTCACTCTCAGCACCATCATCAAGAAGTTCACCAACCAACCTCCCGCTTCGTACAATCCCAGGAACACATGGTTGGCCTTTGGTAGGACCAATATCCGACCGTCTAGACTACTTCTGGTTCCAAGGACAGGACACCTTCTTCAGATCAAGAATGGAGAAGCACAAGAGCACCGTTTTCCGTACCAATGTTCCTCCAAGTTTCCCATTCTTTCTGCGAGTGAACCCCAACGTCATAGCTATTGTTGACTGCAAGTCCTTTGCTCATCTTTTCGACATGGAAATTGTGGAGAAAAAGGATGTTTTGGTAGGGGATTTCATGCCCAGTGTCAACTTCACTGGAAATTCCAGGGTTTGTGCTTATCTTGACACCTCTGAGCCAAAACATGCCCAGGTATGCTTTTTTTTCTTTTTTTCCCTTCTCTCTTACTTTGTTTCCCTTGCAATCTGTTTCAAAACTAGATAGCTTTCTGGATTCAGGGTCGTTTTCTGGTTGTTAGATTGCTATGAGGTAAGAATAAGATTATGTTCTATCGACCTTGAAAGATTTTATGACGCTGTAATGTGGAAACGGGAAAGTAACAATCGGTGGAGAAGTGAGATCATGTTCTATTGCAGATGAGATCAGATAAGGCTTTGACTCTGTTAAAAATCATTAAAGAAAAGGGGAGTTCGAATGGTTCTTCAGAACTTTGAATTCAACAAACAAAAATCAAATAAACTTTCCCCCACCAATATTGTAAACAATCCTTGGATGAATCAACATAAAGCTAAAGCTGTTTTGAGGATCCTGGGCCACTACAGGATCAGTGCCAGTGTCAAGGGACCACATATTTATGGGTGATCCTTTCTTTTTTTGCCATGAAACACTAAATCAAGATAGATTCTTTGTGTTCTGTTTGTATGTAATTTTTGTAAAATCTTTCATTTTATTTTATTTTCCCTAAGGAATTTGTCTATGTTACTTAGATTGCATATTTGCCATTTGATATCTTTAACAGCTGAAGAACTTTGCTATGGACATCCTCAAGCGGGGCTCCAAGGTGTGGGTGACAGAACTTATAGGCAACCTGGACAAATTCTTCGACACCATTGAATCCGATATCTCCAAAAACGGCAGCTCAACTTACCTCTCACATCTCCAAAAGTTCATCTTCAATTTCCTCTGCAAGTCCCTCGTTGGAGCCGACCCTGCCGTCGACGCTGATATTGCCAATTCCGCTACTTTCACCCTCGACATATGGCTCGCCCTCCAACTCCTCCCCACCACCCCTATCCGAGTTATTCAGCCCCTGGAAGAGATATTTCTTCACTCTTACACTTACCCTTTTGCACTCGTAAGTGGAGGCTACCAAAAACTCTATAACTTCGTTGAACAGCACGGTAAAGATGTTGTGCAGCGCGGTGAAAAGGAGTTCGGCCTTTCGAAGTCCGATTCCATCCACAATTTGCTGTTTGTTCTTGGGTTCAATGCCTATGGTGGCTTCTCCATTTTTTTACCTACATTACTCGCCAAAATAGCTAGTGACAAAACTGGGTTACAAGCCAGGTTAAGAGAAGAAGTGAGAAAAACATCTGGGTCGACAGCAACAAGATTGAGTTTTGACTCGTTGAAAGACATGGAGCTGGTGAACTCAGTTGTTTACGAAACGTTGCGGTTGAACCCGCCTGTTGCACTTCAATATGCAAGAGCTAGGAAGGATTTTCAACTCACTTCTCATGACTCGATTTTTAACATAGAAAAAGGTGAGTTGTTGTGCGGGTATCAGCCTCTGGCTATGAGAGATGGTAAAATTTTTGATGATCCGGAGACTTTTAAACCTGACCGGTTCGTGGGGAATGGGAAAGACTTGCTGAGTTACTTGTTCTGGTCGAATGGGCCACAGACCGGGTCGCCGAGCGAGTCAAATAAGCAATGTGCAGCAAAGGACTATGTGACTCAGTCAGCTTCATTAATTCTAGCTCGCATGTTTCAAAGGTATGATTCAATTAGTGGGGACTCTAGTAAAATCACAGCCATTGAAAAGGCAAAGTGATGATAGATTAGATAAGAGTATGCATAGTGGCATTTTGTTGTGGACCAATGTTCATGATTACATGGCGCTTAGCGGTAAGATGCAATAAGTTACTGCAGAATCAACGTGTAGAACACGGAGCAGTATGAAAAAACAAATACATTTTCTAGTAATTTTCTATGAGGCAATTGTGGATCAATTAGGCAGACTGAACATTACCCTGTAACTGCATATGAGATTTGGCAGCCCCTTCTCTCCATCCTTTTTGACGAGCTCTTAATTCCCACATTGCTGTCAATTTCTTCTGAGCTGCCATTGCTGCTTCAGCTTTCTCCCTTGCTTCTTCACATGTTTCCATACCTGAATTGCACTTGTCTGCTTCCTTTTGATACTGTGATGCTATCTTCTTAGCCTCAAGTAGTGCCATGTTAGCGCGTTGCTTACTTTCCAAAGCTTCAGCTTCTCTAACCTTCAATTCTTCTGTCAAAAGTTCTGCAGAGTTCTTTTCAGTATCCTCACTCACCTCTGGATCATGCTTTGCACAATCTGCAGAATATTTAAATTCAACCTTCAACACACAACATATCACCCTGGAATAAAATCAGTTGATCCGCAATTTGTACAAATCTTTAGAGGAAGGCAGTGGTTTTGTCAACACAATACAAGAAGGTTACTACATTTAGTATTACATCCATATTCAAATTACCTTAGATCACATATTACCACAATATCAATTATCAAGTAATTTCAATTGAAACAAGTTACAAGAATGTAATTAATGTTGAGTTCTTCATGTGACTAGAGAGCAATAACTGAATAAAACAGAAGGATAAGATGAATTATTGAAAATTACTGATCTCACTTCATGATATATAAGGCATAACATCCGTGAAAGGACAGTTGACAGCTAAAAGAAACTGATATGAGCAAAAATGGTCATATAGTAACCAAGAAATCCTGAATCTGTCTGCTGTCAAGCTAAAGTTAGAGGTGATCCAAAAGGCATAACATTCAAAGAAATAAATGAAGAAGCCGGTGATAACCATTCTCTAATTTTCCTAACGAACTCTCCCACTTTTTCTTGTAGTCATAGGGTATTGAGTTGACAGCCAAGATACATGCTTACCAAAAGACAAGGAAAAGTAAAGCTTAACCTGATCCTCTCTCTCACTCTCTCACTGATACATGCTAGTTAGACAAGCAGATATAGGAAGAAAAACTAACTTAGGACATCTCTAAACATCACAAGCTTTACGCTCACGGATAACCAAAAATCACCAATTTTTTCTTTGAACTAAGTCACTTAGTTCCATATTCCAATAAACAAATCCATGATAAAGAAACCGGAAACTGACCTGCAAAGGAAGCATTGCTCAATCCTGCATAAATTTAAGACAGAATCACAAAATTAGCATAGCCAAATTAGGACAGCATGCCACACATGTGAGGACGCATAAAACAGGCATAAGTCTCAACTTTCAACAATTAGCTGCATCATTACCAAGCAGTACTTACATAGCCAGGTTATGGAATATAAATGTGTTAAGTAAAAGATTATGCCTTTGGAGCAAATTCCACACAGAATTTCACAAAAATTCTACCTGGATTGGAAAGGAATATTGGGTTAACATAAAATTGCCAAACTCATGAAAGAAAAGAGAAGAGATCTAGCCCAGATCTGGAAATACCTTCAGGGATTGTGAGAAGAGGCTGGGAAGAGCAATCACAGAGGCAAGGTGGGCAAGTGTTGGAGGAGTGGCTGACGGCTGCTAAGCCTTCCATGAAATGCCAGTACAGCGGTGGACCCACTAGGTAGCCGAACAAACACAGGCCCAATAGACCCAACCCCACCTTCAACGCCGCCGTCTGGTTCACTGCCATCTCTTTTTCTTCACTTTTCAAGCTACCCAAATCAATTTTTATAGATTCAGAGAGCAATATGATGCAGTATTCGGCAAATGTTAAACCTAGCTCTACTTCTTCATGCTCGACAGTCAACACCGATTTATTTGCCTTGTTTATGGTTTTTGATTCCACGGTTTTTGACAGTCATAATTTTGCGGGTGGGTTGTCACTCATTGATCGAAGTTGTAATGAAGAGAATGTGAACGGGAACAAAGTCACAAACTGTTCTGGCAACAACACGTAGGTGTTAGGACTTATGACCATGGCTGCATGCATGGGGCCATGGGCCAAGGCTTCTTCAAGTCCATGCATTTTAGACACCTCTCAGATCACTCACTCAAGCCCATAAGCTCGACTCGATGAGTTGGGTTTCAGCACAAGTTTTCAACCAATTTGATCTCAAAAAAACAGAAATTGAATCCTGGTCGGAACTCTGGAAGTAAAAGCCAACACTCAATCAAAATCCTGCCTTTCAAATGAAAAGCAATGAGATGAAGAGATGACAGAAACTGGGAAAAGGGTAAAGCAAAAGAATGGCTGTTGAAATCCCGAAGGATGTAATAACCCAACTACAGATCTCACTTCGCAAGCAAGCCAACGTCCCTTCCTACGATCCAAAGGAGTCGTCGCTTCCAACTCTTCCTTCCCTCCGTCACTCAATCTCTGACTCTCCCCATCTCCTCTGCCTTCATTGCAATGCCCATCTCCTCCGAGGCCCCGACTCCCTCCTTTGCATCTTCTGCGGCAAACACCAGACCAATATCGACGTGCCACTTCAGCCTATCAAATTCAAGTCCACTTCCGGTTACAGCTGGTTCCTCCACTCCCTTAACTTAGATGGATCTGTAAGCTCGTCTTTTTTATATTATTTTCCTGTTTCAAGTTTTATTTTATCCTATAAAAATGAGGGCATTGAAATTTCTTGATAAAATAAAACTTGGGTATTGTAGGAAATTGTGGGAGAGTCTTTAGAAGGGAATGAATCGAACAGAGGGCCTCGAGAGGTGTTTCTGTTATCTGATCTTTTGGATTTGGAAATAAGATGGAAAGATGCCGAGCCTGATGAAGTTGAATCTGGTTTGAGAAGGAATAATCCATTGAATTTGATTGGACTTGATCTTGATGATTATTTTTTAACTGAAAGAAAAGGAGTTTCTGTTTCGTTACCATCCCCAGGGGCATTGACAGTAAAGAAAGAGATTGATTCTACTGGAAGTAATACGTTTGAATCGCGTGAAAACCTTAGTATGTTTGAGAATTATCAGGATTCTAAGAATAGTGGCTCTGTTTCTGCTGATTCTAAAACTGATCACAATGCTACTAGCTCCCAGTTATTTGATTCTTCTGTAGGTTCCTCTAAGGATCTTTCTTCCCACATGGACATTGTCTTTGGACAGGGTAAAATTTTATTTGATGAAAAAGAAAAAGGCAATCAAACTTCTTGGGAATCGAAAACGAACAGCTGGTTTCAAGATGACATGCAGAGTGATTCCACTTCAGAGGTGAGAATAGACAAAGCAAACATTTCTTCTTCTTTGAATCTTGACTGGATTCAAGATGATAACGCACAAATCAGTGCCAGCAATGCCCCTGGTAAAAAAACCACTGATGATGATGATTCAAAGTTAACTCGGCAAGGTGAAAACTTTGATGCAACTGTTGACGTTATGGATTCTGGAACAGCTCAGAGGGTTTCTTAATTCCCCCTCCATGAACGTTGATTGGTTTCCAGATGATCAATGGTTAACAGGCAACAACAAGGCACCTGATAGAAAAACTGTTGATGAATCAGACAATTCATTTGGAGATTGGAAATTTTAAAAGCTCAACTGCTAGGCTAGATGCTTCTAGTCATTCTTGGAAACAAGCTGCTACTCCTGCTAATCAGACCATAGATGATAATGATGACTTGTCTGCTTCCAGGAATGATTTTACTAGCTCAACTAATGCAAAAGATCCTTCAATTATTTCTCCCAAACAAACTGTCCATCACGAGAAGCCTTCTATTGAAACTTCTGAAACACACTTGTTCGGTGTGGGTTACAATTCACGTAATAATAATTTTGGTAGTTACACTTATATCAACCTGATTTCTTTCCAGGGGCATTCAGCCATCAACATGGCTCTACTGAAATAAATATTATGCGCCCCGAAGCTCCTGTTTCCGACAGTTGTGTGTGCTTATTCGGACAATTTCCTTCTAACAGAACTGAATTTTTAAAGTATCAGACAGGTCTGTTTAAACTCATCTATTCGTAAGTTGGTTGAACTTGGTTGCCTACAAGTTGCACGAAAAGATGGCTTGATTTTTATATTTTATCAAGACTTTTTTTTAATTATTTTTTGAAGTATGCTAAGTCATAGCTTAATTGGTAGCTATGCGCCCATCCAAAAAGAGATACTTGTTGATGAGCAGAACTGGATGAAAAGGATTAGTTAGATTTAGACTAAACTTTATTATTTGTGACTTCCTCTGTGGGGAATTTAAGCGGCCATATCATCTATGCTTTGTGCCGAAATGCATTTTTACTTTTGTCAGAAGACTTTCAAATTTGTAGAGTGACTCTTCTGTGTTGTGTCAGATCTCTGCTGAGTACTTCCATTGTTATCTGACTCAGGGAATTTATTTTCAGTTTTTTTTTTTTTTTTCCAGTTCTTGATATTGAGAATCCATTGAGCTTCTTCTGTGAAAAACCTGTTTTCGATCTCTGAACAAATTGTCATAAATGCTTCTGGCCCTACTGCTTGCATGAGGCCATGGAAACTACTTGTTCTTGTTTTCTTCCTGGTGAAGATCATGTTAAACCAAGCCCATCTCACTGCTTCCCCCAAAAATCATGGGCTTGCATGAGCATGCACATGAGAGAGAGAGAGAGAGAGAGAGAGAGAGAGAGAGAAACAGACAGAACCTGAGGAGAAATTTCCTATATTTGCTTTCACATGTTTCAAATGTAAGAGACGATGGTAATAAAAATGCTGAAGTTGCAAAAGATGGAGATTTTTCCACTGCATTAACAGCCTCAAAAACTAAGATTGGCAATCCAATCCGTATCTGTCGAGTATTTACCCAACCCTATAAGATTTTTTTATAAAAGAAAAATTAAGTTTTGGGTCGAATATTTTCTTTAAAAAAAGTTAGGATTGGGTTTCGTTCAAGCCCAATTCGACTTAATATATATATATTATTATTTATTTATTTTTATATTTATATTTTTTAAAAATATTTTATATTTATTTAATTTTATATTTATATTTAAAAATTAATATTTTATTAATTTCAAATGAAATTAAATTGATTGTAGATTTAAACATATATGATTTCAATTGAATTCATATATTAAAAAATAATATTTTAATATCATATCAAATCAAATTCAAATATTAAATTCATAAAATCAGATTAAGTTTGAAATGAAAAAAATTTATCTTACTCTGATCCAACCTATTATCATCCATATCAATTATCAAAAACTGATAATACGAAGGTGTTGATGTCACAAGTGCATGATGTATCTTTTATGCTGGAAGTCAAATCTTTCAATACCTCCAAAATTAAATAGATGCAATTAACTTTCTAAAATATTGGGAGCCATTTTTCCCCCACTCAAGTTTCTACTGTTCTATCGGTTCTTGTCTGCTTTGTATTCTAGCTTTGATTGGTCCATGGATTTGTATTCTTTCCTGTAGTTCACAAACCAAGAAATTTTATGAGCCATTGTGATTTTGATTTGGATAAGAAGTCTTACTTTTTCAATCGTGTTGGAATTGGACTGAAGTGTGAACTTGAGAATATTTCCATTATCCTGTGTCGTTTTATCCAGAGAATTTGGACACTTTTTGAGCTCATACGCACTATTTTTTTTTCCTTTGCTTTTAGGCATCGTTGAAATCATTCTGACAATGAATTCGAGTTTTTTTTTTTTATAAACAAATTAGTAAATAATAAATTTATAATTTAAATCTTCATTATTTATAATTTTTTTTATTTTTATGTTAGGATCGTTTTAATACCAAAAAATTAATAAAATAAAATTTTATAATCTTTATTTTTTACAATAAAAAATCGACTATTTGTTTTTTAAAAAAATTTCAAGAATTTATTTTAATATTATCTCCATAAAAATAGAAAATTATTACAATAAAAAAAAAGATTAAGTGGAGGGTTTGGATTTCATTGCATTTTTAGTGTCGTGCAGTTAAATTTATTGTATTATCAATTAAATTTAAATATTAATTTTAGTGAGATTTATTCAGCATAAATTTTTTTATAATTTTTTTTAATCATTATTATAATAACTTTTATTATTATTTTTATTTTCATCAAAATTAATTTCATCATTTATCTAAATGAATCTTAAGATGTGATTATCATGTGATAACAAATATATTCACCACAACTATAATTGAAACTAAAAATGTGATTTTCCAATATATATTCATGGTCAAACAAAAGATCGGCCATGAAAGGGTGCATCGAGGCCGCAACATGTTTTTCTCGATTGTCATGTTGATAAAGAAAAGAGAGCAAAAATTAATGATGTTTTGAAATCCACATTTGGAAATCTAAGATGGCATCGACGTGTAATGTTTGGTAACTCTTTTGGACAACTCGTTTGAAAAACCATCGTTCTGAATCATGCGCAGCTCAAATATACGTTGCAGCCGAATGTTTTTGCGTCTTTGTTCCAAACTTTCTGCTTTTAAAACAGCTGTTGAAAGTGGGCAGAAACTTTAGAACATGCAGGCTCCAGCAACTTGGTCAAATTGGAGAAATTTGGGGATTGGACTGTTTAACTAATTCCTTGGACCGCATGCCAACTTTACTTGTAGTTTGGTCCAACTTCTCCTTCGGATTCAAATCAAAATCAAATGCACGATTTATCTTTTTCTATGTTTTTGACGTTTTCACCGTAAGTGGGTGGCTCAAGGATTGTTCACTTTGATGTTACTCTTTTTTCTTCAAATTCAGTCGATTTTTCGTTGAAATTATTTTAAATATATAACCTTCGATCATTAATTTAAATTATCAAATATAATATATCTTATCTTAATTTAATAAATTAAATAATTTATTTATCTTTAAATTTTTCGTATATAAATTTAATTTAACATTAATTAATATCTGTTTCTTTGTCATTTACATAGTTATCGTTGCGTGATATTCTTTAACATTGGTTAAATCTTTGTTTTTTCGTGATTTTACATTCAAACATTATTTTTTTATTTATTATTAATTAATTTTAGATTAAATATTAATGTATTATCAATAAATTTGTTAAATTTTTATTATTCTTCATGAGTTTATCACGTAATAATTTTTTTTATTTGGATTTTTAGTATTGAATCTATATCTCAAAATCAAAGAGTGTTGGATGATGTTATTCTAAATTAATTAAATCTCGAGTTTCACATCAAGTATTTTTATTTATTATAAATTGATTTTAAATTTGATATTTAATAATTATATTACTTTTATAAATATATTTTTAAATAAAAAATTGACATTCATGGATAGGATATGGCAAAAATGATTTAACTTGTAGATACGTGTACGAAGCTTTGTTATTTTTATTATCTTTATATATTAATTTATATATTTATAGCCAATTTATAATTTTACTTCAATTTAGCAAAATGAGAGAAGTGTTAGTTGCAAATTGATAACGTGGCAAATTAAACTCTTAATTGAACGATTTTAAGAAACAAGTAAATGACTAAATCATATGAAATTTTAATTTAAAGAGTCCGAGTTTATATTTTTTATTTAATGTAAATTTTTAATTTTTTATTCAAATGAAGATATAGATAAATAGTAAAAATTTAAAGATAGAGAAAATGATGATTTTACAAAAATAAATATAACATAAAAATTTAAAAATAAAATTAAAAAATATTTTATTCATTTCATATCTTATTTATTGATATCTTTTCTAACAAACCAATAACATTTTAGAATATTAGACGTAGTTGGTCATGACAAAGTCAATTGGTCACATGTTTTTATAAGAAAAAGGTTGGTTGTTGAATCATTGAATGTGAACTCATATTTAACATGGGGGTTCATCAATGAATTTGCTGCATGGACAAAATGATTTCACACTTGACTTCTCCAACTGTGATCCTTCTTCTGCGGATCAAATGTGATGACCTATAAAGTTAGGCAAGCTTGTGGTAACATGTTTTGGACCAACACGTAACTCCAGTTGATTTAATAAATTAAGGTTTTATTTGGGAACGTTCATATCACATTAAATAATACGCGTTATAATTAAATCCTTAATAGAGCCTAAGTTGTCGAGGAGGTTGCGTTCTTCGCTTCTTATTTTTCATTGATGGTAGTATGCTTTGAATAATGAAAAGTGAAAACCTATGTTGAAAAAAAATTATAATTATCATTTATATCTTGAATTGATTGCGGCATTTCATTTGAACTAAAAAATATAGGGTTAGTAATCTAATTCAAATTCGTTGGATTTTGAACAAATTTGATTTTATAGAATTAATTTTATTTTTTAAAATAAAATTTTAAATTTTTTATAATAAATCGAGATCATATTTTAAATAAATTTATCCATCTTGATATAATATATATAAATTTTATATATTAATTAATTAAATTTTGATATACGACAAATGAAATTTATGAAAGATAAACATTTGATGAAATAGTTTAGAATATTTATGAACAATTTTCCTATGAGTAAGATTTAAGTTTCAATTTTCTATTAATTTGTTCAATCAATATGAATTATCGGTATATAAAAAATTAATATGGAATAGACGTGAATATGATTAAAGTGTCACAGTTGCGTGAGAATCCATGCATGTGTAGTTTAAGTATGCGACTATTGGTGGACGCAGGCATGTGGTTGGGAAAGACACAACCATCAATTTTGAAAGACAAGACATTTAATAGAAAAATGAGGAACAAGCTTGCATTTAGCTTGACAATGAAGGATGGGGACGGAAACAGCGGGGCTCGGCCAAGTGGGGTGGCTCGGCCCCACTCCAAAGTGGGGTGGCCAGGCCATTAATTGATGAGTTGGTCCTATAAATTATTTAATTTTATTAAATAAGTTAAATTTTAATATTTTAATATTATATTTAAATAATTCATGAATTTAATTAATATTTTAAATTTTAATTATATATATCAAATTGAATTTGAGTTCAAATTTAAATTTTTAATCAAACTTAAAATCAAATACAATAATTAAATTTATTTTTTATTAAATAAATTTAATTAAATAAGTTCGAATTATTTTATTTTTATTTCAAATTAAATATAAATTTAAATATTAAAATTTGATTAAACTTAAATTAAATTTTAAATCAAAATCAAATTTAAAGTTTTCATTATATTAATTTAATTTAACTCAATTAAACTCCTAATGAAAAACTTCAAAGTCCCTTAAATTGATCAAAATGATTTATTATTATTATTATTACTATTATTATTATTATTATTAATGACTCTTTCTATTTAGTTTTTAATAAATTAATAGATTAAATGAAGGGTTTTTGCTAAAAAGTATTTTTTACATATTTTTTAAGACTAATTAATAAATTTTTGTGATAATACTTTTATATTAAATACAATAATTAATAGTTTTATTCATCATTTCTAAAAATATTATTTTATAACAAAATCTTAAACTAAAATATGAGAAAAATGTTGAAAACAATGCCAAACTTTCAACATAAAAGCTTACACGTCGTTGCCTCGTTTACAACATGAGAAACCGTACATGTGGGAAAAGAATCTTTGCTTTTCAGGCGGTTTCCCCAACAATAATTCATTATTTATTTTATTATAGACTCAAATTTTATTTTTGACCTTAAAAATTAATATATTAGTGTTAAAATTCGGTGGCTTCAACTTCCACAATTATATTGTTATTTTCCTTTTTTTTTTTTCTTTTCAGGTTGATTTTGCATTATTTTGTCATAAAATATTCTAATTTTTTCTTAATCAACACTTTAATCGATCATCTTTTTCACGTGTCTAATTAGAAACATGATTATTTGCCTTTTAGACTAAGTTTAGCACTGCTTAAATCATATTTTTAAGGTCAAAATCAAATTATTTTATAGATTTATTAATTTAAAATATGATATAATAATATAACATAAATATAATATAAAATTTTAATAATTATTATATATAAATTTAATAAAATAAAAAATAATTATTTAATATTTTCATATCAATATAAATTATAACATATAATTTTTATAAAAAATATGATAAAAATATATGAATTAAATATTTTATATAATATAAATATATAAATCACCGTATTTATCCAGACCAAAATTTTAAATCCTACTTTAACGTTATAGAGGTTTCCAAAAATAATACATATATAAATGGAAAAAATGTGATATTAACTATTTATATTGAGAAATTTTGGATTGAATCTTATAAAATATAATTATAACGTAATGACCACTTTGTTAAAAGTGACTTTAGAAAAAATGCAGTGTTTGATAAAAAAAATATGAAAATATGAAAAAGAAAGTTATTAATATTTAATTCGATGATAAATGCTTGCACTTCCGTCTTAAAATTTTGTTCAATGAAATAAAGAAAGTCACGACTTTTTACCAATTGTAACTCACGTGATTCATGTCCAAAGAAAAGAAATATCAAATTAAGTTGTTTTATATTTGAATAATAGAATCTTGACTTTATTTTTTTATGTAAATTTTTTAAAAAATTATAAGTATAATAAAAAAATAATTAAATATTACATCAGTATAAATATTATTAAATAATTAATTAATAAATTAAAAATTAATTAAATAATCAAATTCACATATAATAAATTTTAAAATTTTAGGCTCCCTTATTTATTGATTTTATGAATGAAATTCTTGATTTTTTATTGGAAAACAAGATTTTTAGGGATTAGTTCAAGAAGAGGAATCGTCTTTTTTTTTTTCTGTTCAAATTTTGTGGGAAATATTTTTAAAATAAAATTATAAATGTATCAAATTGATATATAAAATAATATATTTTTAAAATCATCAAAAAATTTAATTTAAATAAAACTTAATAATACCTAACCTTATTAAAAAGATTGTATGCAACCAATCCAATAACAAATGGATCCATAGTGCAACAGGTCAACATTTATTTCTTCTAGATTATCATCCCAACTATTTTGTGAATATGAATTTTTTTAAAATTAAGATAGTTTTTAGTTTTAGAAAATATAATTTTTTAATTTTAATTTAAAAAATAAAAAAATATGAATAAAAATATGCTTAATAATTGAAAATGAAAATAATTTTTACAAAATAAAAATAAAAATGGATTGAAATATTAAAAATATAAATATTTTCAATTATGGAAACAATTATATGCATTACTTTTTTTTGTATTTTGCAAATTACTATATTTAAATACTTTTATTATCATTGATTAATAAATATATATTATATTTATAATTAGATGTCATTAATAGTAAATCATTAAATATTTTATTTATTTTTTATTTTTCATTTTTAGAAAAAATAATTGTTATTTTATTTATCAAATATAATTTTTAGAACAAAAATAAAAACTAAAAAATATTTTTGAAGAAATAAAAATAAAAAAAATATTTTTAAAAATCAAACAGGGTATAAGATTTGTGTTTTCAATTAACATTTAAGTCGTTAAAACATGAAATTTTCATTTTAAAAATCTTTGAGTTTAAATCAAGAAATAAATAGGATCGAATTTATGGGTGAGACAATTATCTTGTGCTCATTGCGTATTTGTGTGGTTCAAAATTATATATAATAAAAATAATTAAATCTCATTAAACTACCAATCTTCAACATTTTAATTTTTCTTTATTCCATTTCTTATAAGGTTAACCAATTTAATGTATTGCTAAAATTTTAATTTCAAAGTAAAAAACCCAAAGATGAGATGGATATGAATGTCATTATAACCATTATTTGAGGCATGTAATTTATGATTATGAAAAAATTAATTATGATTATTAATCTTGTACTGTTATCACTGTTCCTTTTTCATCTTCTCATTACTAAAACTATAGGTCAAATAGAAGCTTATATATATGCATATATATATATATATGTATATAATATTATCTTGTCCATACCACACTTGGACGTATTAAATTTTAATCTTCCTTCCCAATATATTTAAATATATAAATATTATCTTATCCATATTATGGAGGTATCAAATTTTGATCTTCCTTCTCGACATATTTAAATATATATCACACTTGGAGATATAAAAAAGATTGAATAGATAAATTAAGGCTCAAATGAAAGGAAATTAAGTTGTAAAATGAAATGTGGATTTTAAAAAAAATTAATTAAATTCAAAATTTAATTAAGTTGATTCATATAATTATATTTAAAATATAATATTTAGTAGATTTGAAATTTAAATTTCAACTGTAGTAATTTTTTTTACAAAAGATAGAATTTTAGAGAAATTATTTTTTGAAATAACTTATTTATTTTATTAGATTTAATTTTTTTGAAAAAAAAAAAAGGAGAAATAAGAAAGAGAAAACTTTAAAACAGTTGTCAAGTAAATTTTTTGAAAAAGAAAAGTGATGAAAATAAAAAGTTTAGTCTCAAGTGGGTCCATTAATATCAGACTTAGACAAGCAAGTGGGAAGGATGCATGGGATTCGGTCCATTCCAAGAAAAGACGACGCAGTCAAACCGTTAGCTTCGGTCCGCAGAACGAACAAACCCTACGTGGAATAGCAATGAAGTAAAATAAAAAATTCGAGAAAAGTGGGCCCCTTGCACATCAAACACCGTTGACTCAGATGACCTTTTTCAATCACGCCGGATGGACCAATCGAAGCGGTGAATTTCCTCAATGTGGGCCCAGTCTTAGTCACGTGGGCTCCACTTAATTGCCACATGTCCCATTTGCCGTCACTGAAGAGCGTTAGTCATCAGATTCAGCTACGAGGGGTAGTTTCCTCGCTAAATATAGATCAGATTTGCACGTGAACTGTGATATTGAACGCAAGTAACACACTGGTAATTTACTACTGTTTGGTCTTCTTCTAAAGTCTCAAACGCCCTTTTTGTTGCCGAGTCCATTGCACCGTTCCCATCCTCATCTCTCTTGATTTATGGCCAAAGCCAGTGGACTCTCCATTGATTTAGATCCTCCCTTTTCCTTGTTTCTTCACCACCCAACCGTCCTCAATTCTTTCCCTGAAGACAAGACAGACAACAACGTTGTTAAGAATCCCAAGTACCGCAGCAAAATCGTGTTCCCTGCTACCACTCCCATGGATGATGTTACATCAGCGAAGACTTCTCCACCACCCACCATTCAGTTCCCTGTTTACCTCAACTGTTCCCGTGATCAACACCCTTCTTTTCCCTCTGATGATAAGCGCTCGGTCGTCGGTGAGATGGATTTTTTTGCCGAAAAGGATAATAAACTTGTTGATGATCATGACAGGATTGATGATGGTGATGCCAATCCTATTCACACCTCCGATACCGACATCAAAGACTCCACCGACCGAACTGTCCTTGAGATGATTAACGTTAACGTGAGTCACCCTCATCCGCTCTTTATTTCTTTTTGCAGTATACTTGTACAGTTGTGTATTGATGGGTTAGAATTGATGAATTATTTTTCTTGCTGATTTTCAGACTGGTCTAAATCTGTTAACTACCAATACCAGTAGCAATCAATCCATAGTGGATGATGGCATATCTTCCAACATGGAAGATAAAAAAGCTGAAAATGAGGTGACCATTTTATTAAAAATTGAAAAATTTATGTGACTTTGGTAGTGTTTAAAATCAAGTTATAAGATTACTGTGCGATTTTTTGTTCAGCTATCTGTTTTACAAGCTGAGCTGAGACGAATGAACGCTGAGAATCAACGGTTAAAGGAGATGTTGAGCCAGGTAACTAGCAGCTACAACACGGTACAGATGCGTCTGCTCACCCTGATGCAGCAACAGCATGATGGGAAAACTGAAAAAGCTGAAGAACAAGATCAGACGATGGAGGAAAAAGTAGAACAAAAGAAACCAAATGGAGGACTAATAGTGCCAAGACAGTTCATGGATCTTGGTCTTGCAGCTGCTGCTGCAGCTGATACTGACGAACCTTCGCTGTCTTCGTCGGAAGAGAGGAGTCAGGACCCGTCTGGATCGCCTAATAATAACACGGAGGTAGCTTCCAAAGAATTTGGATTGAGAAAGCGAGGGAATGGTGAAGAAGGTAAGGGAACTGCAAGAGAGGATAGTCTGGATCAAGGATCCCAAGGTTGGGGTGCTAATAAGGTTCCAAGACTTAATTCTTCAAAAAATGTTGATCAAACTGAAGCTACCATGAGGAAGGCACGAGTTTCTGTTAGAGCTAGATCAGAGGCGCCTATGGTATGAGACTCGATTGAAGAATTGAATTGAATCAAATCATGTAGCTTTTTAATTCATGGTTTAGTTTTCATGTCATGTTCTGAGTTAAATTATTGGATTTTATTTTATTTTTTTAAAGATCACAGATGGATGTCAATGGAGAAAGTATGGACAGAAAATGGCCAAAGGAAATCCATGTCCTCGAGCATATTACCGATGTACCATGGCAGCTGGTTGCGCAGTCAGAAAACAGGTACTTTCCAATGGTTTTTCCTTCAAGCTTTCTTCTTTTAACTTTCTAACTGATTCTAGCATCATTTTCAGGATGATGTGTTGAAATTTAATTAATACTACCACATTAGAGATCAGTCAGGAGTTGTATTGTATATATTATTCGAGAAATTTGTTTGATAATCGATAAAAAAAGTTGAAGTAAGACTTTTTTTACAGGTACAAAGATGTGCAGAAGATCGAACAATCCTCATTACCACATATGAAGGCAATCATAACCACCCTTTGCCTCCAGCTGCAATGGCAATGGCATCAACCACATCATCGGCAGCACGAATGCTATTATCAGGTTCTATGTCCAGTGCTGATGGACTATTGAACTCGAATTTTCTCACAAGAACTATCCTGCCATGCTCCTCTAGCATGGCTACTATATCGGCTTCAGCCCCATTCCCCACTGTTACCTTGGACCTGACACAGACCCCAAACCCTTTACAGTTCGCAAAGCCACCAGGCCAATTCCAGGTCCCATTTCCAAACCCACCACAAAATCTTGCCAATTCCCCAGATGCATTGCTGCCTCAAATATTTGGTCAGGCACTTTACAACCAATCCAAATTCTCCGGTCTACAAATGTCTCAAGACATGGAGCAACCTCAATCGGGTCACCAACTGCAACATGGCCAGCAAAAATCACTTGCTGACACTGTAAACGCAGCCACTGTGAACGCAGCCACTGCTGCCATTGCTGCTGATCCTAACTTCACAGCAGCTCTAGCAGCAGCTATCACCTCTATTATTGGGAATTCTCACCCCAACAACGTCCCTAATAATAATGGTAACAACCTCACATCTGCCACCAACAGCAGTGGCAATGTCGCTACTACTAGCAACAGCAACAGCAATGGCAACAATAAAATCAACAACTCCTGTTTTGCTGCAAATTAGAAGCAATTAAGGTCACCTTCTATTCTTTATTTTTTTGAAGGAAGAAGGGCATGCACCTTTTTTTTTTTCATTTTGTTCAGGAGGAAATTACAATTATACATATGTCTTGCCATTTTACTTTTTCAGGGTGGGGTAGGAGTAGACATAAGATTTTAGTGTTCTTTACTTAGCTGAATAATTTGTTTCAATTTGTATGTCAATGCAAATTCAAAATTTAACATTTTTTTTTTTTACAGTTTTTAAACTTTTGGAATAACTATCATTATAATCAGGATATTTAAAAAGTAAAAATTAATACCATTTTAAATTTTATTACGAAATTTTTTATAAGATAAAAGAGAGAGAACGTAAAAAGAAATTATCAAATAAATTAATTAAGAAGTTTTCTTAAACTCTACAAGTGGAGTTTATAGGGTGACATATATTATTTAGTGTATATTTAAAAAAATAATTAAAAAAAAAGGACATGCGTCTCTTTTTAATCACGATTATGAAATTAAAAAACTTCATTAACACTGTATTAAATAATGTCTCTAACGCAATAAAGAAATATAATTTGTGTCCTCTATAAAACCAAAAGCACGATAATATTTTTATAAAACTTGAAATTTATTTTTACATTCTTTTCATCTCAAATTGTTTATGTGATATTAATTTTTACGGAGTTTAATAAAAAAAATTTTGACTTTAATTTATTTAATATTAAAATTAAATTTGATTTTTTATAAAATTAAAGTTTCATGATTTTTAATGTTAAAAAATTAAAAAATTATAAAAAAATGATTTTAAAATATAAAAAAGTAAGAATTTTAAATATTTTAAAAAAAGGACATAATTTTGAAATATTTCAAAAAGGAAAGATGGAAAAAAAATTGAGAGAGAGGGAGTACTAAAAATTTTATTTATTCTACAAAGAGGTGTACAATTTATTTACCATAATATATTTTTTATATCATAGAATAATAAAATAATTAAATATTATAGTAAACTATTTTTTGGACTGCCTTGAGTCGAGCCCAATCCAAATAGATGACGTGTCCAAACCCAGCTAAATGTTGGGTTAGGTGAGGCCACTGGCAGACTGATTCTGATTTATCACAAAATCACATCAAATCACCGTTGAAAAGTAGATCTACGGCTGAAATCCAAAGTTCGATTAAGTCTCTTTAAGTAGACCAGTAGTTGAGCAACAACCAGCAACAGGTGCGAACTCGGCTACCCATGCATCCAATAACAAATAGCCACGTCACCATAGTGGGGTCTACTTAAAATGGGAAACATTTGAACCGTTCGATTCGAAAAACTCTAAATTAGATCAACGGTTGAGACGCAGAATTACACTTACTCTTTGATACGCGTCAAAACAAAGATTCTGTTCTTGGCTCTGTCTTCTTTTCAACTTCATTCCTCGGTCCTTGTCTTCTTTTTTGTCTTTCTTCTTAGCATCGATTTCCTGGTACGAATATTTTTTCTTTTTTTTAACTCTTATAAGTTTTTTTTAGTATATCTTAGATTGTCTGTTGGAAAATCTTATGATAATTAAAATTTTTACTAATTTTTTCAGATATTATTATTGGAATTTGTAGTGTTTCTCTTTGATTGTCTGGAAAGTTTGGGAAAGAAGACGAATTTTGATTAGTGTTTGGCTTAGTTGTTGATTTTGTTACTTTTTTTTAATTTTCTAAAAATTTCTGAAATTTTAAAATCAAAAGCAAAAAGAAAAATGATTTTTGATGATAAATGTGTGAATTTTTAGGATTTAATAGTGCATATGAATACAATATGAAAGTAAAATCATGTATTTTCTCATACAAAGACCTTAAAATTTTAATTTTTAATTTTTTAAAATATTAATATTAGTAGCAAAAGTAACAATCAAGTGGAGCTATGAATGAGCCACTCAACCTAAATTGTTCTGATGTTTGATAGGTGAAGGTTACATGAATAATTTTGGAGATTGAAAGCTTCATTAAGCACATTTCCATCTTGTAGCATTAGCACTCAGCACTCTGAATTGGAACATTTAGTGTAAGAGATTAAGGACAAATCCTTGTATTCTCACCTAATAAAAATTTTCTTGACAGCTGAGAATATGGTTTATCATGTATTATAGCAGTAGCTGAGTTTTGTGAGTTATCTCTAAGTTGGAAATGATTAGATTTTGTGGTTTGCAGCAGTGAAAATGGGTAGCAAATTCGAAGCCGTTCGGGTTATACTTCTTCTTTTGCTCCTTCTGTCTCCTGCAGTGTTTTCTGTGCCAAATGACGGATTAGTTAGAATTGGATTGAAAAAGAAGAAACTGGATCAAATCAACAGGGTTGCTGGACAAGTTGACTTTAAGGAAGGGAAACTATCTAGGAAGTATTATCTTCCAGGAAATCTTGGGGCATCTGATGACTCTGAAATCGTTGCACTAAAGAACTACATGGATGCCCAGTATTTTGGAGAGATTGGTGTTGGCACACCTTCACAGACTTTCACTGTCATATTTGATACAGGAAGTTCCAATCTTTGGGTGCCCTCTTCAAAGTGTTATTTCTCTGTATGTTCCTAACCTCACTCTTTTATATATATATATATATATTTGAGGGAATGATCCTTTCTTACTATCTTTACTTAGGAAATTTTATGGTGAGCAGTTGAGAATAAGAATACGTATATGGTTTGCATTTGAATGCAGGTTGCTTGTTATTTTCACTCCAAGTACAAGTCCAGTCAGTCTAGTACCTACCAAAAGAATGGTACATTCTATATACTGTTAGAACTGCAAATGATATTATTTGAGCATTCCCTGCTCGAACTCATTCATTTCAATTTTTATAGAGTTGGAACTTGGAACACTTATTGAGCTCAAACATTTGAGACTGAGTTTGGTTATTTAAGAAAATCTGAAGTCTTGCCTGAGTAATTTATTTAAATTGGTTGAGGTGAATATCGTTTCTGAACTTTGAAGTTTGATCTCACTTTTTTAACTGGTTTAATGGCACATTTCCAAGCTTGTATATGAGTTTAAACTTGAACTTGTTAATCATAATTAAAAACCTAAAATCTCACAATAAATTTCTACATGTCCTGATTTAGAAGGTTCTATTAGAATTAGAAAATATTATGAGTAAATGTAAGACTTGTTATGATTAACCAGTTAAAGCTTGTTATAATATTTGCTAATTTATCTAATGTCAGATTTGTTTGCAGAATTTCAATCAGCTTTGTATTTAAGCTTAATTAAATAGTTGTAAATTTGATTCAAACTCATTTACCTTGTAAAATGATATTAGAAAAGTTCAAATGGAAGTGGGTCTTGAAATGATATTAAAAGAGTTCAAGTGGGTTTTGAGCAACTCATGAGTAATTTCTGTTCACCTGTAACCTTGTATATTGTATGTAATTTTAATTCATAAGCACATTGAAGACAATTTTGGACATGACCTTTTTCTCATGAATGGTGCACATTCTGTATGAATAAAATTGACTTACAGCTACAAGAACCCAACAAGCGGAGTTCCAAATCTAAAAGCTTGAAAATAATTTTCAATCAATTCTCAAATCATTATTTAGGGCATCTTTTATGTGAAATGAACTTCAAGAAAAATCAGAAAAGAGTTTCTGAATCGCCAATCCCTGAACCATCTAACACATCTTTACTCTTAAAATAGTTGTGGTTTCATTTTTTATGCAGGGACATCTGCTGAGATCCATTATGGAACAGGAGCAATTTCTGGATTCTTTAGCGAGGATGCTATTAAAGTTGGTGATCTTGTTGTTAAGAATCAGGTAGTGCTAGTGCTATTTCACTTTGGAGTCTTTAGTTCAGTACTTTTTTAAAATTCACTTTATTAATTCCTCTCTTGCCAGGATTTTATTGAGGCAACCAGAGAGCCTGGCATCGCATTCTTGGCTGCCAAGTTTGATGGCATATTTGGCCTTGGATTTCAAGAAATCTCAGTTGGGGGTGCTGTGCCTGTCTGGTAAATCTTTTGTGTCTATGCCATCAACATACTAGGAATTACTTCATAGCAATGTGAAATTCACAGGATAACTGCTTCAAATTGCTCACAGTTGCTAATAACAGCTTGTCTATGGTTGAAATTGTTTTTTTTATTCCTTTAATTTTTTCTTAATTAATATACATGCAATACTTGTAGGTACAATATGGTTGACCAAGGCCTTGTTACGGAACCAGTTTTTTCATTTTGGTTGAACCGCAATATTGAAGGTGAAGAAGGAGGAGAAATTGTATTTGGCGGGGTTGATTCTAATCATTATAAAGGGGAGCACACACATGTTCCAGTGACTCAGAAAGGCTATTGGCAGGTTGGAGATGCAATTGCTTACACCACTGATTTCTAGAATTGTTGAGATAACTTCACTTCTTCTCTGATTTGCTTGTCTCTTTTGCCTACTTGCAGTTTGATATGGGTGATGTTCTGATTGGAGATGAAACAACCGGTAACCACAGATATCTTGTTTAAAACTAAATCTTTCTTATGTGGACAAATTCATTAATCTCAGTGGGTTTAGCCTACACTGTTGCCTATGGTATTTGAGAGTTGAGACATGAGAATACCCTTTTCAGGATTCTGTTCCAGTGGTTGCGCAGCAATTGCTGATTCTGGAACCTCTTTGCTAGCAGGCCCTACGGTAAAGAAAAATTATTTTTCTATCTTTATAATCTTTTTCTTGTAATGGAGGAGAAATTTTAGAGTAATTTGAGAGTATGAATTAGATATAACTTGACTGCAGTGCACTCTTGAAAAATAAACAGCTCATATATGAATATGCCTTGCTTGATCTTTTGCCAACCCTGTATGTTTCATTTCTGAAGTAGCCAAAATGCTTTGCCTGAGCAATGTGTGGGTTACAGTTTCCCGTACCAGTATGATGTAGAGTTGCCAATGGTTTTTTATGTTTAGTAAATTTGGCACAGTTAGGTACTTGTTCTAGAAATAGACAACCATTTTCCTCCTTCACCCCCCCCCCCAAAAAAAAAGAAAGAATCTTCTTTTTTATTCAGAATCGGCCTGTCTTAACAAAAGTAACATGCAGGCTTTGAACTTCCTGCTTTGCCTTTGTCCTTCCTTTCTTTTGAATTTAGATGCATTGGATGTTTTCTAAGCTTTTGTGATGCTTCAGGTATTTTGCTAGAAACTGATACAAATCTCATTATTTTTACGTGTCTTGCCATGTAAACCCCTTATCTGTAGGAAATTCATCTTCTGTGGCTTGGAATAGCTTTGCCTCACTATAATTTTGCTATTTTCTTGTGTTATAAAATAGCAGATTTTAATTGATATTATCTTATAACTGCCACATTTTCAGACTATCGTTACTCAAATTAATCATGCTATTGGGGCTTCTGGTGTTGTTAGCCAAGAATGCAAGGCAATGGTTTCACAATATGGAAAAACCATTCTGGAAATGCTGGCTTCTGAGGTAGCTGTTACTCCTTTCTTTAGCTATAGCAATTTTGTGCCACACCTTACTTTTCTCTTGAAGAGAAATGAAACTTTTTCCCCTACTGTCTACCCTTTGCAATGAATGCAAAACTTTTGAGGTTTGAGTTATTTAAACTGCTCAGACACAAGATATATTCTATAGATCAATTTTATTCTTTGCTGGTTCTTTACCTTGAAACTCCTTGCAGAAAAACTGATAGCTTCTTTGATTTTCTGTGTTTTATAGACACAACCACAAAAGATCTGCTCTCAAATTGGTTTCTGTACTTTTGATGGGACTCAAGGCATCAGGTCAGATTTAACCTGACTTCTTATTGCTACTACTGTTAAAATGTGCTAGAACTACAAAAGATAATCATCTGACATCTAAAATATAATCAATTAATATCTCACAGTGCTCGAATTGAGAGTGTAGCAGATGAGAGCATGGGCAAATCATCTGATGGTGTCCATGATGCTATGTGTACTGCTTGTGAGATGGCTGTTGTCTGGATGGAAAATAAGCTCTGGCGAAACGAGACAGAAGAGCAGATCTTGGATTATGTGAATGACGTGAGTTATTATTCTTATGCACATCTTGGACGGTAACCTTAAAGATCGCTTATATTTCTTCTGTTCTAACTGCAGCTTTGTGAAAGACTGCCCAGTCCAAATGGAGAATCGACAGTTGACTGTAGAACTCTTTCTTCCATGCCTAGTGTTTCATTTACTATTGGCGGTAAAGTATTTGAGCTTGCACCTGAGGAGGTATGGTTTTTTTTTTTCTCTTTCCTTACCTTTTCCCCTTCCTTCCTACCATATTGTAAGCTATTGTCTGCTTTCTCTTTTTCCCTTTTATCCTCCCTTTCTTCATCTTTATGCTTGGTGGTCATGTGCATCAGTATGTTCTTAAAGTGGGAGAGGGAGCTGTTGCTCAATGCGTTAGTGGATTTACTGCTTTGGATGTGCCTCCACCTCGCGGACCTCTTTGGTATTTTTTTTTTCCTATCATCATTCGTTATGAACCATCTGAACGGACAAACCTATTGATTATTGGTCTCTTAACCGGTATCGTGGAAAGAGTACCATAGAATAGGTTTTATGGAGCTCAGATTTCATGCGATTCTGCTTGCTTGATACAGGATTTTGGGAGATGTTTTCATGGGTCGATACCACACGTTATTCAACTACAAGAACATGACAGTTGGGTTTGCCGAAGCAGCTTAAACACAACCAGCATTATATATTCTACAATAGTATCATTATGATGGATACTTAATCCTCGGTAAAAGACGTTCGGTGTGAACTTGTATTGTAAATACATGCTTCATGAATATGGGTTGTCTTGCAGACATTAATATACTTGTTCAAGTAACATAGCACTTACTGTTTACCAAAATGTCAAGTCTTATGGCCTTTTAACTAACAATAATTTTGTTTTAATAAATTCTAATCTCTATATATACATTTTTTATATTTTTATTAATATATAAAAAATTATTATAAATGGTAAATGTTTATCCAAGTCTTGGATAGAGAATTAATCATTCTTATTCAGGCATTTCTGAATTAATCTTTTTTTTTTTTTTTGAGATTCGATGATCTTCCAACAAGTAAGGGTTATAGTTATACATCAATGGTGTAGGATAGGACAAGGATGTTTTTTGTTTGAGGAAATTTATCAACAGACATTGTTTATCCCCACTGCTTTCTAATATTAGACATTAACACGTGTATGAATCTCTTCAACTGCGGCTTAAATCACTCTAGTCCATTGTTAGTTTCTCTTTTCCATTTTTTTTTCCCAATCTTTTATCTGAAAACCATTTTTGTTCCACCGGTGCTTGGTTTCCCTTCCAAGATGGAGAGGTCCATCATCCTCGTCTTCCTTTCATTGTTACTACTGTTTTTCAACCATTGTTCCTTCCTTCATGTTCATTCTTCCGGCATCACACTTCGACGACCCAATGAACACGTTCGGTTCAATCTGATTCACAGGCATTCACCTGAGCTCGGGGAAGATCCCGGAACGACCCTTGGACCCCCAAGCAGTCAAAGGGAACGCATAAAACAGCTCATGCATGGCGACAATGCCAGGCTGCATACAATTTCACAAAGGATAGGCCCTAGAAGGAAGAATGTCGAGGTTATGATGGCGACTACTTATAAAATCAATTTGGTGGAGCTCCCAATGCGATCAGCTGCTGATATAGGGACAGGCCAATATTTTGTTTCCTTCAGGGTGGGGAGCCCTCCCAAGAAGTTTATCATGATTGCTGATACAGGAAGCAGTCTTACATGGATGAAATGCAAATATAAGTGCAAAAATTGTTCCAGGGAAAGGACCATTCTTGATGAGAGGATTTTTCAAGCAAACAAATCACGTACCTTTAAGCCAATTCCATGCTCCTCCGACGTTTGCAAAATTGATCTCTTCCGATCTTTCTCTTTGGCCCACTGTCCTACGCCAATGGCTCCTTGTGGCTATGATTACAGGTAGATCTAAATCACCTTTAATTCCTTTCTATTATAAGCTGTTATATTCTCCTCAAAATTATTGCCCTGCATATATAATCCATTCAAAATTCTACCAATGTTTCGAGATAGAATGATTCGAGAAAGAGATTAGATCTAAATAAAACTTGAAAATATTTCTATAATGTTAGAACTTAAATATAATATTGGAGTCATTTTCTACCAGATTAACGCTTCATTACTAATTAAGCTTTACGCTTATTCCTAGATACGCAGATGGCACAAGAGTGGTCGGAATCTTTGGCAATGATACTGTTAAAGTCCGCCTCAGCGGCGGCGAAAAGATAAAAGTGACGGACGTAATGGTCGGGTGTAGCGAGACAATAAGGGGGAACTTCCATGACATCGACGGGGTAATGGGGTTAGGTTTCGACCGCTACTCATTTGCAGTGAAAGCAGCAAAGCAGTTTGGACACAAGTTTTCATACTGCTTGGTTGATCATTTGAGCCCAAGTAATCTCGTTAACTTTCTTGTCTTCGGTGAAGTTTCTATTTCTCCATTGCCAAACATGCAACACACAGAGTTGATCCTTGGAATAATAAATCCATATTATGCTGTAAATGTTTCTGGTATCTCAGTAGATGGTAAAATGCTGGATATCCCATCAGATGTATGGGATGTTAGGGGTGATGGTGGGGTTATCATGGACTCAGGTGCAAGCTTAACATTCCTGGTGAAACCTGTGTTTGATAAAGTCATTGCTGCTTTCCAGGCTCCTTTAAGCAAATTTGAGAAACTGGAGTTGAACTTGGGGCCAGACTATTGTTTTAGTGATGCAGGGTTCAAGGAGTCGATGATTCCAAAACTTGCAATCCATTTTGCTGATGGAGCTAAGTTGGCGCCGCCAGTGAAGAGTTATGTCATCGATGCTGATGATGGGGTGAAGTGCCTTGGCTTTGCCTCGACTGGTTGGCCTGGAACAACCGTGATTGGTAATATTTTGCAGCAAAATCATTTGTGGGAATTTGATCTGAAGAATAGCAAGTTGGGTTTTGCTCCTTCTAGCTGTACATTTCATTGATCAAAAGGATAAAACTATAGAGTTGGGCACTCTATTTGGAAGTCATGTCATGTCATCAGCAGCTCTCCGGTGTATCGTTTTCATATATGTATATTCATAAAAAAAAAAATTACTTAACCATGGATTTATATGTAATTCATCCCTATTTGTTTTCCTTTTTTTTCATTTTAAGAATTAAAAATTTGTCATATATCCTATTGTACTATATTTAAAAAATTAATCATACATGTTATATATATATATATATATATAAGAATAAGAAGCTTTCATGTGTTCCCTTTATAAACAAAAGAGGGATAGTTTCTTGGTGGAAGTTTTTCAATGGCCTTAGTTTTCCATCCGTTGCTTTCTTGATACTTTGTGATCATGCATTGCATTAGTCTTTTTGGTGTTTTGACGCAAGTAAACTGGCATTCGTTTAGTTGTTGCCTCGTCTTGAAAACGTGCAGATGCTCCTGGAGCACTTAGGCAATGGTGGCTTGGTGGTGGAACTGATTTGACTCCAGCGTACATCTTTGAGGAGGATGTCAAGCACTTCCACTCAGTAAGGTGGGCTTTTCTTCTTTCTTCCTTACTTTCACTTTGAGAAAGTCAAATATCGATCTTATCAAAAGAAATTTGAAGAAATTCGAGTACTTGAACAGAACCTTCTTATTCCAACATCTGTTCCTTTTACATATCAGTATAGATTAGTACATCAATCGGAGACTAATGTTTCTATTGCCAGCGCATGAACATGTGCATGTGCATTTACAATTGTTCTTTTACATGCTTACTAATGTTAAGACTAACGTTCTTTTGGCGTTCCCCCCACAAATATCAATTCCATTGGACTTCAGTTTGATTTACAATTGATTTGCAGAATGTGCGAATTCTGTGGTTCCTGCATATATTCCCATTCTAGAGAAAAGGAAGGACACACCATTTAATGAGTCACAAGGCATGACAACAGTTGTGAAGGGGCCGCTATGTAGAATTCAACTTGCTGTTGAATCGAGCTATACCTAAACTAGAGAGGTTGGAAATCTTAGATTTCGCTAAACCAGACATTTAAACTACATTTGATTTGTTAATGAAAGATCTATGATCTAGGTACAACATTTGGACTGAAGACAGGAGGTAAAATTTAAAGTATTCTTGTTTCTCTCCCTTTATCTGCACGATGAGAATATGATCATGTAAGTTCCTGCTTATATGTTCAGTGTGATATGTGACCAAGAAGCTGTAACTGTAATTGATAATGAGAGGCCGGTTTCTTTGTTTGAAATACAGAAAGCAGAAGAGGGAAGTGAAGAGTGGAAACTATCAGATGCCTGAATCAATCCTAAGGAATTGATCTGATACTTACTGCTTAGAGTTTCTTTGTATCATTTTGAGATTTCCCATTGGTTCCCAAAAGTAGCTTGACCATAAAAACTATACATTCGGCTCGTTGAGAGAGAGATTTATCATAGAACGGCATATCCACAAAAACTTTGATGGCCAATCAAGGAAACTTCCTCCTTTGACAATTCCTCAAAAAGTGATGACATGAATCTTATTGTTGTGTTGAATTTCCACTTGGCCAATCAAGGAACTTGTATCCTAGAAGTGAAGGTGGCAGGTATGACTGAGTTGATGAAGACGGATTATCTGGGGGATATATATAATCCTTCCCGTATCCAAGTTCTTTCATTAGCTTGGTTGGTGCATTCCTTAAATGAAGTGGCACTCCCTCATTCTGTCCGACAGATTCCCTAACAACCTTCTGTGCAGATCCAATGGCTCGATACACAGCAATAGATTTAGGAGCCAAAGCCAAGTAAGTAACACATTGAGCAAGAATCACATCAGACTCGGGCATCCCCAAGAAATGACAAGCTTGATAGCAGGAAACAGCCTGATTTAGGGCTAATGGATCAGCCATCCCAACATCCTCACTGGCAAACCTTATTAGTCTGCGTGCAATGTAAAGGGGCTCTTCACCTCCTTCCAGCATTCTTGCCAACCAATAAATTGCAGCATCTGCATCACTTCCTCGCATTGACTTGTGAAGTGCACTGATCAAATTGTAATGCTCTTCCCCTGCTTTGTCATATGCCAGATGCTTGCACTGGAGTGCCTCCTTAGCATCATCCACTGTAACAACCGCTTCAAATGAACCAATCTCGTTTTCCAAATCCCTATCTGGCTCTACTCCTATACCTTTTAGTCGATTATCAGCCACTCGGGCAGCTGCTGTTGTGGCAGAAATTTCTAAAGCATTCAAAGCGACTCGAGCATCACCATCACAATTCATAGACAAAAATTCAACAGCATCAACCTTAACATCAACCCTCATCCCTACGCTCCGTGACAACCCCTTCTCTCTGTCATTAACTGCTCTCTTCAAAAGAGTTTCAACATGATGTGGTTTTAAAGGATTCAATGTAAGAACCCTACACCTAGACAACAATGGTGTAATCAAATGAAACGAGGGATTCTCCGTTGTCGCCCCCATGAACACAATACTTCCATCTTCAATCACAGGCAAGAACGAATCCTGTTGTGATTTATTAAACCTATGAACCTCATCAACAAAAAGCACAGTCCTCTTATTATGCTTATCCCTCATTTTCCTAGCTTCATCAACAGCATCTCTAACATCCTTAACCCCACAAGTAACAGCAGATAAAGAAACAAATCGATACAAAGACCGTTCTTGAGCAGAATTAACAATGGATTTAGCAATAGAAGTCTTACCAGTACCAGGTGGACCCCAGAAAACAATAGAAGGGATTCTGTTACGGTCAATAGCAGAACGGAGAAGAGAATTGTTACCCAGAATGTGTTCTTGACCAACCACTTCGAAAACAGTACGAGGACGCATCCGTTCCGACAAAGGCTCATGGATTTTGTCGATTTTGTCTTGCTGAACGATTGGTTTGGGATGTTGCAACTTTTGACGTTTGTTAAGGAGAGGAGATGGGATGGTGGAATCTTGGTCTTGGTCTTGTTGGGGTAAAACTCGGATGCTTGGAGGTGTGGATGTGGGTTCAGGAGATGGAGGAGAATTGGAAGGTTTGGTGTGAAGATGAAAGAAGCGGTCAAGTTTGGGTTGGAAAGGAGGAGGAGAGAGGCTGGGGTTGGGCTTAGGGTTGGAAGGTTTGTGGGAAAGAATCCATTCAGTGGCTTTGAGGGTGGATTTGCCGCCGGTCGCAGCCAGGGCTTCTGCTGCTAATTCACTTGGGAACCCCATACTCAGCAGCTGCTCCATCTCCATTTTTTTTTTCTCTTTTCCCACCAAAACAGTGTAAACGGGGGAATCCGGCGCAAAACTGGAACTCTAGAAGCCACTCTCTTGTTTCTTCTTGTCTTTTTTTTTTTTTTTTAATGAATCGATTTATTTTCCTGTTTTTTTTTTACCCTTTTTTGGATGTATACAATACAATGGGCCCAAACTCTTTTCAATACCTAAATTAGCTTATTAATAATTACATTTAATGAAATAATATTACCATATATAAACAAAATGGTAACGGATTTTATTTAATGATTCTAACCTTTGTTCTTACTGAATTTATTTTCATTTTAAAAAAATTATCTCATAAACAAAACATGTAGACCGAGATTTGACTCAATCATAAAATAGTAAAATGTAAACATACAAGTTTATATTTAATGTACTCAATAAATCTATTAATATTATTTTATTAATGAATAAATTTTAAAAAATATTAATTTTTATATGATATTTATTTTTAAGATTAATATTTATTTATTAATAAAATAATATTATTTAATTTATTGATAATATATAAATTTTACACATTAATTACGCATCAAGCATAAATTATTTATGTACCGATTATCTTTTGGATCAACTATATGTCATTGAACTTGGCATATGAATGTTACAAATTTAAAAAAGTTTAGACGAGTAATGTCTTCACTTTTGACTGTTTGTATTAATAATATGTTATTTTTAATCTTTAAAATTTTTTGTTAACAATATTTAATGCTATATTATTTGATTTCTTATTTTTCATCTATAAATATAGATATTTAAGCATTATCATTCGAAGTTTTATCTTGTATTTATCATTTATTTTTTTTATTTTTTTTATTTTTTATATTAATTTTTAATTTACACATCAAAATACAAATGTAAAAATCACTTCTTGTTTTTACATCTAATTGCTCTTTTCTTTTTTTCATCTTTTCAAAAATATCTTCACGTTCAAACTCGACACCAATAAAATGTATAAATGAACTTAATTATTTAAAAAGAGTAATTGTAAAACTATCATCAAAATTTAAAAATATATATAATTTTTTTAAAAACAGTGATCAAAGTACTCATCGAAAAAGATAAATAAAGAATTCATAACTTATAAGTTGAAGCAATTATTAAAAGAAATAGAAATTACCTTTCCAATAGAACTGCAAAAGGAGCAGTGATGAGAGTTGCAAAGACATGTCCATAAACTACAAGCATGCACGTAACTGCTCGTGCCATTATCAGTCGTTAGCTTTCTCTTTCTCTTCATCCCTCCCTCATTTTCTTCCTGTTGTGCTTTCATTTTCATTGATGCCTTATCAAGTGGTGATCATCTGCTTTTAACTAGACAAAGACAATTGGTATTAATTTTAATTAGGGATGATAATGATTCAATTTAGATCAAATTTGATTCGATTTGGATCGAATTTTATTTAATTTTTTTATATTATATAATATTATGAAAATTTAAAATTTAATTTGAATTTGAATTGAATATTTATTCGATCCGAATCGAATTGAATTAAATTTTATCGGTTTCGATTTAATTTATTAATTTATTATTTTTTAATTTTTATATATTATTTTAATATAAAAATTTAATATATTTAAGTATATTTTGATATCAAATTTTTATTTTTATTTTATAAAAATTTTAAAAATATATATAAACTAAGAAAAGTATATAATTCGTTTGATTTGACTTTTTTTTTTTTACCTCTCGATCTGAAATCTAATCCGAACCTAATATATACATTTAATATTTGAATTTGATTCAAACTGAATAAAAAAAATCGATTTGAATTGAACCGAACACTACAATTTCAAATCTATTTTTAAATTTTTTTAATTTTTTCTCACCCTTAATTATGATATTTCACAATTCACATCACCACCAAATCAATAATTTGGCAAAGTGGTTCATCACTCGGATACTAATTTCCTTATAAATTTTCTTATTTACCATTTTGGCACTTTTTGGATAGATGATTAATGATTATAGGTGTTTGTAAATTTTGTTGGAATTAGACTGTCCATATGATATACAAAATTTCTTTGGAATTGATTAAAAAAAAGAAATATTATTTATCATCTATACATAGATCTGACAATTTAAAATACGATATCATGATATAATATGAAAACAATATAAATAAAAACAAAAAGATGATATGTTTTAAAATTTTAGCAAAAATTATAAATATATTTAATAAAATAAAAAATTATTTTTTATATCAATATAAATTATAACATATAATTTTATATAAAATATGATATAAATATACAAATTATTAATATTTTATATAATATAAATATATAAATTATCAAATTTAACTTGACGTACATGGACCATGCCTATAGTACCTGAATTTCCAAGTGAAATAATTTGTTGAAGAAACATTGGTTTTTTACCAAAAATAAAGGCTACCAAGCTCATTGCTTTTTAATTCTCCACAACCCCTATAAATATGCATTACCTTGATTTCATCTGCAGTGGATAAAGAAGTACACGACAGAAGTACACGACACAGGGTCACTCAACGACAAATCCATAGTTTTAGTACAGGAGATGACAATATCACTGCTGGCTTTGGTGCTAATTATTTCATCTGCCGTAGATCTGATTTATGTGCTGCTGGGAAGAAGGATGAAGATGTCCATCAATGCTACTGCACCATCACCTCCGTCATAATTCTAATATATTACTATATTTGTGGCTTCTCATTCAGTCACCGTACGCGTTGAATGGGCTTAAGTATATAAAAAGTCCTAAAACAAAAATTAAACAATTATTCAAGTTACTAATTTTTTAACTATTTATTTTTATTTAATTAAAATTTAAAATTTTTATTTTTATTTAGTTAAGTTCTTGATTGAATAAAAATAAATGATGATGGTTAATTAAAAAAAATTTTAAGTTTTTAATCTACTATTAAATTTTTTATATTTTATTATTTATTTAATTGAAGAGGATATTAAACATATAAATTTTTTTAAATTCATAAATTTTAAGTATTAACTTTAATAATATATCAATTAATTTAAAAGATAATCAATTCATTAATCAATTTTTTAAAAATAATATTTAATAATTTTAAAATTTAATATTTATAATATTTTTTATTCTCAAACTATAATAATAATAAAAAAAAACTCCAGACTCCCATCTTAAACAAAAATTGATAGGACAAAAACTTTCAGGTCTAAAAGAATAATAAGGCCTATTTTAGCGTTGCTGGTGAAAGTATTTTTGAAATTTCCTTTCAAATTAACGTTTTTATTTTTAAACTTAAAAGTAAAAAAAAAAAAAATGAATGGAGGTGCCCAACACATTACGTGGCAGGTGTAGACCACATTAACAGAGAAGAGAAAGAACTTAAGAAGTGGGATCGCATTCGCATGCGTGAATAAAGAAGCACGTGTGGACCACAAATGTGACTATTCCAAGCGTGACAATCATCAATCGCTTCATCATTTATTATTTAATTTAAATTTGATAATTTCAAATAAAATTCGATGATATAATATAAAAATAATATGAATAAAAAATATAAAAATAATAAAATTTAAAATTTTAATAAAAATTATAAATAAATTTAATAAAATTAAAATTTTATATTTTATATTTTTATATCAACATAAATTATAATACATAATTTTTATATAAATATATAAATTATTAATATTTTACATAATATAAATATACACCGCCTTCCTCAATCACTTTCACATGTTTCACGTAAACCATTAATACACATTCAATAATAAGAAACCAAAAAACCTATGAGCAACAAGACAAGGCAGGCGGCCACTGTCCTAATATAAACACGAAGCCCAAGATAAAAACACACTCTGTTACCATATAACAATGATAATGTAACGGTAATATTAGTAATAGTAATGTGAACGTGATCGACCTTATCTGATATTAGTCCATGGGGCTATGATGGCTGAATGCTGAACATTGCGATTCCGGCCTCGACGGCTGCCTTCCTACACTGGCCGGGCAGGCTGATATCCCAACCGGCGGCACCATGCAATTGTAGGACAAGCATAACGACACCGTATCGGGTAAAGCCGAACCTTGAGGTAATGGGAATCCTGATAAATAATTATGTTGTAAATACAGTGTTTTGGTGGTGCCATTGTAGACGCTCTTAACGTACTCCTCAGGGACTGATCCAATCAGATGGTTATTGTTCAAGAACAGAGTCTCGACTCCGGCCAACAACGCGGTTATTTCACCCGTGATGAAGTTGTGGCTCAAGTCCACGATGGATCCCTCGCCGTAGGATTGAATCGTGGGGTCCATCTTGATTGATGGGAGCCCACCCGATAAATTGTTCCTTTGCAGAAACAGTGAAGAGAGGGTGGGGTTCATGAAGAGTGAACTTGGGATGGGCCCACTGAATTTGTTCATACTAACGTCGAGATATACTAACTCGGTTAGTGATTCCAGGCCGTTGAGTGGACCCCACATTGAGTTCCCCGACACTGACAAGTAACGTAGAGTTGACGGCAACCTTGGCAACGGTCCACTGATGTGGTTCTTCTTCAAATCCAAGTGTAATAGCTGCGCCGACACAGTCCTGGGTAACTCGCCTGTTAACTCGTTTGAACTCAATATCAGAACTTTTAAAAATGGAAGCTTTGTAAGACCTGGTGGGATTGACCCGGTGAGTTGGTTTGAACTCAGATCGAGAGTGTGTAAGTATGGGAGAGTAGAAAAGGAGGTTGGGATGGGTCCTGTTAAGCGGTTGTTGGTCAAGGAAATGACTCGGAGACGAGTGAGCTGGCCCAGTTGGGGAGGGATAGGACCGGTGGCGAGACCAGGGAAGAGGACGAGTTGGGTTAGTTCGGTAAGGTTGGAAAGAGCAGGGGAGAGTGAGCCAGCGAGGCCAGGTGAGTTCGAGAGGCCAGTGCCGAGAGAGAGAATGGTGACTCGATTTTCAAAAGAGCAGGTGACGCCGGTGAACGATGAACAAGGATCTGGTGCGTTGAAATCCCAAGTGGAGAAGAATCTTGAGCCTGGAATGTCCGTCAAGCTGTCTCTAATGGCTGATAATGCTGCCAGATCAACGGCGCAGATCTTGGGTCGGTGCTGAAATGATAAAACAGCCTCATTGATACAAAACAGCACAAAAAGAAGAAGAAAAACTTGTGCTTGGTTATGGTGAGCCATGAACGAAATGCTGCAACGTAGCTGAATCAAGAACAAAAAAATCTAAAAAAAGATACAAATGCTTTGAAGTAAAGACAGTGGAAGAGAGAAAGGCGGTGTACGTGATTTTATTAATGAAGAAGAATATTTTATACTCGAAGTTGAATCTATCTGATTTAAATTTAATAATTTAAAATATAATATAATAATAAAATTCGATTAAATAAAAATATAAAAATAATTAATTTAAAATTTTAATAATAATTATATATAAATTTAATAAAATAAAAAAGATATATTTTATATTTTTATTAATATAATTTATGACATGTAATTTTTATATAAGATATAATATTAATATATAAATTTTAATATTTTATATGATATAAATATATAAAAATAGAGAAATCAATGTAATAATTTAATTCAAAAAATGAAAAAAAAAAAAAAAAAGAAGACAAGGTAATTATAATGGAAGTAAGTGAGCGGAGAAGGAAAATGACAGTAGAGAAGGGGGAGAGGGAGTCAGAGAAGGATAAATTTCTATTTGTTTTTGTTCCAAAATTTGTGGTTGGAATTAGTCAGATTGGCCAAATCATCGTACGGATTGAAAAACATTCTTACATATGTTACTTTTAGAGCAGCCTTTGACCCATAATCTATTTTTGATGATTTTGATGTATATTTTCCCTCTTTTAGCTTTGCCTTTTTATTTATCCTCGCACTTCGATTCTTGGATTCTCCTTTTTAAGCCGCGCATAAACAAAATGTAGTACATACTCTTTTTTTTTTTTTTTTCAAATTATAAAATGAACTAATGTATGGATTAAGAAAAAAATTAAAAAAAATAAAAATTTGATTCAAAATTATGGTGTTTAGTTTGATTTAAATTGATTTTTTTATTTGGTTTGGATCAAAATTAGATATTATATATATTAAAATTTGATCAAATTTTAAATTAAAATGTGAAAAATAAAAAAATAAAAAAACCAAATTGAATGATATATTTTTATTAGTTTTTATATTTTTTTTACATTTTTATAAAATAAAAATAATTATTTTATATATAAATCTATTTAAATATATTAAAAATTTTATTAAAATAATATAAAAATAAAAATTTTAGATAAATTAAACCAAACTAATAAAATTTTGTTTAGTTCAATTTTAAAAGAAAATGAATTTAAATTTAGATCAAATTTTAAAAATTTATAATACTATACATTATTTAAAAAAAAAATCAAATTGATTCTAACGTTATTTAAACCGTTATTATCTCTAAACTCATGTATTTTGAATATTTGATCAAAATATGGATTTCGTTTTTAAATAATAATTGTAACAAATTAACTCCTTTTACTTTCCGAAATTTAAAATTTCAATTCAAATTTGAATAAAGCTAAGATTTCATCATTAAGTTTCTAACGTAAATTTTGGAGCTCAATTCAAATTGACTTCCCCTAACTTTTGCTTGTGAAATCTTAGCATTTGAAGATGGCATTAGAAAGATAAAAGCTCGTTACCAGATGCATGCTCTTTAACAAACACTACATGCTAACAAGAGTAGCAGTCAAAAGGACCCAATCTCACCCAAGGTTGATCTTTTATTTTAAGATCAACATGCAAATTAATTTACAATATTTGAACTTCAAAAAAGAGTGATATGCCCTAGATTTCGAAATTGAAATTAATTTATTTATATAATTATTTTTAAAAATAATATTTAATAAATTTAAAATTTAAATTTGAATGCCTATAATATTATTAAGTGGATCACTAGCAGAATTTTATATTAAAGCAATAAATTTTACAAACAAAAAAAAAGACAAAGAGGAGGAGAGCAGTGCACATGGGCACATGAGGCACATCAAAGTTAATTTGGCGAGGGTATCATTTGATGGGAAAGATTGTAACTGGGTTTGGCAAAAGCATTCCTTTTCTCGCATGTCTGCTTATTCATCAATGCCCATCACCCATTATTTTGGCTCCCCAATCCCTAACTTTTTACCCCATAATTAAAATATACCTAAGTATAAAAGTACAAAATCCAACGCCGGCAGATGCAGGCAAGAATCAATATAATAAACTATAATAAATAATGACGTTTTCCTTTATTATATAATGTGTTTGGTAAGAAAAAAACAAATAATATGCGTTAGTATCGATTTATAAGAATAGAAATTTGAAATCATAAGATGAGAGATCAGTTAATAATAAAAGTTGGATTTTTTTTAATATTTATGTTTCGAGATTCAAATTAATGTTTAAAAAAAAAGAAAAAAAAACTTAAATATATATATATATATCTCGAATTGAGTTAATATAAAAATCCAATCACCATTAAAACAAGTTGAACTTACTTATTTTCTCTCTTTTCCATTTTATTTTCGACCTGATTTTTTTTTTTATTTACGTGTTAGAATGCAAACATTAAAAACACATTTTACCTTTATCTCTAATCGTTTATATTTTTTATCTTTCCAAATAAATCCTAGAATCAAAACTCTACACCAGCAGCCCCCTTCTGACTAATGGCTTACATTCTAAAATAAAATATCTACCTTGTCCCTTGAACCATAAAATGCTCCTAATAATATGGAAGGAAAAAAATTTTTTTTTCACCATATTTTTTATTTGGTAAGAGAAAAATACGAAGAGAAAAAGGAATTGGGTTTGGAATTTAAGGCAATGGTCCAAAAAGTCAATAAGCCAAGTCAGGGCAGGGCAGAGAGGATAAAAGGAGACAGTATGGGATCAAAATCATGGGTTATGATGAGTGTGGGCCAATTGGCACACATTTGCTTTCGGAGTCCAACAAAGTTATTACGACGGAGGTTTCGTCGCGCAATAGTTTGGGAGATTCTCCTTCCAATTCCCCATAGTCGGATTCCGTCACCTATACTCTTTATCCTTTTTTTTTTTTTTTTGTTCTCTTAGGTTAGTTTTTATATTTCCATTTAAAAGTACGTTATCCATCAAAAAGAATCTTTTATATAATTCCTTTTATAATTACTCTTATTAAATCTTTATAATATTATAAATACAATAGGTATCGAAAAAATATTTAAAATCTACTCAGAATTGAATTTTTCATAATATGTTAAACAATTTCATGATATAAGTTTACTATTAAAATATCAATAATTAAAATTTCCTAAATTTAGAAATTATTTTCTATTTTTTAAATTTTCATTTAAAAAAATCCATTTTCTCTTCTCCAATACCTCATGTTTTCATTTGGATAGATTGGACAAGTTATACCATGAATGTTTTGGGCTATATTTGGAGTTGGACTTTATTTTACTAATGTTTCATAGTTTTGGACATGAGATGGAATGGGTTTGGTCTTGCTTAACCTGGGCCATAACAAGCCCCAAGTGAAGTGAAACCCAATTAGCTCTTTAATTATATTTTTGAAAAAAAAAATTATAAAAGAGATTGAGAATAGAGAAGAAATTATAAGTATTAAATTTGAATATCATATTTATTAGATATTATCTCCTAATATGTATGCATGAACTATCCAAATCAATTTTTTTTTATGCATGTAATTAGTTGAATTATGAACTAAGATAAAATATCTTCCCATAAAATATCTTCCCTCTAATGAGGTGTAATTAAGATTTTAAAACCTTTAGTAAAATACAAATGCTAAAACCAATAAGGTGAGTTTAATCAAACACAGCACAAAATTTTTATTGGACTTAGAAAGGTTTGATGGGATTTTTTTAAAAATCATAATTACATTAATTTTTGTCATCGTTTTTAATTTTACCGAAATTAATTTTATCGCCTCCAATGAATCCTAAGGGTATTATCACTATTCTTTTCTTTTTCTTTTTACCTCTGATTTAAAAATGGTCTTCAAATGCAAAAAACATGGAATTTTGGTGAATTTCAAGTTTCTTTTCATGTTTATGTTTTTCATAATATTCTATATATCTCCATTATTTGCTTAATATTTTGTACATTCAAGCAAGATAATTGATTTTACTCTGTATAATTTTTATAATAGTGATCATAGATCATCAAGGAAATTTGAAGCATTTGGAATCATTTGAAATTAACTTCCTTTCAAGGTCATTTGGCTTAATTTCTAGCAATTTGTGAACAAACATTGTGGGACATTTTTTATTTTGCAAAACAGGGATAAATTGACTTACTATAATGTATGTTTATGAATTTTCTCCAAGTTATACCAGCGTAAAAATATGTGATCGACTTGAAGTAATGATTAGCTAAAATACACGTAAAAAAGAAGGCAATGGTGGTGAATATTTTAAGTTGTCAACAAATTGTTTCTAATAGAACCCATGGACAAGCAACTAAACTAATATTTTATGTATAGCTACTTGCAGTTGAATCCTTTTAAAAACATCGCTCACATTTTGTTGTTTTCTACTAATTATAATTAATTATAAGATTATAAATGAATTAAACATGAATGAATGAACGTATGTATATAGTTTGTTCGTTTATTTTATAAGTATTTCATAATAAAATAAATTTAAACAAATATAAATAAACTTTAAAATAAAATTAAGATAAAAAATAAAAATATAATTTTATTAATATTATTAAAAACAAATAGTAAATGAACAACAAATAAATAATAAATTAATAATAAATAAACAAATTTTAAACAAATTTATTCAAAAATATAAATGAATCAAATAAATTTTTATTTTTATTTAATTCATTTAATAAACGGATATAAAATTATTATTCAATATCATTTATTAAAATAATAAAAAAAACTAAATATATTCAAAAAAAGTTCGTCCTTTCATCATATACACCCATATCTAATTACCTCTCTCTCTCTCTCTCTCTCTATATATATATATATATATATATATATATATTATACATATATCTTGATTAACTTCAGTTGACGCCGTATGAATGATTACGATTTATGCATGTCATTTTCCCAACCACGTACGTAGAACTTTCGAGTCCAACACAAAGTTACTTTCGAAATTAAAAACATGTTTCCCAACATTACATTTTACATTATCAGCACTCAAATTGAAAACAGAACAGAAAGCTTATAAACACAATTCTTCATTGGAATTATTGTACATAATTTCTGCTTCAACCTTTCAGAAAAGTTATTCTCTTGCAAACTGATCCACACATGAGTCCACGACCTGAAACCATCAAAAGGAATCACCTAGTCAGTGCGAGATATCGTAATGGTTTTGCTAATGAATCTTTGTAAGAGCAAAAACCTCGACATATGACTAAAAAACAAGGTACCTTATCCTTATGCTGGACATTGGAATCCTGCAGGTGGAGTCTTGCCACAATCGATTAGGACCTGAAGGGCAATTGGTAATAGAATATTGATATTCAAGAGCTTGGCCTTGATTGTGGTGCAAAGACAAATTGCAGCATCCAAGTCCAACAGCCCTTGAAGCACGGGGCAACATGTGTCCTTTGCGCTTGTGCCTATACCAATGTGCACTAGGCCACCTAACACGTCCACACATGCACCCAGTTTGAGTGTGTCAATGGGGCATGTTTGCTTTGCCGGAGGTGGTGGGTATGGAAAGGATGGTGGTGGTGGAGGACATGGTTTCTCTTCTGGAGGTGGCTTCACAATAGGAGGACTTGGATATACAGGAGGCAGAATTGGTGGTGATATGACTGGCGGTTTTGGATAATAAGGTGTTGGGGGTTTGACGACGGGAGGTTTGGGCACATAAGGTGGCTTAGGCACCGGCACGTAGGGAGGCTTGGGTACATAAGGTGGAGGCTTGACAACGGGAGGTTTGGGTACATAAGGAGGCTTGGGTGGAAACTTTGGAGGTGGACAGTTTGGCGGAGGAGTTGGGTGAGGACATTCGGGACAAGCAAGAGAAGTGAGCAAAGCTCCCAGGTTCAGGAGCAGGATAATCAGATTGGCTAATTTATGCTTCTCCATCATCAAACTTCCTCTCCTCTCAGCTTACCGAGTGGGAATTATATGGCTTAATTTCTTTTCACCTACTCTTTCGAATGATTCTCTCTTTATATAGATCATGGCAAAGGCACACAAAAAGAAGGCAATCGACATTGCAAATGCCTTTTTCATCTAATTTATTATAGCCTTTGGCATCATTCATTGACTTCAAGAACTCCATTCGTCCGATTCTAAACCCAATTTTCAAGCTTACTTCACAATCAACTAGTGATAATGGCCCGAATACATTTGTTTTACATGACTTTTCAACTTCACAGGATAAGAGATTCGAGAACCCGAGTGCTTGATTGAGGACATTTTTAACTTGTTGTGCCCAGTTGAAGCCATTATTGGATACAATTGGCTTAATAGAGACGCCCAGGTTGGATGTGATCCTTTCACCATTCCATTTTCTTAAAAAAACTTTTGCAAGATGAGTACAAACCTCACCCAGATTTTTTTCATCGACGTAATTTACACGAACGAGAGCAAGAGCCCTGCCCTGGATAATACCACTGAGCCATGTCGGTCAGAAATGTACAAAGAATTTGTCCATATCAAGCATAGGGTAACAGATTTTTTTCTTATTGTTTGCCTAAAATTTTCCACTTACTGTAAATGTCTAGTTGCCTAAAAAGATTGATGGTGATTTATTCTACTGTCATATTTCCGACAGAGTGGTGCATAATGGACCATCGAATTAAAGCAGAACATTTAGAGTAACCCCACAAAGATCTTCATTGTTTTAGCACTATATTCCCTTGTCAAAATCAGCTTCACTGTTTTCTACAATCTATGGCTGATTCCCCTTGACAATTTGTACATGTTCAGACTTCAGAGCAGAGAGAAGCAGGAGACAGATAAGATCAAATCTTGTGGTTCAACAGTTAATAGACTTGCAATGACCAACTATCAAGTCACTAATTTCAATCAAATTAACCAATCATTACATCGTTTTTCTCACACTTTTTGGACCTCAGACAACGGTGCGCGTGCTTGAAAAGAAGGAAAAGAAAGAAAGATAAGCTCTCATCTCTGCAATCATATCGTGTTCTTGATTTCCACAAAGAACATTCCTATTTAATTCGTGAGGTAAAAGTAATTAAAACACATCCCATTTTTGGCCTCAGTTTTTTCGAGGAGATCACTTTTTTTTTTCTTTTGTACATCTAATATTAGGTTTGAATTCAAACTTCTATCATACCAGCACATGAATTAGACCATACCACACAAAGTACAGAGAAGCAATAACTTTTTGTACTAATCAGAATCATTCAGGTGGAAGGGAAAAAAGAGTGGCCCCTCAAACCCTTTGTTGGATCAGTTCCTGAACTGTTTGCAAAACCCTGTGAGTTGTTGAAAAAGGGACCAGAAACTGATTGAAATGACGTTTGGGACATTCTTGTGTTGTATAAGTGTTGGTTCCATTCCATGAATTGCAGAATCACTTCCACCCTGAATTTGGCCTTTATCTTTTCCAACCAAAAATACAAAAAACTTATGGAGTACCATATCACCTGAACAAAATCATTGCCGACTGCTACTGCCCTGTCCTACAGCTTATAAAAAAGGCTATGGAGTACCGTATTCACATTATTTTCTATCTCAAAGTATTGTAGGTTTTCGTTTATACATTATGATATCATACAAAACATAAATTACCCAGGATAAGTTACACATCATATAAAATATACTATCCTTTAAACTCTATCCTTTTCATAGGAGCAAGAAAACAAGCCAACAATTTCCAGCTAAGTAGTTCAACAGCCGAACTGCGACCTCTAAATAGAATCACATCTAACAAAAAAGTGCAGGTTCTAACTCCTCTTAAACAGTCTTTTAAATTGCTCTTTCTGTCTTGGATAATCAACTGTAGCTGAACTGGCACTTGTCAAAACCTGTCATATTTCCATTGCAAGAATGTTACTAACATTGAGCAATGTGTATATTGTAAAGTTAAGTTGTTCTAAGATTTTTATTTGCATATTGGAAAGTATAGATTATGATATTAAATCGAACTTACTGGGACCAACAGTAACAAGCATGGCAGTTCCTCCAAAGTCACTAAGTGCCACCACTCCCCTTTGTATTTTGCCAGTAGCTGTCGAAAGCATATGAAGCATGTGCGATCAATGTATAGGGTTGAAAGCAGGCCTCGTTGGGCTGAATTGTCTTGCAATCTGCAACAGAACCACATGCATAATCCATGGCTGCTTGGGTTGTTGACTCAGGCACTGTCGGCTTAGCGACATACCAAACACCAGACTGTGACCCTGGAGCAGATGCTTTGGGGGGCTGGGAACATATTTTGGTGGGCTCGGCTAATGTTAAGGGGGACTGGGAAAATGCTAGGTGGACTGAACCCATGTTCAGGAAAATTTACCGGGGGGATCCGGATGTATGTGTAGCCAGTCCGTAGCTCATTGGAGAGGGTGGAAGGTAATTGTGGGGTAAACTGCTGGTGTTGATACAAGGGAGGATAGTGATAAGGCTGAGGAAGGGAGTGATAGTGAGTCAAAAGGAGGTAGATAAAAAGGTGAGTTTATGATATAAATAAATACATAATATATATATATATTTATACGGATCAACGTTGTAATTGACTCGATTTATTATTTTTAGCTTGATAATCAATTCGCTAATTGGACTTTTCTGGAGCTATGAGCCTTGGTGCATCTATATTTGAACCATAATTCTGACATCTAATAGAAATGAAAACAAAAGACGCGACAATAATGAACTGCAACGAATAACACCCTAACAAATTAGATTCAACCTTGGAGATTCATTAAAAACTTGGAACTGAATTTAACTAAAAAAGAGAAAATAAAGGAATATATAATTAGAAGGAATTTACATAACACAGTGAGTGAAGAGGGGTGGCTAGAATGGAAATGCATCCGACTGAATTGAGCAATCTTAAACAGTTCCCACTTGACTCCATGGCTCTAAGCCAAGCTTGAGAATACTAACTGATATGTGCAACTCTTTGGGGATGAACTCGGCGTTCAACTACAGGGTGTTAACAGGGAAAGGGAGAATGGAGCAAAAGAAGATGACCAGAAAGCGGAATTGTCGCATTCTAACAGATGTGCTACTGCAATGCTAGGAACAAAAGGAGAGCATTTGTAATTTTAGCTTTTCAGAGTATATGCTTGCCTGAAAATGGAGGAAAATAGGGGAAAAAACTGAGGTCTTGCACTTTGTTTTCTTGCTGTCTACTCTTAAGTCAATTTAAGAACACTTGTCTGATATTCTCTGATCTAGAATCCCAGAAAACATGCTGCGAAAAGATTCAAGTAAACAATGGATACAGTTCAACAGTGCATCTCCTACATGCTGCCTCAAATTAGCATAATAGTTATACGCTGTCTTTGGTGCATTTGAAGTTCATGGTTATGACATTTTCCCCAAATATAAGGACAAAGATTCAGGAGCATCCATGGATCTACAACTTACCAACATTTTCATAATGCCAATACCACGGTAGGGAATTGCAAGAAACTTACCAATTTAATAAAATGCAAAAAAACAGGTTACAAACGTAATACCAAAGTTTTCTAAAGCTGTTCTAACTCAACTGATAATATGAGAACAAAAAATTAATGTTTCTAACAAGTCAAATGGCAAAACACAGTCCTCAAAACAGCAACCCTACTTCTTGTCTTCTTTCTCAGCGTCAGCAGCCTTCTTCAATCTGGCACCAATATGGCGCTTATTCATACGTTCAACTCGAAGCTTGTTATAGGCCTTGAATGACTTCATCTCCTCTGTGACCTTCACCAGCTCAACAGAAGGTTTCTCACGAGAAATAGGCATGTATGGTCCTTGGACTTGGGTTGCCGTTGCAAGCTCCTCAGCAGTAGAATCACCAGCCTACGGGAACACAGAACAAACAACATTAAAAACACCAAAGAAGATAAAGGATTTAACAATTTGGCCTTGTCATACCTTAAACTTGCGAGCACGTCTTGGGAAGACAACAAGTTTGGCCTTATAAGTCTTAAGCCTCTGAACATTGGCTTGAAGACCTTCAAGAGATCGATTCTTACGTCGGTGATCAACAGCAATACCGATGGTAGGTGCAAGTTTCTTCGAAATACCGGCAGCCTGGTCATAGAAGAAGTTGAGTGCCGCATTCAATAAAACCACATACAAATTACATCAAGATGGGAAGTCACATATTATCTAACATATCTGCTATACGGATCCATCTACACACTTATAAAAGCACCAATATGATTCATTATTCCTTTTTCCTTTACTTAACTGTCAATGAGGGTGTAAATAACATTTAAACTTTATCACTTAATCACATGCAGAGCACCAAAATATTTCTTCAAATCTACACCAAGGTTGCTACAACTACTGAGTGAAAGATCAAGGCTTTCTAAACATAACCCAAAATTTGAGAAAACAAAAGCACATGCCTTAAGCTCTTCAAGAGTGAATCCCTTGCCAGCTCTCAACTTCATGTTGTACTTCAAGGTCTGGCCATGGACAATAGGGCGAAGAGGTCCAGCAGTTGGCCTTGGAAAGGTCTTTACAGCCTTCTTTTGCCTGGCTGCAAACCCAAAGCCACAATCACACATCAATTTCAGCCACTCAACGAACATTATTTTACAAAAACAAAAAAGAAAAAACCGAAACTAAAAAACCCACCAATTCTTCTTCTAGCCTTTCTTGCTGGCTGATTGAACCAAGTTTTCACATAGTTCTGCCAATGCTTCCTAAAATGGCCGTTTGGCACAACATTGTTATGCTTAACCATGGCTTACCTGTAATTTCAATATAAAAACAAACCAAAAATGTCAAGCGATTCAAAACAATCAGAAAAGAAAATTGCGGAGAAGAAATGAAAGGAAAGCAACGGAGCACCTTCGGCTGCAACGCTAACTAGAGAGAAACAGAGAGAGGAAGATTGGCGCAAAGAGGAACCAGCCCTAAGCCCTCCTTTTAGGGTTTTTCTGGACAATGGGTAATTTAGATGGTCCCTCCGTTTTTGATCTGACGGCTATTCATCAACCGTTTGCAATCGGACGGTGTATAATGTATATTCGAAACAAAAGTGGGTCAATATTGTGGAACTCAAAAGAGATGAATTACCAAAAAGGATGAATATAAAAAAATAATAATAAAATTGATACTACTTCCAAATAAAAAATTAAAAATAACATAATATCTATAGACTTAATCTTCTTTTTTTTTTTTTATTTCATAACGTATTTTGTCTTTTTGTTTTTTATACATGTGATTTGAGTTACACAACGAGATATAACCATATGTTTTTCTACTTTTTTTTTTTGCTTTGGTGACTCAAAAGGTTTTTGTCCTGGGCATAGTTAGTAACGAATAAATACATCGTTTCATATATTTATATCATATAACATATTAAAAATTATGTATTTATATATTTTTTTTAAATAAAACTCAAGTGTCATATTTATATAAATATAAAATAATTTTTTGATTTTTATAAAATTTATATAAATTATTATTAAAATTTTAAATCATATTATTTTTATATTTTATTTTTATATAATATTAATATATTATATTTTATCAATAAATAGTTGATTTAATTCGTTAAAGCTCGTTCTCTTCGAAGAAAAAATTTTAAGTTCGAATATTATCGATGATCACTTATTAAAATCATCTCGAATGTATGATTTGTAATCATTTATTTTAAAATATCAATACGATACATTTTATTCTAATTTAAAAGATTGAATAATCTATCTATTTTAAATTTTTTTTACTAAAAATATATATTTATATTTTAAATTATCAAATTTAATAATAAAAATTTCTAATCATCTCGTTTGAAAGTAAAACTAATGTCGTTATCCAATGTGAGTGACCAATCTATAAATTCTAGCATTAATGAGCAATGAAGTCAAGCAAGTTAAAATTCCTCAACTAAGCCACTCTCGAAATATTGCCAACTTGGGCTATTGAGCACCACAGGCTAAATCAATGGGCTGCTTGCCTAGGCTTCTGAAAATCGCTCGTATCAAAAGCGTAGATTTAGTGCCCAGATTCTCACGCATTTTGGATGCAGCACGATTGAATTTATTGTATTATTAATTAAATTTAAATATTAATTTTAATAAAATTTATTTAATATAAATTTTTTATAAAAAATTATTTTTAATCATAATTATAATAATTATAATTTTTATTACTGTTTTTAATTTTATTATAATTAATCTTACCGTTCATCGTTATAAAATCATGCACCGTTTGAAATTATAATGAATTGAAACTTTATCAAAGGAATTGTAGTAAAAGGAAAAAAAAAAAAAAAAAAGAATTTGTATAAGACAACTTTAAGCCCATACAGCCAGGAGAGACATAAGACGAGACCCAAGAAGAAGAAAGACACTGACGCCTGCTTGAAGTATTCCATTGTTTTGCAACTTTGGGCTCATGAAAGCAGCAGCCAGAAGATCCACAAGCGCCATATATATTAAGATCCCAGCTGATGCTGCGTCGAATATCCCTTCAACAATGAGAGCCATGGGGCTGCTCTCATTGTATGTATTTGATATTCCTATTCCTATAGCGATTCCAACTGGGGTTGTGAGAGAGAAAAAGAGTGCCATAATTGCAGAAGATCGAGACTTGAATTTTGCCTACAAAAACATTGAATAATTTGGTCTACTTCAATATTACTAATAATAAAGGTATTTATATATCGAGTCGAATTCATATTTGATATTAATAATTTATATTATTTAGATTCAAATCAAATTTGAATTTTAAAAATTATGTCTAAATCCATTTAATGAATTTTAATTTTTTTATCTAAATTTTTTTAAAATTTAGATAAATCTTTAAAATTAAACAGATAACTCGACTCTTGAACAAATCTAATTAATATTATCTCAAAATTTTTCAAAGGCTGTTAAGAAGGCAGGATATATTACTTGGGCAATGCATCCACCAAGTCCCATGCCCTCAAAGAACTGATGAAGGTGAGTGCAACAACCAAAGGTTTTATAGTCTTTGGACTCTCAGAAGCACCCAATGATATCCCTATTATCACAGAGTGAACCACTATTCCCAACTCCAAAACCTTCAAACCATCATGTGTAATATCAGATTAATTTCATGATATTGAAATTTGATCAAAAGAAAAGAATTCGAAATTTCATGATATTGGAAGTACCTGTGATACTACTCGGTGTCGAAGAAGCTCAGATGAACCTGAATGCTCAAGCATAGAAAGCGAACCATGAGCATGGCCATGAGTTGCATGAGTATGAACATGTACGAGATTTTCATCATTTTCCCCAGTTTGCTCTTCATTGCCGTCAACCTGTTGGGTCTTATTTAAGTGGGTCTTGGTGTAATGAGAAGTAGCAAGCACATCAACCATCAACGTAGCAATGGCAGAGGCCATAGCCACCAATCCAGCGAACGGAAACTTCCCCCAAGGATTTTCATTGAGGCAAGGGGATGTCAATCTGTCAGTAGCATCAGGAAGGACATGGATAAACCCTGTTGACAATATCACACCCGCAGCAAAGGCTTTGATTAAGAAGAAAACATTCTCTTCGGGACGTAAAGCCTTGATCCTTTTCCCAAGCAGAGGAAAGCAAACCCCAATGGCTCCAGCAACAAGAATCGAAGCAATAGCAACCATCTTGTATTTGAGCGCCAAAGTCTTGTTGCGATCTCCACCTTCAGGGTCACACGTGCACCCTCCTTTTACTAGGGAAGGAAGTAGGATAAGAAAGCAGCCAAGAAATGTCAAAAGCTGAGTTTGTTTAAACTTGATCATGGCTGCAAGCCTGCAACTGCAAAATGAATCCGATTGAGGGTAAAGAAAATGCAATGTTTTTATATATGGGAAACTAGGCAAAGTCAACTGAAATCATTGTGCCCCAATGATGTGGACTTCCTATGCAGTTTTTGGCGACATTATCAGTTCGAAAGCCGTCAACCAAACGAAAAAAGAGCAATGTTTATGATTCTTGAGTAGGACATGGATGATTTGATCAACTGATAATGAAGATTAAACAATCTGTTGCACGGTATTTGTAAATTATGAGTTCATTTTCAATATAATAGTTGTACTTTCAACAGATTCCCTGAATTAAAAATGCAAATTTTAGAGATAACAACGAATGAAGACTTTGGTTTTAGATCTAGGGAACAGCTAATGGTGTTCAAAGAATGTCGACATAACAACCAATTAAAAAGAATTTTCAAAGCTTTCCCATTGCCAACACCAAGCTTAAATTTGTAAAATTCAAACAAAATGTTTATATTCATGTGGAGATTTTTTATTTTTGGCAAGAAGATGCTGATATACTTGCAGACGTAAATGCCTAATATGATATTCCTCCAAAGGCATCTATCTGTCCATTTCCTTACAGGATAAACAAGGAAAATTGTAACTATCTTTTCATCTCTACTGTATGCCTGTGTGATGACATTGTTATATTAATGCATTTTATATATAATTATTGCATAAATTATTAAAGCTGGTGATTAATTTAACAAAATGGCACTTGATATCTTCGAAGGGAACCCTTAATAGGTCAAATTTGAAACTTTCAACTATAAACTTTTCTGTTCTTACTTTTGAAAGCTACGAGAAGCGAGGAAGCAGTATTTCCAAGAGAGCTAAGAGGCCGAGGAATTTTATGAACTTTGGAGCAGCAACTCCTCAGTTTAGAAAGCTTATATCAATTTCCTTATTTGTCATAATGATTATGGCACCCAAATCGCAACAAGTGGCAAGATTCATGCAAATCGGCCCCTGAATTTGTCTTCAGGAGTTCAAGTGCATGCTATCAGTTCAGACAAACATATATATATATATATATATTATATTTATTTATAAATATAATACCATCTGATAAAAGAATTTTGTTTTCAAAATATGTCATTCTATATTAGTAAACTATACAATAACTATTCATTAAGAAAAAGTTTACAAAATCTGTCATCCTTTATCTTCAGGCTGCACAACCGCCTTTGTACAAAAAAAAATATGAATAAGGCTCAGTTCTAGATGTAATAAAAAAAACCATGCTTATCCTGCATGTGAGATCGAAAAGTTGTATAACCCCTTGCATCTTACAACTTAGATGACAAGAACAGGGAAGCTCCAAGGCAAAAACTGGTGGGACAGCAATTTCAGGTATGACTGGGAGACAACTTTTCTGCCCAACATAGAAACATGGGTAAAAAAATTAGGAAAGAAAAGGCTTTCTACTCAAGGGCCTGGCTCGATTTAGCTATAACATCAACATATCACACATTCCACAGCTACCATTTACTACTTTACGGTACCCTAAAGTAGTAAACAGGAATCTGCAAGCATGCAGAAACAAATTTATTTCTTTTCTTTTTCATTTTTCTTGTCTTTCTCGTCGTCATAATATTCTTCATCATCGTAGTATTCCTCCTCCTCATCATCATCATAATCATCATCATCATCGTAATAATACTCTTCGTCTTCTTCACCCTCACCGTTTTGCAGCAGATATGTGGAATCCCTTGATTGCTGCCCCCTCAACCGCTCCTGGATTCGATCTCTGATTGCAGTGCCCTGAAAAGCATCCAAAGTTCTCAAGTGAGGGCAACATAATCATCCATTACATTCGTGAAATTTTTATATGCATGAACTTATCTTTACTATCTAAATAGAATATTAGATATGCTCACCATTTTGTGGCAACCTTCTTCGAACATTTCAAGAAATCCAGCAACCCAGCGGTCAGCATTTTCCAACCACGCATTACGATAAATGGCAACAGTTTGTATCTGTGAGTATTGTCGGGTAAGATTAGTGAATTATATTAAGCTACTGACAAGGTTAGGAAAAAAAGAAAAATGGGATGTAGAACAATAAAAACAAACCACCGTGAGCTGAAAAAGCATTCCAGATCCAGGGTAAATGGCACCTTGTCACGTACATGTGTACACTACATATACATACATACATACATATATGTATACACACACACACACACACACACATATAAAACAAATGAGGGAATGGTCATTAAACTAGATATTCATGTCATGAGAGTGGACACACACACACACACACACACACACACACAAACATATATAAAACAAATGAGGGAATGGTCATTAAACTAGATATTCATGTCATGAGAGTGGACACACACACATATATAAAACAAATGAGGGAATGGTCATTAAACTAGATAGTCATGTCATGAGAGTGGACATACCCTTTCTCCTACTTTTTCTTGGTGTTCCTTTACTTTTTCATGTAGTTTCTTCAGTCTCATGTTCACTCTCAATCTCTTTTCCTGTTTACATTAATGGGAACATCAACAAAGAAGCACTATTAAGAAAAACAAGACATTCAAGACAGAGACCATACCTTCACATAGCTAACTCCAAGCTCTTTCCTTGAATATCCTCGGTCCAAGTTACGAAGCACATACTGGTTATAATCTTTAACAATTCTCATTATAATATCTGACGTAGAAATCCCATCAGTTCGTTTTGTTTCCTTGAACTTCCCAGCAGCTTTAACCTGAGAACAATAACTTGCTTAATATAACACAAAGTTTAAAAAAGCACCTTATGTAATAAGTGCGAAGAATTGTCTCAATAAACTTACAAACTCGTACACATCGTTCCCAGCTCCACTGGCATCAGCATAGCTGTAAAAGGTTTATGGCAAATTATAATGACTGCATGAATAGCTGAATGCCACGTATTTATATATTTATCAGGAACTATAAGTTAACAGGAGAAAGGACTCGAAAGACACGGGAAAAGTATGAGAAAAATATAGTAGTTTTCGATATATATATATATATATATATGTATCTTTCTTAACAATGCAGCATTCACCATGAATAAATTAGTCCCAAAGAAAGAATAGTCTATCCTTACGGAAGTGAGTCATGAGCCACATAGTCAATTTTGTGTTTATCTAGAAATTCTTGATTGATCACCCATGGAGCATCAGGAATGACTTCATCAACCCACCTGTAATAAATGAATAACAAAAGCCCTTCAATGAAGCTCTTGATAGCAATATAGTTAACTCACTCAAATTTATAAATTAAAATGAAAAATCTCATAAAATTTATAATCAACGTTCCATTTGGTTGCGGCCTTTACTACTTCGAATTTACTTCCTAAAAAGCAATAATTGATTAAAAGTGAACAAATAACACAACATCAATTCTAACATAATTATTCTGTACAAAAGTAAAACTATGCATTATCCAAAGGTGTTAGGAATAATGACCAAAATCTCATAGTAGATCTGTTTGGGATTTGTTAGAGATTTTTTTGAGATTGGCCAAATATTGTTTGATGGACGAGAAGACTTGAAAAAGAAGAATTTTAAAAGGAAAGAGATTCTTAATAGGCAAGTTTGACTTGCAGAAGAAGAATTCTAAGAGAAAAAAGATTTTTAGTAGGCAAGTTTGTATAGTTATAAATAGGTAAAGTCTCTACAGAGTTAGGCATGAGAAAAAAATGTAAGAGAGTAGGGTTTTATAGGTAGGCACCCCATAAGATTACTGAAGATTTACGTCTTATAAGTGTGTATGTTTGTTTGTATGTGGACTAGAGAAGACTAAGATGGTCCACATAAGTATGTTGAAAGAGTGGACATGGTTTATAGGATTAGAGGAGATTGAGAGTGTCTTATGAGTATTGATTGTTGAGTGAGGTTGATAATTTGATTTGTATGTCTATAATTCTCTACAACTAGTGAATCTTATTTCTTATCCGTGTACGTAAGTCAATTAGACCGAATCACATTAAATTATTATCTCTTGTGTGATTTATCGATTGTTTGATTAAATTTCTGCTGTCATGATTAGATTGGGGGTTTTTGCCCAACAAAAGGGACATTTTGCTTTTCACTCTCAAAAGCAAAACTCAAGCAGCAAAAGCAACAACCAAACTCAAACTGTACCTCAAAGGAGCATCCTAGGTGAAATGTTTTTCCTTTAATGTTTTCCAGTGCAACAACTAGAAAAGGTTGAGACTTGAGAGTTATAGGAAGAAGTAATACTTGCAATGGCGAAGGGATTCGTAACGCTCTGCTTCGTTCATAACAGTTTTGCCCTTGTACTTATGGGTTGTTTCGTCATTGCAACATCCAACCAGCAAATACGTATCGGGAAACCTGGAATTTCACAAAATTAAATCACATAATCAGATAAAAAAAAAAAAGGCAAGCAGTATCGCTTAAGCAACATCAAGAAATAATGTTTCTGAAACAAATAAACAAATATCTCACACATGAAATAAAACCACAAATGAAAATTTTTGAAGAAACCCATTAATCACCAGGGATTTCTAAAGATGAGAAAAGAATGCAGATCAAACATGGGAAAAAACAATAAGAGGGGAGGAAAACAGACGATTTCTTGGCTTGTTCGAGGGAGCGAGCGTGGCCAAAGTGGAAGAGGTCGTAGATCCCATCGGCGTAGACACGGACAAGGCGATGGGAATCGCTGATGTCGTCGTTGTTAGTAGTAGAGGGGCCGTTGTTCATGGTGGAGATTTTGGACTTTAGCAAAATTTTGACAGTTTTATTTCTTTTGTCTCATTATAATCTGGATCACTGCTTTTCTCTCAAGATAAAGGAATGGCCTTCCAACAGCCCCCGGTCATGGCGTCTCAACCTTCGATTGCGCGCTTCTTCCGCTTCTATTTTTGTAGTGTCAATTTTTTTTTTCTTCGTCTATTTCCTTTGTGTTGTCATGAAGTCTTAATTATGTCACACTCTTCAGGAAAACGCCTTTTTTTGGTCCAATGAAGAGGCTTTTTATTAAAAAATAAACAAATAAATAATTGGTCCCGCTCTTAGGAAAAAAATTAATGCTGCGGCAAACAAAAATAGATGAGATATTAATATGGATAATACCACGTTTGACTCTTAAATTATTATATTTTTAATATGATATTTAAATAAAAAAATTTTAATTAGGTACATAAATTTTATTTTTGTATATTAAATTAACTCAAATTTTTAATATAATTAAAATAATATTAATATAATATTTAAATATTGATATAAATAACACGTGATTATCTATGATATGAGATAATTTAATGATCAAATGACATTTTATCTCATAATAATACATTCACATATATTTTATTTTATAAATAAAAACTATATAAATATTTATTTTTTAAAATTTTTTATTTTATTTTGTTCTTATTTTTATTTATGTGTATGAAATTTATGTAGTAATTATGTGTATATAATTTTTTAAATAAAATAATTAAAATAAAACTAAGAAATAAAAGGCTATAATAATGTGTATATGGTAATTATGTGTATCCACAGAGGGCTAGACCTATCCATCGATTAAGCAATCAGTCAAATTCGTAAGTTTGACTTAATTTGAATTAAACCTATTAAAAGTAAAGTGGTTTGTCCAAATTTAAAAGTTCATCTAAATTTTTAAAAAAAGTTTTAACAAAAAATTAAAATTTATTAAATGAATTTGAAGACAATTTTTAAGTTTGTTTAAATTTTAAATTGAACATTGATCAAAAAATTTAAAGCTTGAACCAACTTAATCCAGTCTAAATTCACATTTATATATATTTTACTTTTATATATATATATTATATAAATTAATTCATATAAATATAAATTAAAAATAAAAATTATATACATTTTATTAAACTTAATTTATATTTTTAATTTCTATATATATATATAAATTAAATATAATCTCATTAAATTTAATTTAATCATATATTTTTATTTTTTATTATATAAATCAAATTTAATGAATGAATTTATGATTATTTTTTTGATATCAAATTTCAAGTCATATTGAATTTAAACAAATATATAAAACTATCAATATCAAATATGAATTCGATTCAAAACTAACTTAACCTAACCTATGAACAACTTTAATTTGTATTCACCTAATCTATTATTTTTTCGTATCATTAAAAATATCATAATTGGTAATTTTATTTCGATACCAATCATACTGGTCAATACACTTTAATTCTATCAAAATATGGTATATCTAAAGATATTCTTCATTCCGAATTTGTTATCGGATAATATCAATTGTTTTAGTTGGTTTTGGTAAATTTTGATGGATTAATGTATTTTGGTCAATATGTAAATGTGAAACATATTTAGTAATTTTTATATTTTTTTTGTTATTTGATTATTTTTAACCTAATAAAAATAAAATTAATTGATAAAATAACTCTTAAAAATTGAGTTTTTTTTTTATTTTTTATTATAACTTGTTTTTTTATGTTTTATTTTTTCAAACTAAAGTTTATAAGCATTTCAATCTCTTTAAAACAGGTAATTGTATTATCTTTTCAAAGTTTAACAATCTTGAAATTAAGATTAATTTTTCATTTTTTTTATTTTTATCTTAATATTTATATAAAAATATTTATTTAAATATCATATAATCAAATTAAATATTAAAAAATATCATAAAATTTTTATGATATTATTTTTATTTTTTAAACTTATATATTTAATTTTTAAAAATATTATATATTTATTTTGTAAATTATTAATAATATTATAATATATAAATTTATATATATTTATACTAAATAAAAAATTTTAAAATAATATATTCGAAACCACTAACATCAACATATACCATATCTAAAAAAAATCAATATGATTCGATATTAACAAACGTGACAAATATACCGACATCATAAGTTAACATCATATAGAAAGAAGCATACATATACAGTAACAACTAACAACTCCCATTGATCAAATCCAAATGAATATGCTCTATTGTGAACTCCAAGTCATTTTCAATCTTTTGAGAGTCTTGATTAGCTGCTACCTGCCAAATTGGAAAATGCAATTTGGGTTGTGAATTGCGCTTAAAGCTTTCGCATCACTTAAAAAATACGACATAAAAACTAGATAAAAATATGGTAAAAAATATAAAATAATATAATTTAAAATTTTAATAATAATTATATATAAATTTAATTAAAAATATATATTTCATATTAATATAAATTATAATATATAATTTTAAATAAAAAATTTAATATAAATACATAAATTCAAATATTTTATATAATATAAATATACGAATCGTTACGTTTAACTTGATCAATTAGGTCTTAAAGGCAAGCTTAGGCAAATCTATAAGAAAAACAACATTTTGAGTTGGGTTGACTTGAGTTTAAAAGGCGTTACCGACAAGAGTATGATCCATAGACAATTAATTCTAAACAAGGTTATTGATAGATTTTAATTTAAAAAATTTCTTATCAATAGGATAACTTTAAAACTTTAGAGACAAATTGGTACTACTAATTAAATTAAAGCCAAGATTATCCCAATAATATAAGATACCATAACTAAAGTTGAAAAGAAAAAAAATGATCGGATATATAAAAAAAAAATAGGAGCTTCTCATGTTTAAATAAATTGCTTGATGATCCTTGCTTGTAATTGGGCCAATAATGCTCGCACTTGAACCATTACAATGACTAATGTCTATGATATAATATCATATGTTAAGTTTAGATTTAGATTTCATCTAATTTTTTATGTGGTATGATTGAATTGATGATATCATCAGTTGAATTCAAATATTAATTTTAGTAAGATTAATTCAATTTATTTCTTTTGTTAAAATTTGTTTAAAGTTATAATAATAATAATTATTATTATTTTTAATTTTATCAAAAATAAATTTAATCAATCGCAAAACCTAAATTTATCAATAATAAAGGGTTGGTTCAATTAGCAAAAATTATTTATTTTGATGTAGAAATCTTAAATTTGAGTTCAACTAATGATTTATTATAAAAATCAACTTGAATATACTATCTTTAATCATTATTTTTTTTATTGTCAAATTTGAAAAATTAAATAATTTAACATGATGTGAAAAATTGAATAACTTATATATTTCTAAATTTTTAGTAAAAAAAAAAAATTTGGATTGGTCTGATTTTGACTGCTGTGACAATTGTAATTTTGACGTATTAACTTTCATCAGAATTTAAGATGGGGAGTTATATTTTTTTTCTCAAATCTTAATTAAAAAAATTAAAATTCAAATATTTTAAATTTACAAAAACTTAAAATTAAAAATTAAATAATTTATCAACGAATCATGCGAAAATTATGAATTTTATAAGACATAAGCAGGACTTGCTTCTGATGGATAAGTTCAAGTCCACATTAAAATTATTAACATCAAAGTGGTCAAGATGATCAATCAGACTTTGAACAAGCGGCGCATGAAGCATACTCTAAATTTCAAAATAAAAATACACGTGTTTGACATGATCTGATTACTGTAATAATGTTGAAATCAAAGTTGCACTCAATAATTTCTTTTACCAATTAAAGATTGATTTTTTTTTTAATTTCAAATTTGCAAAGATAATTAGCCTAAATTTGACTTTGTCAATTGCATTTTCTCTCTTTTTTTTTTTTTCTATGTCGATTGGGTCCCATTACATGCTCAGATTCATCCCCTCTTGCCAACCCATGTCACACTCATTTCTGTCCTTTTCTATCAAATTTTGAATTTCCATGTCCCCTGTCTCTTTTTTTTTTTGGTTTTTTTTATTTGAACCTATGAATGTGATCACAGAATTTCCCCTATTTACCGGCATCTTTAACCTTCTGTTCCAAATTCCTGCCATTGAAATTTAGTTTCAATGATTTGTAATTTTATATTATATTTTTATCGTATTATAATTTATGTTAATATAAAAATATAAAAAATATATTTTTTAATTTTATTAAATTAAACCTTAAAGCAGCTTAAAATTATTTTCTTTCTACTTGGATGAATTTGGATTAAAAAGTACATTTAAAAGTAACAAAGAAATATTAAAGTATTTACTTTGATAAATGATGTAAGTATCTTTATTAAAAAATCAAATTGTATTTTATTTTTTAATAAAATGAATGAATAATAATAGTAGATTTTAAAATTAAGAATGATCATGAATATAAGATTGAACTTATTTAGTTTATTTAATTATTTTTTAAAAATAATATTTAATAAATTTAAAATCTATATTTTAACATATGTAATAATCTTTTGATTATTCTCATATACAATCTCTTTAAAAAAAAAGTAATAATCAAAGAGATAATATGACTTTTCAATCTATAAATGGATTCTAGATTTTTTTTTTTCATTTGATAGATCTATTTATGTATTTATATTATATAAAATATTAAAATTTATATAATTATATAATATTTTATATAAAAATTAAGTGTCGTATTTATCTTATATTATTTTATTTAAAATTTATATAAAAATTATGTGTCGTATTTATCTTAGGTACTGTATTTTAGATTAATAAATCTTGTCGTATTTATCTTAGGTACTGTATTTTAGATTAATAAATCTGGTCACGTTTTCCTTTGAGTCACATCGGTTTTGAATTTTATTCGGTTCGGTATACATATAATCTAAAGAAAGTGTAATCTCACCCGAAAGCTTACATGTAGAATCTGCACAGCTGGATTGCATACAGAATGTTAGATACCTTTTTTTTTTTCCCAAAAGGATGAAGAAAAGAAATAAAACTATAGCAAATATCATATGATTTTAAATTCAAAGTTTAATTTTAAAAAAAATACATTCAACCATGGTTGTAAAAAAAAAAAAATTCATATGGATTTTTTAGCTGAAATTAGATCGATGTGTTCCTTGTTTCAACAAATTCGCTTAAACAATTCCCACACTAGGATAAACATTGTCATTAAAAAACAAGGAAAAAAAAAGGTATAATTAAGACAAATATTTACATTGGTCAATTGTTTGTTTCTCCCTAAGACAAGTCAGTAGCTAACTTTCTCCTTCATGTCCTTCTGAAGGTATGAATGGAGGGTAACTCCTATTCCCAATGGAGGAAGTTGTTTCTAGGAGGAACCTGAGAGGAAACGCCCTCCAGAACAAACCCTTCGGACCCAGCTTCCATGTTCGGCCTAGGGTTCCCTCCAAGTCTTTGAAGGAAAAGGTCCCCAGCCCCTTGATTATTATTGCTGTTCAATGAAAACATGTACGGATGGTTTTGGTGCTGGAACTGAGGCTGCTGCTGCTGCTGCTGCTGTTGTTGTTGATATTGCAAATGGAATCCAGCAGGAGGAACCATCAGAGAACCAGGGTTAACATGGGGTTGACGTCCTCCAAAACCGAACCCAAAATTTGGACCACCAGGGTGAGCGCCTGCAACAAAAGGAGCACTAGGACCACCAGTGAATTGTTGAACCATGGCTCGGAAATTTGTAGTATCCGTGTTGAGCAAGGTAGTAGGGGTTCGCCTTGAAGCCCTCGATCGTCTTCGAACTGTCTTCCCAACGCGGCCTTCGGGACTCAAATGGCCACCACTTGAACTAGCCGGTGCGCTGCTCGAGGTGATCGTACTACTAACCACAGTGGCTTCCGAACCCTGATCACCAAACACTGAACGATTCGATGATATTGGTTGATCAGAAAGATTTAGCTGGTAAAATTGTGGCCACTCAGGAGGACTAGACATGGTTTCAGCACATGTGATGTGCAGGGGACAAAGAGAAATGGGATAAGAAAAAGAAAAGAACAGTTAGTAGGTAAGCTAAAAATAGTGAGAGAGCGTAAGTTACGTTGATGGTATTTATGGTGGATTCAACGTGGTCAAAGGAAGAATATTGGGAAAATCATGGCCGTTGATTTTTGTTAAAGTAAGTTGGATTGAACGGCAAGTGACATGCTACAATACCCACGTCAGCTTTGGGTTGGTGGCCATTGTTGACTTTTTGGAGTCTTCAAAGATGTACTGTCCTTCTCCTTTGTTCTTTTTCACGGAAACATCCTACCCTAGTTCCTTCTCATTTTTGCGATGTTATAAATAATAATAATATTATTATATTAATATAACTCGTATATTTTTAAATTTTTAGATCAAAATTAAATTTATAATTTATTTAAAATAAAATAATATTTTTAAATTTAATAATTTTAATATAAAAATTTCACTAATATAAATTGATTCATATTATATATATCTTTATAATATATATGCACGTGAAAATGTGTTTTGATATACAATTACTAAAAAGTTGATTTTTTTTTTTAATTTAGCTGTAAAAGATTTTTGAACTTCATTTAGTATTTTTTTTTTCTGGTTCGATCCAAGTAAATTTAATTATATTAAATCAAACGAATTTATATAAAAAAATATTTTTTTATAATTTTTTAACAAATTCGAACTCAAAGAACAAAAAAAAAAAATCACACTTTCTTTCTCAATTAAATCAATTTTTCATTGATTTATATAATTATATCTTTAAAAATAATATTTAATAAATAAAAAATTCGAATTTCAACTTTTGTAATATTTTTATTCTCAAACTACGATTTTTTTTTTTATAAAAAAGACAAAAACTAAAGATTTTCCAATCCAAACTGTTCTTATTTTTCCTTGGTTAGAGGTTTCAAAGTTGGACAATTCCTTTTTCCTGCTTGAAGCCTGATAATGAAAGTGGACATTGGAGGAAGGCAATGAGTCGAAAAAGAAACACACTTTCGCTTTCTTTTTGGAAAATCAACTCTTTCATTTTCTTGTGAAGGAGAAAAGTAAGAAAAGTAAGAGACCAAATAAAATTCCAACTAGCATTAACTAATTACTATTTATATTAATTTGTTCCTAATTTAATTTTGACAAGAAGATTGTAAGGATAATTCAAATAGTAATTTTTTTATAAAAAAAAAAAATCGTAATCCAAAGATAAAAAAATTAATAGTAAATATTGATATTTAAAATTTAAATTTATTAAATATTATTTTTAAAAATAATTATACGATGATTTAAATTAAATCTCGAGTTCAATAATATAATTTTAACAAAACAATGTGACAAATTAAAATTTTTTCTGTATATAGTCAGTTGTAAATATATATAAACATGAGAAAAAAAAAATGAAAAGTTACTCCCCATTATTCAGTCTACTTGTTTGACTATATAATTGAAAAAACAAAGTGCTACAAGTTTTTCTTTCCTTCTGTTTCCCCTTTTCTAACCAAGCAAAATATGTAACCCTAAAACAGTTCGTGTAATTATATCATATAAAATATTAAAAGATTTATATAATAATTTCTCATAAAATTCCTTTTCACCTCTAATTTTGGCACATCAATGTAATTGAAAGCAGATTATGAGGTAATTGATATCAGTATCCCTTACCTAATACCAATACCACTAAATTCTTCAACTACCATTAACAATTTGGACTAATAGTTGCGAATCAAATTATCTAAAATTAAATTAACTAAACTATATTATATTATTTTTGTTAATCAAATCAACTGAATTTAAGTTAAATTAATCAAATTTAATTTGATTAATTCAATTATTTTTTTTCGATTAATCAAATAATAAATATATTTAAATTAAATTATATTTTAAACTCTTAATTTCTTATATTTTAAACCAACTAAATAAAATTATCAAACAAAATATTTAAATATCAATATATTATGTTAAAAATTATAACAATTTATGAAATAAAATGATATGTTTTATGTTTTTTCATTTTATATTTGGATTTTGTTATATTTCAATTAACATTTCGAGTCATTCGGTTTTCAAACTGAGTTAACCGAAAATTGAAAATTTTTTAAAATTATTTTCGTTAACTGATCAAAAATTAATTCGATCGATTAATTCGATTAAAACTGAATTATGAACACCCTTAGTTGTCATTTCCAGAAAATATGGGTTCTTGACTTGTAAATGCGGGCAACCCTAAAGGATGAAAACATAATTTACCCTACCAATATTATAATTTGGAGACAATTGTTTATATCAACTTCATCACATAAATGTACAGAAATGCTACTGTTGCAGCAGTTAGGATAGGTGCTTATCATGAAGATGCTTTGATGCAATGCCATGAAAATGAGTGGAGTCGATGGACCGCTCCTGCAATCAGAGTAATGAAACCATAATAATGGTATGCATGATAAATCACAGAAAACCAATCATGATTTTCGTCCTTGTAAGCGCGTACCTCACTTTGCAAACTGTCCTGAATGTCAAAACCCTGCATGGCTGCTGTTCTAAAGCCAAGCTGACCCTGCAACAGTATTCCAGGGGAGATCACTTCCAAATCAATTTCTATGTAAAACGGAATTGTTCAATGCAAAAAGAAGCTAGAAAAAGAAAGGAGAAGGCAGTAATCATCGGCAAATCTAGTACCAGGCCCGGCATACTCTGTTGGTTCCCATAGTGATTATCACGGGCTGTTAGCGAATGTAGCTGTCCCTAAAATTAGTTAATGAATTGAAAAGCATAATGTTAAAGCTATATATTGCTTTAAAAACATTAATCCAACAAATCCTAACAGTGGGGACTTACCAGCCCTAGTAAACCCTGTTGATTGCTACAATAACCATCACGAAATGGAGAAATTGAGTTCAACTGTCCCTACAGAAAATACAGTATGGTGCTTATTTCCTATCATCTGAAGGTAAGAAATGAATGTTAGTATATGATGTGATTGTTAAAAGACACCATACCATTCCTTGAATATTTTGTTGAGCACCATAGTAACCATCAAGTGCTGGGGCTCTAGAGCCTACATCCTACAAAAATCAGTGTCAAACACCAAAAATTTAAATCATATAGCTAATCAGCCTCATCTTAACAAAACATGTTTTTACGTTAAGGATATTCCATACCATTTCTGGTATGTCCTGTTGAGGAACATAACAGCCATCAAGGGTGTGTGTTCTTGAGCTTATCTGTTACACAAACCAAAAATAAGAAATAATATCTTAGATACAAATGTTGCAATCCATTGCCATTTTTAGTTAAAACATGTAAGATGGACAAAGGTCTAAATGAAAACAAACCATCTGCTGGCAGCTGTCTTGCCCCATACCTACTCCTTCCAACTCAGAATGAACCTAGAATAAAAAATTAGTCTAATTTCAAAAGGCTTATTAAAAATTGCCAAAATACAGTTTTAAGAATCTGCATGTCAAACATTGAGCCTTAACAAACCTTTCTCTTTTTGTGAAATTTCTTTTTCTTAGACGACTTGGCTCTAGTATTGCAATAAGTCTCAGCTTCAATATCAAGAAAACCAGGAACAGGCAATGTGTTGGGCTCATAAACATTTTTGGCAGAGTTGTTAACACCAACACTATATTTCAAGGCTTCTTCCAATGCCCGTAATGCAATAGTAAATACTTCTTCAGATAAAGACCCTTCTTCACCCAATTTGATGGCACGCTTACATAGATCATTGAAACGCTGCATTCGATGATGAAGCCTGTTTGATATTTCACCTAGGTTTTTCCTAATCTTTGCCTCTTTTGTCCAACGCTTCAATATATAGCAGGATGGAATATCAGAAACACCACACATTTGAAGAACAAGGATGGCATGCTTACAAAGGAAGCCTCTGTATTCAAATGAACGGCATAAACAACATATATCAAATTCTCTTTTGTTCCAAGCTACAAAGAAATTCTGATTTTCTTCTAAGTCATCAACTCGAAAGACTACAGTGTCCTCATCTTCACTTTCCTTCTGCAGCTGACAAGACGTCATTCCCAAAACCTCAACCTGAAATTTCTTGAATATTGTATCTGTATAGATCATGGACAATTGCTTCTCAAAAGCTGACAGAGATCTCAATTCAGGTTGCTTATTTTGTGTTTCATAATCAGCTTTTGCCTCCATTTCGTACAATTCTAGCGAGAATGATTTAAACTGCTCAATGAACTCCTTGAATGTAGCCTCTTTATGCATGAACTTGTCAAAGAAAGATGCAATACTATCAGATCGCTCACTTGTGGATATTCCAGCTAAAAATTTATCCTGCATGTAAGTTGGAACCCACTTTTTCCTGTCATTATACAATGAAAGAAACCATTCATGCTCTTTCAGCTGAAACTTGTCAACCATCTTAGACCATCTCTTTTCAAATTTTTCTTCAGTCCAAGACCTATATATGCATTTGTTAAACTTTGTCATGAAATTCTCATTCTGATTTATAGTAAAACCCAAATTTTCAGGAAACTTACTTAGTACATGCCACAAACAGAAACAATGGCGAGAGTCAGGAAACACATCAGCAACAGCTTCATTCAAAACTTTGTCTTGATCAGTAATTATAGCTTTAGGAGCTTGCCCACCCATTGCTTTAAGCCATGAACGCATTAACCAAACAAATTCTGATGTAGCATTGTCCCCAATTAGAGCACATCCAAGCAACATGTACTGGAAGTGATGATTTACTCCAATAATAGGAATGTAAGGAATCCTATATTTGTTTCTAACAAAAAAGGTATCAAAGAAAACTACATCACCAAAGTGACTGTAATTGTGCCTACCTTTTGCATCGACCCAGAGCACACTTCTTGCACATTTTTCACTATCCAAATCTATCGCATAAAAGAAATTTGGATTCTCATCCTGCATACACATAAAATGGTCAAGCATCAGTTCCACATCTTTCTCATCTAGAGCCAACTGCAGGCCTTTCTTTTGGCATGCCACCGCACCAGACTGTTTGTTCCTTCCCCTGATAGCATAGTAAAACTCATCAGGACAAATCTCATGGTTATGCTCTTTTACAAAACTGTGTATTATCCATTTCTCATCATGCCTCCTCTTCATATGCATACGTGCCTTGCAGCCAGTCTTTGGACATGAACGTGGATTGAGAGTTGTGCTAGACTCACGCTTGCTTCCAAATCTAGAACATGCAATTTTTACGTCAATAAATTTGCCAGATCTTTTTGAACGACGACTAGAAATGATTGTGATTCCGAATCCCACAGACCGAGCATATTCTCTGTAGAAAGAATACGCTGCTTCCTTTGATTCAAATTCCAAACCATTTTGAGGCTCGAAAATGGTGCCTTTGAAAACATCTGCTTCGACAGTAGTCGTGTCTACCTGATCGTCACAACCAGAAAAACTTACTATCAAATTTGGTTGACAAACTTCCTCTGCATGCTCACTGGTTGTGGGAGGATTTCCATCGTTATCTACAGCAACTATTTCCTCTGCAGCATCCATAACATCATCATTTTCATTTGATCCAGGAATTAGCTTCTCTTGTTCTTTTGAAGGCACCTCAAGATCTATTTCCATGGAAAGTATTGAAATTGTTTGAAAAACAGATCAAGCTCACTAAAGATACCTGGAAACTGAAAGAAACAAAGAATCAATAGCAACAACATGGAGCATAGTCCAATATTTATGAAAAGCATAAGCTCCAAATCCACATCCATAATGACTTGCTGCCCATTTTATAAAAGTTTAAATCACAGAATGCTAATTTAATTAGAACCTAGTATACTTCTTTGTAGAACTTAGATACTATTATTACTCAAAGTAGTTGTTAGGTGCACGCATGCTAAAATTATAAGCAAAGTTCAACTTACGTGCATTAAAGGAGAAAACGTTTTTTGAAGCTGAAACTGATTGCTATGCTAGTCACTAATTCTTCTCCCTAATTCTTACTTGCAAATCACATTATCTGTGTTACACAACCAAACAAGCCAATTCATTGACAATGTGAGGACTGCTGTTAGCTTCACCAAATTTATTTCGAGTTCCACAATCATGGTCTTCCACTAAATATGATCCAAAAGTACCCTCTCTAAATTTCAGCTAGCGCATCTTTTTATACCATTGATAGCTTCTATAAGCCATGGAACATGAAAATCAATTTCTTTCAACTCAATATGCAACCCTGTTAATCCGACCAGCCGCTGCAACAGACCAGAATACAAGCACCAACACTCTCAAGTCTCATCCAATAAACTAATACTTGACTGAAATTCACGCACAGCCTTACCGTTAGAGCAGAACCCACAAAGTATCAAGTAAGAGGGGCATTGAAAAAGCTGTCGTTGAATTGTTCCTAACTTAGATCACAAAACCCACAACTTTAATGCTTAAACAAATGAAAAAGAAAAAAGAAACCCATAATTTTATTTCATTACACAGTAAGAAAACTGGGTTTTTCATAGCTTTCAGATTAAGTTCGAATCCTAAAAATTTAACAAGATGATCTTATCAGCTTACTACAGTCAAAAAGGAAAACTTGATTCCATTTTGTTGCTTTGTTTTTGTGGCCGTTCTTGTTTACGAAGCAGAGATTGAGAAAAGGAAGAAACAATATTGGGAGAAGTTGAAATGCTTACATTGCTGCTTCTGCAACTGTTATGAAGAGTGGCCACCGCTTCAGCCAAATGAATGTTTGGTACCAAATTCTAAAAACTAGATTAAAAACAAGTTTACTATTTTATTTTATTAAAAAAATGTTACGTCATTGTCCACGTAAGCATAGTAAATTATTTAATTTAATAGGTTAAGAAAAACTTTAATTACGTGGCGTTTTATAAAAGATTATTATTTTGAGCTTGTTTTTATATATTTATAATGAAAACTTTTAATTTCATTAAAAAAAATTGAAAGGTTGTTACATGATTTATTTTTTAATATTTTTAATTTTATTAACAAGAAATTAATTCAATTAATAAGATTATTTTTTTTTGACTTGGATATTTTTTTTTATAAATATTTCGAAAGTACAATTTATAATTTATAATTTTAAATTATCGGACTCGGATAGAATATATTTTACTTTAATCTAAATTATTTTATCATTTCACATAAATAAGTTAATAAAGATTTTATTATTATTGTAAGGAACTTTTTCATGAACTTCTTCAACTCCAAGAGAATTTCATTTACCTCATTGAAAGAGCTCAAGGAAAAGGACCCAACAAGCTCCAACTGCCCTCAAGTCCTACCGGTCATGGCTGTTAAAAGCAATACGTAAAATGCGAGTCCGTATAATTAGCAATACGTATAATTAGCAAAGACAATAGTTGTTGCCTTGATTTCAGCTCACAACGTCGCATAGAAAATTGTGGGATGACTCTTGTATTTTAGTTTCGACATCAAGGAAATCAGCTCAAGTATACAACACAGAGCAATAAACGTTTCATGGATTCACTTTTCCTATCAGTATATACATGCCAGGAGGCAGTTCCAGGAACAATAACGGTGTCTCTTCATCACGGATGTCTTGAAACACCACCATGCAATTGAGTTGATCTCAATTGGGGCTCATCCTGCAATTGGGGTGAACAATCAAATACTAACATGCATCAAGAAATTCCAGCTCAAAAATATTATCTGACAAATGTTTTCCAGACTAACCTGTAAAGCATAACTGAAACTAGCTGAAGGCCGATAATCCAATTGTCCCTACATGAAAATGCCCGATAAAGAAAATTTTGTCATCATAATCATTTTCGTATAACCAAAGTTATCAACAACAATAAAAATAGTATTACAGAATTTCATACCAGACTATGCATGCTTTGTTGAGTGCCAAAAAAACTGTCATGGCCAGGTGCTATCGAGTTCAACTGTCCCTACAAGTACAAAATGCAACTCAAATGATAACTATAACTGCTTATAAGTAGAGATGATAGACAGTTTAGGTTAGGTGTACATCAGGTTAGATCATTGCTTTTTTCTCTAGCCAACTTGGGTCATGTTGGACAGGTTTCGGACAGTTGAGTTAGACCAAGTTCAGGGTGTTAACTTCTGAAATCAATTTAGGTATCGGATTTGGCTTGGGCTGGGAGGCTGCTTGGTTGGGCAGCTTTTTTCACCTTCTTTATAAGTGATTATTACAGTGGCAAGTCCAACAAACTTACAAGACCCTGCATGCTCTGCTGATTAACATAATAACCATCATGAGGTGGCTCCATCAAATTTAACTGTACCTGCAATTACCCCGTTTAAAATATCAGTGCTAAGATCACATTAATTTTATTAACCTCCCTACATTAGCTTAAAAAATTTTACTCAAATTAGAAAATATGTGATACCAGTCCTTGCACGTTCTGTTGGGCACCATAATAACCGTTAAGAGTTATTCCATCTGAGCTCAGGTTCTCCTACATGGATAAAAGACAAAATGCCAAATTAACTTGTTATGATAATCTATATCAAACTGCAGGAGGAGGTTGAAGTAGAATCTTTTCAATTATTTTTCCTTCAGAAAAATTTTCAATAGTTGGAGCAATTCGACTTGACTACCACTTAACACCACTGTCCATAAGTGATAGTACTCTCTTCTATTAAAACAAATGCATCGTACAACATGCAATAAATGATGTTAACATCCTCTTCTTCAGAGCCAAGTGCACCATGTTATCGACAATTTATATTCAATTCAACTGAAATTACACTAGGACATCCATCAAAAATAAAAATAATAAAAAAAAATTAAGCTATGACAAACCATTTGCTGCAAGCTGTCTTGGTTATCGACAAACACGAGAGCTGGCTCTGATTGCCCCTGAAACATAAAAGTTCCTCTCTTGAATGATTGTATTTTTAGCTTGAGATAAGTGGCAAGTGTAACATCATTAGAATATAGACACATCAATCAACTTTCAAGTTTCAGAACTAACCTTTCGTTTCTTGTTTGTATTCTTTTTCTTACTCGATTTTGAAGCAAGACTCCCTGGATTTACTTCTTCTGCTTCACGAAGACCATGAGCATGGCCGGTAGATTCTACAGCACTGACACAAGAGTTGTTAACATTGACACAATTTTTCAGAGCTTCAACCAGTGCACGAAAAGCGATGTTATAACTCTCTTCAGACAATGATCCTTCCTCACTCAATTCAATCGCTTGTTTGCACAAATCATTGTAACGTTGCACCCTCGTCTGCACTCTGTTTGTTCCTTCAGCAGTTGACTGCCCACTCTTAGCATCCTTAGTCCACCTCTTCAATATATAACAAGGAGGGATACTTGTGCGACCACACATTTGGAGAACAATCATTGCATGTCGACAAAGAAAACCTTTGTATTCAAACAAACGACAGCTACAAGAAACCTCTGACTTTTCCTCATTCCATATTACCATAAAATTTTCACCCTTCTCACAGTCTTGAACTCTAAATGTTACAGTTCCTTCATCTTCATTTTCCTTTTTGGGATGACAGCCAACTACACCCAAGACCTCAACTTGGAACTTTTTGAATATTGCATGTGTATAAACAATTGACATCTGTTTTTCCCAAGGTGATGGAGATTTTAGTGCTGGCTGTTTCTGCCAGGTATCAAAATCAGCTACAGCTTCCTCTTCATACCTATTTTGCAAAATTGCCCCATACTGTTTCACAAACTCTTTCAAAGTAATTTTCTTGTGGATGTATTTATCAAAGAAGGAGTTCATACTTTCAGAACGCTGACTTGTAGACATTCCAGCAAGAAACACATCTTCCATGAAAGTCGGCACCCATCTTTTGCGGTCTTCATACAATGATTGAACCCACTCATCATCGTGGAGTTCAAATCGAGTTATCATTTTCCACCATCGCATATCAAACTCTTCATCTGTCCACGACTTGAAAATGCACTTATTGAATTTAGGCAAAAAGTTCTCATGTGGTCCAATTACATGTGCAAGAGATTTGGGGATTTTTTCTAAAATATTCCAAAGAGCAAAGCAATGCCGCGCAGTTGGGAAGACCTCTTCAACTGCAGCCTTCAATCCTTTGTCTTGGTCAGTAATTATAACTTTGGGAGCTTGTCCACCCATTGCTCGAAGCCATGTCTTCATTAGCCAAACAAATGTGGGCTTAGTTTCATCTGCAAGCAATGCACATCCGAGTAACATAGACTGAAAGTGATGGTTAACCCCAACAAATGGTGCCAATGGTAATTTCTCATTGAATTTCACGTAAGTGGTATCAAAGGAAACTACATCATTGAAACTAAGATAGTCCTTCCTACTTTTAGCATCAATCCAAAACAAATTTCTCAAGCGCTGCTCCCCATTTAAATCTAATGCATAGAAGAAATCAGGGTTCTCCTTCTTGACACGCTTAAAATACTCTAGCATAATTTGGGCATCTCCCTCATCCACAACCAAGTGCCTGCCTTTATCAAGCTGATTTTTTACGTCATTCTGAAGGAAGCTTACATTTTGATATCCACCGGACTGTCTAGACATCTCAACATACATCTTTCTTGTGCGTTCACTAACTGCATTCAGAATGTCAATGTTATTCTTTTCAGCCAATTTCACATTCCTATAGATTCGAAAATGGTAAGCAAGGGCGGGTAAAAGCTCATGATTATGCTCCTTAACAAATTCATGAATAATCCACTTCCCATCCTGCCTTCTTTTCACATGCATGCTGGCTTTGCAGTCTGTCTTTCTTACACTTGATCTTCTACTGCTACCAACATCTGATTCTGGTGTGACTCCATATCTGGAACATGCAAATTTAGCATCAATAAATTCCTTTGATTTCTTTGACCGCCTACTGTTTTTAATGGAGGTAGTAAATCCCATAGACTTGGCGTATTCCTGATAAAAAGCATAAGCTGTCTCATGTGACTCAAACTCAATGCCATTACGTGGCTCAAAATCCGTATCCCCATCAAATCCAACAACAGTCCTTTTAGAGGAATCAACTATCCTATCTCTACTTTGTGCCGCTTCATCCACAATATCAACCATGTTTTCATTCACTCCATCAGTACAAGGCAAAGAGTCTCCTCGATCTACCATACTACTAATTGCATTTTGGTTTTCCCCAATCTTTATCATGATAACCAATTGGTAACTGCCCCTCTATTTCCATGAGCCAGAAAAACCCACTTTTCCAGCAGATAATCTACTGTGGAGCCTGGTAAACACCCAACAAAGCACAAGTTTTAGAAACCTAATGTCAGTAACAATGGGATAGTGTTTGTTCAGTTCAACTATTCAGCGAAAACTAAATTACCCCAAATTATGACCATACCACCTCATATTTAGGTTAATTTGCTTTGATTAGCATACTTAAACTTAATCAGCACTTGCCAAAAGAAAAAAAAATGAAAACTTCATCAAAATCAAGTCAGCAAGCTCATCAAATATAACCTTTTTCTAACGAGAAACAGCATTTAAAAGAAAAAAAAATCACAGAATACGAAGAAACAGTTATCCCTAACAATAGATCGATTGAATTGTCATAAACTCAGACGTGGCAGCACCAAATGCCGATGAATTGATTACCCAGACTTCAAATGAAAATACAATTCGGAAAAAAGCAAACACCTTTCAACAAATTGAAGGAAAAGAAAAAAGAAAAAGCCATATACCTGAAGGGACGTCGAAAGATATATCAACCGTTTAAGGTTTCAGTGTAGAAGAAACAAAAGAGATTGGAGAAATGAACGACGGCTGGCGGGGCATGGTTTGACGGTTGAGTGATGATGTGAGACGTTGAATGGAGAAATGAGCCGAAGAAGAGTTTAGGGGAGATTTTAGGGATTTTGAAATTTGGGAATTTTAAAAAATCAGGTTTAATCAGTAAAAGTTTTTATGTTCCTCCAATACATTTTTTAAAGCCCTTATCTAATATTTTTAAGTTTGTGTCATGTAATATTAATAATTAATGTATTTTATCATATTTTACATAAAATTTATATATTAAAATTCATATTTACATAAAAAAATATAATTTTTATTTTTATTAAATTTATATATAATTTTTATTAAAATTTTAAATCATGTCATTTTTTTAAAATTCTATATATATTTTTGTTATATCATCATATGATATTTTAAATTATTAAACTTAAATAAACTTATTTAGTAAGATCTAATAAATTTATTTTTTTAAAATGTCACCTTTAGGATTTTTATTTTTATTTTTTAAAATGAAATAGTGCAATAACATAGAAGTCTTACAATATTTACATAATAAATAACCTAAATTAATTAATCAAGTTTAAAAATTAAAATTTTTGTTTAAAAGTGTTAGTGAAAAAGAGCATTTAATTAATAATTTAAAAATAAATTAAATTTTATTAATTTATTAAATTTAACAAATAATCATAATATTTTAAAAATAAATAAATAAATAATATAATTTATTATTTTTAAATTTTAAACCCCTAACATTGTTTGGTAGTTGCTCTAAAAGGCTTTATTATGACAGAAACAACCAGGAGAGGAAAGGGAAGCCTCGGCCGAAGACTTTGGTTAGACCAACAACCAAAATCAAGAATAATTGGTGGGATCCACCAAACCACATCCAACATTAAACTCAAACACTAAAATTATATCGGAAGATGATATATTATTGCCAGTAACTCAGCACAGCATCTCACAAACTCACCAGTTATTACCAGAGGCGACTCTATCTCTCTCTCTGTCAACGATTTACCCTTTTTGTCAATTTCTGTGTTTATTCTTCTTTTTCAAAAGTTTTTCAGTTTATTCTTTCCTTTACTTCGCTTCGCTCTCACCCTTCCCTTTAAAGCTGCTCTCTTCTTTTCTCTTTTTCTTCCTTTACTAACTCTGACTTCCAACTAACCATTTTACTAACATTCCCTCATTTTACTTTTTTTTTTAATCTTTTTTTTTTTTGGGCTCTTAGTTTGGTTTTTCGTTGCAAAGAAGGAAACCCATTTCCCTTCTCTTTCTTTGTCTCCCAAAACTGTTCTTTTTCTTTTTATGAGTCTCGGGGTCTCCCTTTGTTTGTTGTTAGGGTTTGGGTTTTCAGGGTAGGGGGAGGGTGTGAATTTTGAGGGCAGTTATGGTGAGGAAACATGGATGGCAACTACCTGCTCACACCTTTCAGGTAATGCACTTTTTTTTTTTCCTTATGCATGTTTCTCCAAAAATGCTCCTTTGATCCATATTTTCTATCTGGGCTTTTATTTCTTGGGTGTTTATATCCTTATGAAGTCAGTAACCAGTTTCTGGTCACTTACATATTATTATATTTCCTTGAAGTTGATCTTTAACTTCTTGTTTTGATAGGTTGTTGCAATTACTGTGTTTTGCTTGTTAGTGGTTGCATTTTATTCTTTCTTAGCTCCTTTCCTTGGAGGGCGTATATGGGAATATGCCTTGGTTGCGGCTTACTCGCTGGTGGTATGTGAATTAATTTGTTCTCTTTTGTATAGGGCTACAAAAAATCCTTTATTGCCTTACATTTTTGCATAAAATATCTTAATGGATTGCAAATCTAGAACATTTTTTTAAGGGCCTGCTACTATGTCTCACTGTATGAATTGTGCCAATATTTTAGATCCATGTTAAGGTATAAGTTACTGCAATGAAGGCTGCATGGTGCTTGGGCTGTCTGCAAATGTTTTTGGTGAAAAAAAAAAGTGTCATTTTTCATTCTGCATAAACAGTTTATGAACATAACCATTGAATCTTATATCACTCCCATTATACTTGTGATGGCAATGCAGGCACTTCTTGTTTTTGTTCTTTATGTTCGGTGTACTGCAATTAACCCTGCTGATCCTGGCATCATGTCGAAATTTAATGGTGGAACAAACAAACTTGATATAAAGCATGGGTTATCAGTGAAGGATTTGCCCAGAAAATTTGATGAATTTGGCAGTGGGCTGCATACATCCCCATCAACAGTTTCCAGAAGTTCCATTGCAGCACCAAACTCCAGTAAGAAAGGTTTGGTGGGAGATACTGGAACAATAGAGGCTCCAGCACAGTCTGCAACCGGGAAATCTTGTTGCATTGGAGGAATCTTTTGTGCCATATTTGTTCATGAAGATTGTCGCAAACAGGAAGGGGCTGCTGAGCATGGCAGTGAAGATGCTTTGTTCTGCACATTGTGCAATGCAGAGGTATTTTGGAACCTATCTTGACTGACCCTTTTTATTATGTTAGATCAGCTTTAATTTTCATCATTTCTATTAATTTTATCTGTCCATGGTGTCCTTAACCTTCTTTCCCCCCGATGAATTTGGAAACTTGCTCTTATCTTGTTCTTAATGCAATTATGGGGTAGGCGAAGTTGTAAATCTAATGAAAGCTTCTAAGCTGGAAAAGGTGATATTAATCAGTGTGACCTTTTAATGGCACAGTTGGAGGTGTAGTAAGATGTCTGCTACTTTGATTTGCCATTAAAGCCTACAAAAGTTCAAGGGAAATAAAGAAGAAATAAGAATTCATTTTTGGGTCTCAAGTTTGTGAATTTCAAATTTTAAAAGAACTTGAGCAGTCCATGGTTTGCCTTACAGTCGTTAACAAGATAAGATTGTATTAAAATGTTTCTTGATCCTCTATATGCTAAGTTCATCTCCCCTCTGTTACTTTCAAATACACCTTTAATCACCATTCACATGTTTGGCCAGAATTTATGGTTGGGTCCTACACATATGAATGGTGATGATGGATGTATTAGAAAGTAATGTACAAGAAGTAATAGAGGGGATCTCAATCCCTTTTTATTACAAGATACAACCATAAAACCGTAATAGCATTTAGTTCGATCTATCAAACATCTTTAATTCTAGCTGTACATGTTAGCTTAAATTAAAAAGAAACAGAACTTGAAGAAACTTATTTCTAAATTCTAATATTTTCTCCCACATCATTCTTTCTCAGCTTGGTAACATTCTTGAACCAGAAATAAGGTTTTATTGTGATTAAATAAGGGGAAAAATAAACTACTTTTTCATTAGCATGTTAGTGGTTAGTTTGCCATGCCTATTTGAAATATCCTTACCAACACTTTATGCTGCCCCATTTGCATTCTATAGATATCTCCAGCAGCACCACTAGTACACTAATCTACTATGTTTTCTTCACTACTCCCTGGATTTTCATATGACACCCTTAGCACCAATCTTATCAAACACTACAAATTCATGTGACTACAGGCTATTACTTATGTTCTCCTCTGTCAAGTCAATGCTACTGCCAGATGAATTATAAGGCAACAGTGACAAGTAAGGCAGATTACAGAAAATTTAATGCCTTAAACCAAACTTTATACCCCAACAATTAAAACCAATAAATTATATGGGAACGTATTGGTCCTTTTAGAGACTCAGTTTTTCTTCTTTTACATTGATTAGAATCTTTAGTTGTCTGCTTAACTAATAATCCATTTAGCCGGGATAAACATTTTTATGTGATCTAGTTTTAAAGGGGAGCACTTGAAATTATATATTAAAAAATTTTGCTGATCAGGATTGAAAAGTTGGCAATATCTTTCTATGGCTTTCTTTCTTACTTATCAATGATTTCCCTGGTGCAGGTGCGCAAGTTTAGTAAACATTGTAGAAGTTGTGATAAATGTGTGGATGGTTTTGATCATCACTGCCGGGTAAATATTTTCTTGTTGCTTCGACTGTTCTTTACGTTCATTTGTGCAAGAATATCTTTCAACTTGTTTGGTATTGGCCAAATCCAGTTATTTGTTTGTGGAAATTAAATCTCCATATCATATGTGGCTGCAGTGGCTAAACAATTGTGTAGGACACAAAAATTATGTCACATTCATCTCTCTCATGGCCATCAGTGTTGTTTGGGTATGTTTTTTGCTCAAGTGTTTGTTATTTAAAAAGCATGCTTCCCAAATTCTAATGATGCCTCTCTCTCTCTCTCTCCATTGTTCAGCTTGTCATGGAGGCTGTTGTTGGTATTGCTGTCCTAGTTCGTTGCTTTGTTAACAAGAAGGGCATGGAGACTGAGATTATTGATAGGCTTGGAAATGGTTTTTCTCGTGCTCCTTTTGCAACAGTTGTGGTACATCCCTTACCAAATGCTGTGAAGTTGATTTGTTTCTTTTTGATTTTGTGTTATTGTAAGTACTTAAGTTTGGATCGCAAACTTTTGTAGGCTGTATGTACTGCAGTTTCTATCCTGGCTTGTGTACCTCTGGGTGAACTTTTCTTCTTCCACATAATACTAGTCAGAAAGGTTAGTTGCCAAGAAATTTAGCATTATTTTTATTTTAATGGTGCTCTAGTTTCTGGTTGCAAGATGGAAAATTTTGAACATTCACATTTATAGTTAGGGTTGCTGTAGTTTTTAGAATTTCCTACATTTTGGTAACTGTAAATAATGGAAAAAGTAAATAGGGTTGACTTATAGGGCAGGTACTAAGGTGATTTCTGTAGTGACCTGTTTAACTTTAACGTGGAATCAGGGTATTACAACCTATGAGTATGTTGTGGCAATGAGAGCAGTGAGTGAAGCACCTGCTGGAGCATCGGTAGATGAGGAATTGGCAAATGCAATGTATTCGCCAACTGGATCAGCTACAACTGGCATGAGTGGTGGAAGTTCTCTGGGCCTGCAGTACAAGGGGGCATGGTGTACCCCTCCTAGAGTTTTTGTGGATTATCAGGTACTATCAAACTTAGTTACCTCCCTTCACTCTCTGCCTTTCCCATTTCCCTCAGTTCCCTTCAATTGCTGTGATAACCTCCCTTGTTGCCTAAGCACCTTAATCGTTTTAATTTTTTTAACTACTATAGTCTCCTTATGGATGTCACATGTTGAATTCTATATTTCTATCTCCAATAGTATCAGATGAATTCAAACTTACGAGGCACATTCCATTTTGTCTTTTGAAGGGAATGGCATTGCCTGGTTAAATAAATCTATCAACTCAACCTTAAATTCTAATTATTCTTCCATACCACAAGGAAGGTTCTTTAGCACTCCAGTTTGAGATAGTTGCATAAATTTGTTCATTCGTCTGACAAGTACCTTCTTATCTTTTTTCATGATAATTAATATGAAGCCACCTTCTTGGAAGTAGATTAATCCTATAAGTCTCTGGTTTGACTCCAGGAGTTGGGTCACCTTTTGCATGTATGTTCTACAATTGATGTGCATTTGTTATAAGACTGGTGACTTAATACTTCTGTTGGATATGCCTACATCAGGATGAAGTTGTGTCCCATCTGGAGCCTGGAATGGTCCCGTCTACTGTTGACCCAGATGCAGCTGGTTTTGCAGAAAGAGGGCACAAGGGACCCAAAAGGGCTGTTCGTATTAGTGCATGGAAGCTTGCGAAGTTAGATTCTAATGATGCCATAAGGGCAGCAGCCAGAGCAAGAGCATCTTCGTCTGTTCTACGGCCTGTTGACAATCGTTGTTTAGCAGATCCTGAACTAAGTTCTAGTGGCAACATGAGCATAAGAAGTAGTGTTAGCACAGATACAGGTGCAAATAAAGAGATAAAGAATGACCGGAGATTATCACCATTAAGAAACTCTTTTGCACGAAGTCAAGGTAGCCGTGATGAGTATGAAACAGGAACTCAAAGTGCAAGTAGCTTCAGCAGTCCAAGCTACATTCATGAGTCAGTCACACTTAGTCCTCTACCACAAACTCAAGGTGATCATTTTAATACAGCTACCTCTGCTCCTGGCATCCCTGATCGTACCTTTATGTCTAAGGCAGCTTTTCCTGCTATCAACAATCCCATCACACAGGCCCCTTCAGGATCTGATGAAAAGGTAATGTATAAGGGTGGTATTAGTGATCCATTGTTGCTTTCAGCTCCTGCTATTTCCCTACATAGAGATGTCAAAAGGACATCTGTTGTCTGGGATCAAGAGGCTGGAAGGTATGTATCAGTCCCTGTCTCTGCAACAGAACCTCGGAACAGATCATCCATGCAAATGGGTTTGCCAAATTCTAGTGGGGAAACTAGCACGCAGGGTAGAAGGGAGGTTTTTCCACTGCAGGAATCTACTTTGGCAGCAAAGGCTCCAGTGCAACAGGCAGAGAAGCTGTTGTACACAGGAGACTCTATTTTCTTCGGTGGCCCACTTTTGAGTGTTCCAGTTAGGGATAGTCTGAGAAATGATAAGGGTTTGGATTCAAGGGAGGCTCAAGAAAGAGTAGCTCTGAACTTGCCTCGAGAGTCTAGATTCAAAAGGGATTCAGTGTCAAACCAACTTCCTGTGTTTGTCCCTGGAGGTTCTGAAAACAGCTCTGCATCTGTTTCTGGTTTGAAGTAGATTCCAATTTGACTCCTAACAAAGTTTCTGTACGCAATTTTCCTAGAATCATCAAAGATTAATGATGAGAGGGTAATGGAAATTGAAGAAACCTCTCGGATGAGCTCCTTGTGCATTGGAATCTTGCAATTTTGTGCTTTTGCAAACTAGATTATTTTGCATGGTTCAAGTGGTCTCTTCTTGTGGTGAAATTTGTGAAGTGATGTCAAGAGGTGTCTCTCTATTGAAACTGGGCAAAGGTGTTTCCAAATTCCATATGCTTTAACCAAGCTTCATGGGGATTATGAATATTTTATTTGTCAAACTTTAGGAATCAAAGCCCATGGGATTTCTATTATAATGCTTTTCTCTATTCTGTTCTTCCAGAAACAAAAAAAAAAAAAATCTATTATCCTCCAAAATTTTTGCAACAGAAAGCAATTTTCTTGCTGAATCTATCTGTACATTTGAGCCAAAGTAAATATCAAAATAGGATGACTAAGATAGAGGCCCTGTAAGGATCTAGAAACGTCAAAAATGAATAACTCAAGGTGGAAAAAAGAATCTCAATCATTGCCTAATTATTCTCTCAAAACTCCATCACAGTCAAGCTGAGGTTTAGCAAAGGCTCCAATGCACTAGGAGCAAACTTTCGAGCAAAGAGATAACACACGGATGTTTGCTCCTCATTATATGAACAAAGTGTTCCGTTATTCCTTATGGCTTGTATAAAGCCCTCAGTGATGTTAGCTCCCTCATGCATTGCTGGATGAGGCCCCCCCATTGACCAATCAACCCAAGTCACACTCCGGTTTGCATTTAATGATCCATGGAACATGTTCAAGAAAGTTGGAATGTAATGCTCGTCTGGATAGCAGGCAGGCCTACAATACTTCTTGAAAAGGGCGTAGTACTTGGTGTCCGAGATAATGTAAATGGCAACTGAACGGTGCATCTCAAACCATTGGGATCCTTTTCGCCATTGATAGAGCTTGATGTCAGGAAGCATCTTGCGGTTGTAGCGACCACGACCATAGCGGGAGGGCTCATCATATGACTCCACGAAACTGTAGGTTGAACCAATGAGATACTTGTACACAGTTGGGAAGTTATAGACAGGGATGCAGCTCTCGGAAAGAAGTACAAATCGCTCATTTGAGAAGTCAAGCAGCGCATTGGCTAGTAGGCGCCTCTCTGCATCAGCCAGTGAAACAGTCCCCCATTCCACATGCTAAACAAAAGAAAAATGGTTCATGAAATAAACAAATATATATATACTGTTATCAGATATGACAATTTAGTTGTAGAATGATGGTGTATTTAAGATGTTGGCATGTCATTCAGAAATAAAATTCATGTTCAATGTTGATTTTACCCGTCCCAAGTGAATATTTAAACCAATTTTGCCATGATTTGTTATGACATGTAAACAGATTTTCCCACCTCTCTCTCTCTCTCTCTCTCTCTCTAAACTACTAGCTGAACCAAAAACAGGACTTACTTCTTAACAAGAATCTGGCACAAACAGTTGTACCAAAAGAAAACAAAGAATATGGTAAACACAGAGGCAATCAAACAAAAATAGGTGGACTAAAGAAAAGAAGAAAAACAAGGTTACAAGGCAATCACGTCATATGATATATGTAAGTGCAGGCAATGCTCCAGAGCACAGCTATTGAATAACTATGTCATTCTACATTGTTTTCTACTCTTTTTCTTTCTTTCTCATCACCATGGCTAAAGAAATGAACGGGGTGAGCTTCTGCAGTGCGGCTTGATAGGTGAGAGGATGGAAGGAGGATAAGGAATGGAATAGGATTCAGCTGAGAAGATGGATCTAAGATGAAAAAAAGGGAAGGAAGGGGGGGTGAAGATTGACCAAAACACATGAAATGCAATGAAACACCAGGAAAATCAAGCACATTCAATTTGATAAGGTGGTTTCAAATACCCAATATGAAAGGCCCCTTGTCAACTTATATATAACTAGGAGCTATGAAGTTTGTTCCCCCTATATATGTTTTGTTGGGAATAAAATGGAATTTTCTTGCTTTACGAAAAAAGGGTTACAGATTTTAATAGACTTTGTGTAACGAGCTTTGAACTTGGAACTATCCTGAGCTCTACCACTCTATGAAAAGCGATGGAACAGAGACAGACTCATTGTTTGTACAGATCACAAAATGTTTACAACAGATTCCAAAGCAGACTTCAGCATCCAAACTCTTAAAATGGCTATGGAGGATTATGTGTAGGTAGAATTAATAAGCTAAAAGAAAAGCTAATATCTAAGTGAACAAACAGGTTCAGGTATATCTAAAAATAAAATGGAAGTAAAAATCTAAAATAATACTTCTCATCCAGAATATAAACACCTTATAGAATCAGTGAATTCAATCTCTATTTTGCATGCCATTGTTACCATTGTTTACAATTCAACAACACTCCAAAAAGCATTAGAATTCCAGACGTCACAAAAAACTTCCCTCTTACTAACAATAATAACTGAATCTCCTACACCCTCACTGTTCTCTAATAGTTTTAAGCAGTCTCTACCAGGTAAATAACATAACAGTCCTGAGGGTATTTTCATCAATTTTGAGTATGAATCCATTGTTCCTTTTATACTTACAGGAAAAAAAAAATCCATTTCCCTAAGTTTCAAAGAAGCAGAGCCAGAGTTTTTTAACAGAACACGTTTATCAGAATTTCAAGCATACGTCTGTCAATGTCATGATGTAGTAAAATGAAGAGAAACAACCTAAAATCTGATTTTCATGGTACCTGACTAGGGATCTGTCTTGCATAGAAAGGAGAGTGAGAGGAGACATTGACGTGAAAGGCCGGAGGAGTGTGGAGATAAATGGAGAAATAACTTTCATGGCCTTTAAAGAACCTCTCCCACAAAGGAAGCATAGGCAGAGGCCCTCTGGTAAGAAACATGAAGGCCACCTTTGGCACCCTCAGAAATGGGTACTCGTTTTTGTAAGGCGTCATTGAAGCTCTCCAAAACAACTCAGCATCCGACATTTTATGGGTCAAATTGGTTGGATGAAGGAAGGTGTCCATGCTTAGGCAATCAAGTTTCTGGCATGAGGTTTGGCTGCAATTGGCTTTGGTGCTGGACACTCGAAAAGACGTGGCTGTGGACGTCGAAAAAAGCTGCGCTTGGGAAGAGAAATAGGTGGTTATGTGAGAGCTGGTGGCTAAGCCGATGATAACCCCCGCCACGAAAACCACCAAAAATGACAGAACCTGAACCAGTTTCAGCAAACCCATGTGCGTCTCTCCATCCTCTCTCTCTCCTCTCCCTCTAGGCATGCTTTAAGATTTGCTTCTTTTCCTTTCTTCACCACCCAAATCAATTTAAATTCAATTCAAACAAAGACGATACGATCAATTCAATTCCAAAGAAAAAGACTACAACATATGGTTGACTGCAACAATGAATCGATCTTTTTTTCTTCTTATTTCAGATCCAAAATCCACCATTTCTCTTCTAAATCTCTAAATGATTTCTGCAAATACAGGAAAAAAGATAGCAACAAAAACAAAAACTATGTATCAAACAAGAATCAAGCCAGATAAAACTAACAGCTGAAGAAGAAAGAACATAAAAAGGAAAGATAATGGTACCTGTCTTAGCTTAGCAAAGCTAATAACATAAAAGATGACAGTCGCTGCTGCTATAATTCCCAGAACCTGAATGGCTAATTGCGTCACCCCATTAATATTTCTCCTCTTTGCTTTTGCTTGTACACCAGGTTCCTTTGTACCAAGTACCAACTGCCTGGGGAGAAGCCTCGGCCCTGGTGATGTTAATTCTTCTTTATAATAATTTTGCTTTCCACTGTGGACAGACTAAAGAGATTGGGCGGCATTTGGGGTTGGGCTATGACCTCAATTCATGACAGCCCATTTCAGCAAAAATCTAACTACTCGAATTAGATTAAATTCGATTAATATTTTTTTATTAATATAAAAAATTATAAATTATAAATTTTATTTATATTTAAATTAAATTTTTGTATGATTTGATTAAAGCTAAATTTTATCAATTCAATTAATCGATTTTTTTATTTTATTTATTATAATTTTTATATATTATTTTAATATAATATTTAATACATTTAGATAGATTTAAATATTAAATTATTATTCTTATTTTATAAAATTTAAAAAAATATAAAATTTTATAAAAACATGTAATTCGATTCATTCAATTTTTTTCAATTTTTTATTTTTCAATTCAAAATTCAATCTAAACTTAATAAATATAATTAATATTCTAATTTAATTCAAATTAAATAAAAAATTAATTTAAATCAAATTGGACATTATAATTTTAAATTATTTTTTAATTTTTTCAATTTTTAAAAATTTTTTTCTCCACCCTTGACGGGGGTAGGACAGAGGGCCATAGCCTGCCTATGGCTACGAAGCTAACGCCAACAGATTTGCATGAACATTACTTTGACGCATCAACTTACGTCCAAAAAAACATCGTCACTGTGTGGTTTTGGTTGGTCAGTCCAAGGGTCCGAGGAGAAGTTTCCTAAAATTGTGGAAACATCAATGAGACAGCAAGATGAAAATTGCCTGCATATTAAAAAACTTATTTTTGACATTCTCATGGTAATTTTTTTTTTCAACCGAACAAGGCCAATGGTGTCCTTATTTTCCAACTTAATTAGCTTTGTTATGCTAATAGATTCTCTTAGAAAAGCAACAAATGTAGGGTGTTATGTCCTTAAAATTAAACTGTATTCAAGATCTTTTTGGTTACATTTTCTTCAAAGTTTGAAAGTTGCTTAACCTAAATCATGTGTTGCAGATTGAAGGATAGAGTAGAGGTGAGATCTAAGGATATTGGTGGATTAACTTTCTCAACACCATCAAAACGTAAGAGAAAGAAAATTTTGAAATTAAAGATAATAATGGATCGAAACGGATTTATGTTCGTTCTGATTTTGATCTGATTCATAAAATTCATACTTAATTTTTATTAGAAAAAATATTAATTTTTATATACAGCTTATTTTTAATTCGTATATATTTAAAATTGTAATTGGTTTAACTCAAAATTCGATTGAAAAAACTAATTTTAAAAAGATTAAATCAAGTTAAAATCGATGAACTTCAGATAAATTTATCATCCCTAGATGGAAGCAGCTTATCTGCGAGCTGCCTTCTCTTCATCAGTAACTACCCACACCAAGACTTCTCCGTTTGACAACCGTTCATTTTGGAAGTAGCATTTCTGTCCGTGATCATTGGTGGCGTTATTAGTTTAGGTTTTTTTGTTTCTTGTTTCTTGATTTTGCCCCTTCGTTAATTTTTCTTTGAAACTTCATGAACAATTAAAATTCACTACATCACATCTTATGTTTGATAAGATGATAAAGAAGAGAAATAACTGACATGTAAAACAAGAGGATGACAACAGGTCCTGCGTTCAGCTCCCCTCACCCCATCCAATAGGCCACAACCAAATCTTTTATTATCAGAGCTAGAATCTTGTAAGTTGTCCGTTTTCCTTTTCCATGGCAAAGACAGGTACTTTCCCTTTCGAACCTGCAAACTGGGGACACAACTTGTTTGTCATTGACCAATAATTTCACATTCTTGTTCTTGGCTAAAATTAGTAGTAGTACACTTTTTCAGAGTTCCATAACCATTTCTATTATCAATAGTTTATAAATTTTAGATACACAAAAATGGAAGTATTTTAATCGGACGGCTGCCACGCTGAGGCAGTCAACAAGGACAGATCTTTCCACCCCAACTTGAGGCACCCGTTCTCCTCCAACAGGGTATATCCTTTCCAAGGGAACATCCCTAGCAAAAGGCTAGCTTGGGCTGCTGGGTTTCCGCCCAATGAAACGGGTTGGAACCCGACTCGTTTCAACTCTTCACCCCATCTCTCCACTTTAACCTCGCCCGTCCTCTTCGGCCCACCGACTGCCACGATGTTCCTGATCTCGCTCCCAAATAGCTGCTGCTCTACCGTGTGCCTTTCTAGGCTGTCCACACCTAAGCCGTCCCCAAGCGCGTCAAACAACGCGCTGTAATAATGTAATGCCTCCACGAACCTCCCTAGAAAACTACCCCCGTGACTCAGGTCCTGTTCGACGATCGTGATTAATTTCGGTTTCAACATGGTCAACAATCTCAAGGTCCCTAAATCACTCCCCGTAATATCGTATAAGCAATGATGCATCCAATGAATCACCACCGCTTCACTCGACCGCACTTCGAGTTTACTCAAATCTGTTACATTTCCGATTTTGCCCTCCAACGGATGAAACTCGAATGGCAACCCCAATGAAGTCGCGAATTCGGCGAGTCTTTTACCGGTCAATTCGAGAAGCTCCGAGGAGGGTCCGAACCCGGTGATTCTCATTGATCGGATCTTTTTGGACCGAGAAGCGAGGATGTGGAACAATCCTGGCCATTGTAGACCTTGCATGATGTCCAGATCGATGACGTGGATACGATCCTCACCATCCAAGGCTTGGAAGATGGCTTGATTGGCGGTAAAGTGAGAGAATTTGACCAAAGGACTTATCGAATTGTAAGATTGCAGAGCATTGAAGATCTTTTGGGATTGAGTCAAGGTAAGCGACTTGGTATCGAGGGGAGAATAAGTTCTTAAGCAAGAACTCACCACACGTGCCTGGAGAGCGTGTGCGAAGTACGCGCCGACGCGCTCGGGAGATGACCCGAACGGAGAAGAAAGCTCAGAGATTTCAGGTAAAAGGTCCGTGGCGTCCTCGAGGTTATCCATTGCGACACACTCGGCACATTGGAGCAAGAGACCTAAAAGCCTTAACCCCGTTGACTCACCTTCGATCACCGTTTCTTCCTGTTCATCGACGGCTATTTTATCGCCGGAGGAATAATTAGGACGCTTGTTTGAAGGATCATCGGCAAAAGAATCTTCGCCGGTCGCTGCGGAGACGTCTCGATCGACGCGCTTTGACTTCATGGAGGAGTTAGGATTGGAGCTAGTGTTGGAACTGATTGGAGACTGAGGAACTAAGCTTTGAAGCATGATCAGTTAAGACAGAGAAAATCAATTTAGAGACAGAACAGATTCGAAAGGTGAAGAACTTTTGGGAGAAAAGGACAAACCCCTTTTGAAGCGGAGGAACAAAAGTTGTCCAGTACAGAGTTTTGTTGCAGAGTTCTGTGAGAGATTCAAACTTGCGGGGCCTGTTTGGGATTAGAGAAACCGGAGGAAAATTTTTATGGATGAGAAAAAGGTGTAGAACTTTATTTTATTTTATTTTAATAATTTTATCATACGTGATGATTAAGGGGAAGCTGTCGTTAAGTCCGTTTGATTAAGTGGAAGGATTAGGAACTGAAAATGAAATTAATTAATAAAAAATTAGTTAATAATTAAGCTAATCGAGATTATTTTGGGGATGTTGTTTTGGGTAAGATCAAGGGATGGAAGATTGTCTTTATGTTAGGACATTGATAGGTCTAATAATTATTTTATATCATATTAATTGTTAATAACTTATGATTTTATCGAAGGAACTGGACTTTTATAACTTTATATTATTAAAATAAAAATATGAAAGTGTATTAAAAGGTTAACAAAGAGATTATTAAGTAATTATAATCAAATTGAATTAAATTAATATAATAAAAAATTTAAATTCTATTCAAAATTTATTATTCAAAATTTGATTCGAATTCAAATCGAATTTTAATTTTTAAATTCGAATTCAATTTGAAATAAAAATTTGATTAATTAAATTCGTTTGATTAAATTTATTTTCTAAAAATAAATTTAATTTTTACACTCGATTTCAAATTTGATTATATATTTGAACTCGAATTTATATATATATATGTATAAAGATAAAATAATAATTTTTAATTAAAATAATAAAAATATATTAAAATTTAAAATTTTAATTAAACTTATAAATTATTCAAATAAAATATTAAAATACTCAAACTCAACTTATTCGATAAATTGAACTGAACTTGATTTGACAATAACTAAATCGAATTCAAATTTTATTTTAATTGAATTAGGATAACTTATAAATATTAATACATTAATTATACCCCTGAGTTATCATTCATTTTAAAGTATAACTATGTAATTAATTCTATACTAATAATAATAATAATAATAATGATGATGGTAGACATTCGGTATAAAACTTGGTACATAACTGATAGAACAGTTCAACTTGTCATTAATGCTTTTAATCAAATTGTGCTATTAAGCTTTTATATCTTTATATTTATGTGAAAAGTATAAATTTAATCTTTGAATTTAATTTTTATACAAGAATTTGAAAAAAATAGTTCCTTTATTTTTCAAAATTTCCCAACAGAATTCTAAGTGATAAATCTTAAAACTACACATCCATGAAGGTTACTTTCAAAAATGCAGAACTAGCACGAGACACCAATGGTTACTTTCAAAGAAACAATCAAGGATTTAGCAAATCCAAATGAGTCCTATCTTTTAAACCAGGATATAGAACCATTCGTGTATTTAAAATCGTATATTGATACAATATATTTTATAAAAATTTTGTATCCTAATTCATCTAAACGTAAAAATATAAAATATATATTTTTAATTTTATTAAATTTATTATAATTAAAATTTAAATTATAATTCGTATCTTATTATCGTACCTAATTATGATATTTAAATTATGATAATAGTTGGCCACCATTAGGTGACAAGTGAAACATTGAAGAACTAAATTGCACATACACTTAAAAATACAAGAAAAAATCACACCTAGCAGAAGCAACAAAATGATAAATCATAAAGCACCCAGGATAGTTCAACAACATAAGATTCTAACAGAAATGAGCAAGCTTTTATGTTAATACCTCATATGACAACAGGAGAACCCAGAAATATCTCATCGAAGCAGATTGAAATCCGTCCTTGAAATCCAAAAGTTTTAAACTTTTAACAACAACTCCAACAAAATACTCAAAACCTAAGCTTGGTAAAGAACCACCTGTTCTTTCCAGTCTTGAACCTCTCTTCAAACCTCTCCTTGGTAGCCTTACAGGCAGCCACTTTCTTGTCCTTTGTCTGAAGAGCATCGACGGTAACCATGTCTTTCAAGTCCACGTCGAGGGTGTAGCGCGTGGGCATCAGGTGTTGGTAATTCACGAGCTTGACGAAGCACTTGACGCGTGATTTCTTGGCTGTTTTCTTGGCGGAGTCCTTGCGGATAACCTTGCTTGGATACTTCTTTATTCCTGCAACCAAACAGTGGCCATAGGGGCGGTCACGCGTGCCTTCATCGAAGGATCTCACGATCACAGCTTTTCGTCCGGCGTATCGGCCTTGGAGGACGATCACGGCCTTGTTGGGTTTTAGAAACTTCACCATGGCGACGGCGCCTTTGATTCTCTCCTCACAAAAACCCTAAGTCGAGAAAGAAAAATGAAATTCAGGTATATATAATAAGGGTTGAGTGAAACCCTAGCACGTATGGTTTCTTAGTGAGTTTTGGTGGGCTTGGGCCTGAATTTAGCAGACACTATATATTATTCAAAGTTTTGGTGGGTTGGAGCTTGCCTTATGGGTCTTTGATAACTGACCTACATTTATTGCTAAGCCCAAAACTATATCATCAAAATAATAATGATATTTTGATATAATATTTTAAATATATTTTTCGTATTTTTTGGTATTATACCTTATTTAAATATGAAATTTAGATATAGTAAATTCATGATAATTTAAAATATGATATAAAAATAATATAATTTAAAATTTTAATAATAATTATAAATGAATTTAATAAAATTTAATAAAATATTTTATATTTTTATATTGATACGAATTATAATATGTAATTTTTATATAAAATATAATAAATATATAAATTTTAATATTTTATATAATATGAATACATAAGATATTATATTTAAATTTTTAAAAAAAATACTGTACCCAATATATATATATTTATCAAAATGTATTTTCCGTTGCTTTCCGCACATTTTTTGAAATATCAAACAACAAAGAGATCTCGATTGTCAAAGAAAAAACAAGAAGAGATCTCTGTGTCTGACCAAAGCAATGTGTTTGGTTTCTTGTAGGGAATTAATCAAAGTCAGAATGCCGTTTGGTCCAAGTCACCAGATCCCCCAAAGCCTCAAACTTTTCTTCCGTTTTCAATTTCCTCACGTCTTGTAATTATCCAAATCCAAGCAAAATTTAGTATTACGCCATTCTTCTTATTTCCCTTCGTTAATGATTTTTTTAATCAGTTTTAAGTTTTAACAACTTAAAAACTAATCATTTAGACCTTTTTCTTGTACAACTATTTTGACCATTACATTATATGTAATAATATATTAATATACAAGAAACTTGATATGACTAGGAAACTTTTAAGCTTCAGCAAAGAAGATCAAAGAAAATATTCAATCCTACAGCAACAAATTCTCGAAGTCCTTCAGTTTTTCAATCTGGGTATTCTCTATTTTTTTTTTTTTTTTTGGGAGGTTTATGTGGTTTTGGCTATTTTTGTTGTTGTCCTTCAGTTATGTCTATTCCCTTGCTCCTGTCTTACTGGGATAACGTATGCTCTGTTTGTTTGGCGAGAAAATGAAGGGAAGAATAATAATTAAAGGAAATTCATTGTTAATTTGAATCATCTGCTTCTGTTTAGTATAAACTTCTCTCAATTCTGTTCATCTAAAAGTCATGATCATCAGCTAAAGACCCTACTTTTTTACTCCATATGTTTATATTGGATAAAGAATAGCTATGACAGAAACCTTATTTTGTCTTCTATTTTCTGGATTGTTTAGGTTATGGGTATTTCTATCTTACCTCATTCTGGATCGGGATTGCTTGAATTTTTCAAGTCCTTTTAGGGATTTCTTTTTTGTTTTGATAATTTGCTGTTAAGCTTTTGTAGGATAACTTAGTTGCAAGTAATCATTTATTCTTGTAGTTTGAGAGATAGACTGATAGAGTCTACACCAGTCCGGTCATGGATCATTGTCAGCTTTTGATTAATCTCCTCCTATTTGATTTTCTGTTTGCCTATTTGGAAGCTTATCAAACTTTTCGTATTAGTATATTTGATGGCTTAATATACAATATTCTTGCAACCTCATTTTTTCTTGGCTACATGCTATTATTGAGATAGTATGAGTGAAGGCTACAGAAATGCAAGTGCAAGCTCCAGCTCAAGTTTGAATAGCAGTTTCCAAGATACAGAGGATGATCAGACCTTAGCAAGCATCTTAGCAGAAGAGGAAAACTTGCACAATGATGGCAGGCTTGCAAAAAAACTCTCTCATCTGGATTCCATTCCGGTATAATCATCTCTACCTCTTATTTGTTGGTTGGTCCCTTTGTCGAAGAAAATTTTTGCGTTGTTATGTATATGAATGTTTCTAGAACCTTTTAAACCTTCCTTGCAGGTTTAAAAAATTGTAACACAAGGCATAGACCTAATAGCATTGAATCTAAAAGGCACTGTATTTTCTTGTCTTTGGTCCCGGAGGACTATGTTCTGCTGACTGCTAAGTAATATGCTACCCTTCGGAAACTTTGGGGATTATTATTATATGTGCGGCCAATGACTGTTGAAAAACCAGATATACTGCCAGAAGATGGTGCTTTGGGAGAAAAATTGTTTTGCATCATATTATTTTCATCATTTTACTTCTAAGATCCTTGCACTATTTCTTTCTCTGCCTGTTAACAGTTGAATAATTTCATTTTAAAAGTTTTTTTCCCCATTATAAAATGTAATCTTGGTTCTTGATATGTATGTATTATTATTACATATTCATTTTTGTGTGAAGCAGAGTTTCTCATAGCATGATACAGATCATTGATCAATTAAATTGGTGACAAAATGTTCTTCTTGCAACTTTTTCTGTTGTAATTTTTATGCCAACTCAAAGTACAAATGTAGCATGACTCTCATGGTATGATCTTTTTGTAACTTTTCATATTAAAATGTACATTTTTATCATAGAGCACACTTTACATTTGTAGGCATTATAGGAGTATTACTAGGAAGGGTAATATCGTCCTTTCGTCTGTTCATGTCTCTTACCATAGATATACTAGTCTATAAAAGAGTAAGTTAGTGCCCTAATGGTTTCCTTTTATCTCTCTTTCTTCACGGTAGGAAATTGCCTAATTCATTCTAACACTGTTTTCACAAAATTCTGATGCCTCTTTTTTCTCCTATGTCCTGTTATTAATTCAATGTTTGCCTTAACCTGCATTACTTACTAATTGACTAGCATGTACTTGTTCTCTTCTGCAATCAGGATAGTCTTAGTGTTATTGGCTGATCTAAGACTCACATGATCGTTTTTGTTGACAGCACACTCCTCGTGTCAATGGTGAAATACCCGATGTGAATGATGCAACCTTAGATCATGAACGATTGTCTGAAAGGTTGTGACCTTATCATATGCATTATTATCAATTTCTCGTTGATTTTTATTTTAAGTTGTTCAATACTTATAGTCTGCTCCAATTTAGGCCGTTTTAATTTGTCAGTTTCTTTTAACAAAAACTTTGTGTTTCCATTCCATTTTGCCACAAGGTCTCTTGAACTCCATTCCTCTTAATTGGCATCATGTTTAAAAATCATTTTGAGCCTGTGATGTTAATAATCTGGTGCAGAATACAGATCCTAAAACCACATTACCATCCTTGTTGGGTCTGTGTTTTCTAATTTTGTAGTCAGTTAGAGCTCAAATATGACATAAAGACATACTTCCTGGCATAATAGTCGAAGATTTTGCATTTGACATCTGGCCTTTCATACTTCTCATCTCAGTTAAGCATATAAATTGGTTTGTGTTTATTTGGTTATAATGGTTTTGTTTTCCATTCAGGTTGGCCACTTATGGTTTAGCTGAATTGCAAATTGAGGGTGATGGAAATTGCCAGGTCTTTATTTTTGTACCATATTTAGTCCTTTCTCTACCATCACCTTTTTTACCCACATTTATCATGCATATTATACCCATTTATACTTCCATATGCAGATGCACATATATGCCACAATGAGATTTCAATATGAAACTCACTGATTCTTGGCATAATTTCTGTTTTCTTTGTCTGCATCTGCTGTTTTGTTGATAAATCTTCTATGACGGTGTTTATTGTTATAGTTTCGAGCATTAGCAGATCAGTTGTTCCGTGATTCAGACTACCACAAACATGTCAGGAGGCAGATTGTCAAGCAGGTAAGGTTTATGCTGCTCCACAAATTCTCAAATGCAAACATCTCCTCTTAGCTTATTTTCAGATATAATCCTGTTGGATAAACATCAGCTGTAGTGATAAGTACAGGAGAACCCTTTCCGTTAGCAAATACTATGACTTGTTATATGTCTTAATTGAAGTAGGAGATTGTCCTATCTTTTGTTTTTAGGTATATTTTCTCTGCTTTTGTTTGTGAGATTTATTATGTCTCTGTTTATATGGGCAAACATGAGTACATATATAAAAGAAATAGTCTGACTTTGATAGCTGCATTTTTTAACATTGTCTCAGGAATAAAAGGTTTCTTCTACTAACATGAATTATAAAACACTTCAATACAAGTTCAAAATCTAAAAGATTTCCATGTGTGTATGTATATATATGTACCTACAGTTTTATGATGCCTATGTTGCTATTGAGAGTACAAGAGCAAATCTTGGTTGTTGATAATATATAAGGGTTAATTACACATTTGGTACCCAAACAATGGGCAAATTTTCGATTTGGTATCTAAAGTTTAAAAATGTGCAATTAGATACTCAAACTTTGCTTGTTATTACTTTGCACATGATATGCTTTATAAATATGCAATTGATAATCATGCTTTATAAAAGTTGGATTTTCCAAATGATATGCTTGTTATTAATTTGCCAACTTTATATAATTAATGATTTCTTTGAAACGAATTTAAAGCAATTGATAATTATGCTTTATATAAGTTGGATTTTCCAAAGATATATTTGGTGTATTATATTGCATGGATGTGGATACTGGAGTTCAAAATCATTTTCACGTGTTACTCTAACAGATAATTTTGTGGCTATCCCCTAAGTTTAGTTTCTAATGGTCTCTGATCATTAATCCTTTTGTCCCACTATTTTATTTTTGAGCGGCATGAACATTAAGACACATGTCTCTCTCCAGAAAAAAATGGCATGTCATTTCACAATGTGGGGTAGATAAGCAATAAGTGAGATTAGAATTATCATTTTAATGGTGATATTAACTCTCTATTGTTTTTCCTTTTATTTTTAATTTCTTAATTTTCAGCTAAAACATTCCAGAAAGTTGTACGAAGGCTATGTCCCGATGAAGTACAAAGGCTACCTTAAGAAGATGAAAAAGTTAGATACTGATTCTTCCTGAATTTCCTCCTGAAGAAAAGAAAAGATTTTTTAATGATCTCAAATGAGTAAATGCTAACTCGTTTAGTGCAAAATTTTCTGTTCCACTAGATCTGGGGAATGGGGAGATCATGTCACTCTGCAAGCAGCTGCTGACCGAGTAAGTTGAAGTTTCATCTTCTTGACTCCTTAGAGTGTCTTGTTGTTACTGCCCCCTAGAGATGCATTTTTTTTACAAGATATTAGCTGTTGTTTCTTTCATCTTACAAATAGCTCACATTTCCACTATATTTGAAATTTGAAGAGTTATGGTAAGCCTAAAGAAGCTAAAGTCAAGCTGAAACAAGCCATGTAATGAAACTCTTCTTTGTCAGCAATCTTTGTAGAAGAAGGCCTTGTCTACCACATTTAACTTGCAGATTCTTGTCTTATATTGAACTTATAAAAAAAAATTTACATTAGAATATTAAATGGCATTATGGTTTTTCCATCCTTAAAACTGAATCAATTTCCAAGAAGTTTTATGGCATTAAAACTATCCTCTGTTTGTGGACCTGTTAAACTTTCTCTGCTACTTCTGTTCAAAATGACATTGACTTAAAAGTCCTTTTTGATTTGAATAATCATGTCAGAGGAATGACTCTGTGAATTACTATTTTGGATCGATCTTCTTTAAAATCTTTCAATGAGCAAATGTTTCAGCATTGTTGTTGTCATTGCATACATGTTGATGTCTTGGACAGATATGAGCAAGCATACTCACAGTCTATTGTACAAGGCCTCTGTAAGATCCTTTAAAAGTTGTTTGACTAAATGACCTGATCTTATGTTCTACAATAGCATCTTAGATAGAAATGGCGATGGACTGCCACCATTTTCATTATTAAGTTATATTTGTGATTTCATATTTCTCTAAGCCCTTAATTGGCTATCCTATAAATGATTTGATCTGTATATTTGAAATAGCTTTTTGATTATTATAATATTGAACTTAGAACTTACAAGGGGACTGTGAGTATGCTGGCTGTAAATACTAAATACTTTGGTTTGTATTTCGAGGTGGCTTTCAGATTATTGGAACGTTGAGCCTAGAATTTTCTCTCAGTAAAGTGTTCCTTCTTCTTCCTCTTGTCTTTTCTGTTTCTATTTCTTGCCCCATTCTTCTGTGTTTCTCCCTATTTGTCTGCTTATCCTCCATGTCTCTCTCTACTCTATCTCTTCAAACCTGTTCTTAATCAAGTGGTTTTGTGGAGATAGGATAAAACTCATTGCACGACTTCATAAAACTCGTTGCACGACTTCATGCATACAAGGTTATAGTTTTTAATCTATCTTTTGCTGTGAGATTGGTAAGTTAATCCATGCTTATGAAGTTGAATGACAAGGCCTGAGTATGGGTTCCGTAATCTTACTGTGCTCTTTGAAATGCTTTCATGCTATTGTCCAAGGTTTTTTATGTAAAATTTATGCATATGTCTAAAACTTAAAGTCCCCCATGCAATACGTTCTTTCTTTGTTATTCTATCTATTAGCTATTTCATTGAGTTTTCAACTTTTGATGTTGATCTTTATGATATCAAATACAGTTTGGAGCCAAAATTAATTTAGTAACCTCTTTTCGTGATACTTGCTACATCGAGATCATGCCCAAACAAGCAAGTCCTACTAGAGGTAGATGTTATTTCTATATCTTACCTGATTTGTCTTGAGGCTATCCTTTCTGTTGCTTGATAGAAATTTTATTTCTTATAAACTTTTATAGTAGTTTTATTTTGAGCATAGGTAATTACATTTCTCAACCACGTTAAGTGGTTAACGATAGGAAAATGTGTCTTTTCACTTGACTAGCAAAGGTTATAGCACATAGACGATATGGTTAACCAAAAGCACAGACGAGGTTTGCTATGCTTGCTTCTAGTTTTAGTCAAGCACATTGCGAGCTCAGCATAGCTCAAATAGGCTTTTCATATTTGGTAGTAATATCTGAAAGTAATTTCGAAATAAATATCTGTTGATTATCTGAGTGTGTTGGTTGCCCACCCCATAATTTATTCAATTACCACGTCTAAAGGAATCAAGAATGCAAGTGAAACCCTATCGGTTTGTCGACCCTACCCTTGCACCAAGGCTAGGAGGTTACTTATTCCCCATCCAAAGAACTGTGGCAACCATAAATATTGCACATCTTGTCTTGGCTTATGGCAGTTGCTAGATGCCATAAATTTGAAAAACTTCTACCACTTCTCAAGACTTAGTAATCTTTGCTACAAACACTAGTAATGGACTGTAGGAATTTTTGGCATCTGAGTTGCTTGTTTTTCATTTAATTTGATTGTTTTCGACATCTCTATGAAGACAATAAACATTGTTGTGTATTTCAGAAGTCTGGCTGAGCTTCTGGAGTGAAGTACATTACAATTCATTGTATTCTAATGGAGGTGAGACCAGTTTTACTACTTTCATTACTTTTGTCTTTTCAGTACTGTTACCTTTTACGTTATTGTTTTCATGGCATCAGCTGGATTAATAAACTCCGTTCCCTCACCTGATATTATATGTTTACAGATGTTCCCACCAGAGCACCAAGAAGAAAGCATTGGCTCTTTTAGGATTATATATATATATAATATTCACCGTTTATATATATATCGAATGTACTTTTTCTTTACCTTTATACTACCTTCCAAAACTTGAGGCTGATGTTGTAATTTTATAACTAAAATTTTACTTTTTATACAAATAATTGACATTAATAATAATCTTTTTGTGTATGTATATAACTAAAAGTCCCGGAATCTCTACGAGAAATATTTCACCTATAATTTTTATTTTTTTTTTACAATTCATCAATTAATCAATTATAATAAAAAAAATAAAAATTTATTATCTAAGAGTGTGAATTCTACAAATTTTTAGAGACTTTACATAATCCTAAATTAGTAGGCTTTTTTAAACACCAAATTATAATTAATTAATTATATTATAATTTTAGGTACTATCATGAAATTATGATTGCTAAATTGGGATTGCAAGTTGCTGCTTTTGGAATGGGTCTAATCATACATTTAAAAAGCTTTCCCCTGACCTTTTGGAATTCTGATAGGTAGCTGAACGAAATCATACATTAAAGAATGAATTATTACAGGATAGCATCAAAGTCTGATTATATATATAAACATGTCAAATACTTTCTAAATTATTACAGGATTCTGATTACTCAGAGAAGCCCCTTGCCTTGAATAACTCGTCAGTTTCCAACAAATAGATGAAAAGAAGCACGACAGACACCCACTTGGACATCATCAGACTCCATCAGAACTAACATAATGAAACAGTATATAAAAAAGTTTCCAAAGGTTATGTACATTCTAACCCACTACGCTTCCACTTGTATTGGAGTCTCAACACGGAGCACCAAAATAAAGCTCCCCAGAAGCTGAACTTCCAGTCACCAACTCCCATCATAATACACATTCACGTTACTATAAGTTCCATCAAGTTGCCAATCTTGGATTCCTTCTCTTCAAGGATTTAAAATAAAAAAAAAAAAGATAAAAATAAGAGGGATAGAAAGGTGAGGGGAGAGTACAACCACAAGAACCAAAGTGCAAGGCAGATAATGATGGCCCCTCTAAACCAGACTCCTACAGTAACTACACACCCCTTGATTCTGCTCTCCCATTCCACATTATATCAGAGGTAGTGTTGAGGACATTTTAACACTACCCTTGTCCTTTATTAACCCCTCACTGATTCAGAGTTTATTTGGCTAGCACTCCCAGCAGGTGAATGGGATCCATTGGTGGGCACATAACGCTGAGAAAAGTCCATCAAAAGCTTCCTCTGGCCTTCATTTGTGTGAGGAAGACTAGCTCGTAGAAGCTCACAAGGCATTTCACGGCTTATAGCCTCTGAACCAATTAGTTCCGTGCTTCGCTGAGTCTGGTTATGCATTGATTGCATTATCATCTCATATTTACTTGCACAATACTTGGTAAGGAGAGCGAAAAATTCATCAAACGATGCCCTCCAGAACGCATAATTAGGCATGCTGCAACTTCCAGAAGGATGACTTAAAAGTTGAGTGGCCCTTTCAAGAACTGGTTTTACAATAACTGAAGCACCATCCCCAGCAGGGCTTCCAATGGGCCTAAGCGGTGGCTGCTCTGAAGAACAAACAACTGCAACAAGGCAAGCACTAAGTGCACGAAGTTCCATGCCATTAACACACATAGAAACAGTCTTTGCAAGATTAGTAGTTGTCTCAGCTGCTTCGGGATCAGAAGAAAGACCACCAAACAAGAATCTCAAGTGTCGGAAAATGGCCATGCACACTATTCGAATAAGCTCACTTCCAGGGATGAGAAGCTGAAGGAACCTGGTGAGGAGCTTACGGCCCTTTGCAAGAGAGACTAATCTTAGGAACACAATGTCATCCTTGGGAGCACAACTAACTGCATGCCCGCCTTTGCTAAGTGGATCAACAAGCTGAAGTGATGCTGCCATACCTTCAAGCAGGATCTGCCGCCTCCGCCTGAGCTGAGCCCCACCATCTTGGGGTTGACTAAATAGTATGAGCCTGTCAATATCATCAACATCAAGAAGAAGACAGAGACCATCTTCAATGGTAATTCTAGCCGCAAAAATAGGTTCCTGCTCCAGAGGCTTCTCAGTTTTCTGTTCAGAAATCCCATCACCTGAACCTAAGGGAGGATCAACTTCAAGTAGAGGACGAGGTCTACGAATGGAAGAGAAGGGAACCTTGCCAAGTGCATCAGCATGGAGATGCAAATGCTGCTCTCCACTGTTACGGGATCGAGAATGTAATTCCTTCAGGTGAGATGGGCAAAAGTGATTTTTAGCCCTGGATCCAGAAGATCTTTTGACAAGACAAGCTTGGTGGTAATAATCATCTACATAAGGATCATTGCTATGCATGGCAGAATGCTGCATCTTAAGAATACTCTCTATCTCTTCAGCAGTCATATACTTGGATCTGAATTGCACCAACCCACTGCCGCTTTTCTGGCTACCAGTATCAGAACTTTGCTGAGAAAACCGCATGCTCTGCCTGTTTCTTTGTGATGATTTAGTTCTTTGATCCCTAAGATCAGCCAGTCCAAGTATCATTTTATGTGATGAAGGATGGGCATTATACAGCTGAGATTGCAATGCTGCAAAATGTGCCAAGGACGGTTGAACTGAATGGTGCAGTCTCTGCTGTTGCAACTTCTTTCGTGGTGACATTAGGCCATTTGGATGAGGTATTTGCTGTTGCAACATATTATGCAAAAGACCTGCGTGATCTCCGTGCAATAAACCAGAGTGGTTAAACCAGTGATTTTGTGACCTGCTACTAAAAGATAGGCCTGGAGATGTTAACTGGGACATATTACCACTGTAATGCAGTCCATGATATAGACCAGCCAGATTAAGACTAGAGTTAGACAATGGAGAGAGGCTTGCTGCAGCGAAGGGTGGCTGAGATCCACCACTAAGAGCGGAAATTTTCAGGTGAGCAGGTGAAGACTGCTGGCATCTGCTACCAGGAGGAGGGAAAGATGTGAAGGTTGATTTGGGTCCAACAATTGGTTCACTTGAGAAGTGAAGTGGCTGTGGTTGCTGCTGGGGATATGAGGAAGTTCTATACAAAGGCTTCGATTCAGAAACACGAGCAGAAGAAGGTTGTGGCTGTGAGGACCATCTCCTAACTTCTTGAGCATCTTCTGCATCAAACATATGCTGATCCATCCAGTTTATATACTCTCCATCCTGAGCCCAGTCAGCAGCAGATGAACCTGAAAAGAATTTTTTGCAACATGAAACATAAGCAATTAAAAATATAAAAGTTATCAACCACTTACCACAAATCTAACAACTCATTACTCAACAAATGTGAACAGCTCAGATACTAACAAAGGAATTTCTAATTAACAGCTCATGCATTTTACACAATCGACAAGCTCTATAATGTTATCTTAAAAGATGAGAAGTTTAGGTTAAAGAAAAGGAAGTTGAGTAAGAGTAACTGCAATATCATCCTCAAGTTAATCTTTTAGTTAACCACTTTTGCAAAGAGATAATAAAGAAAAGTAAAAAAAAAAAAAAAAATCCAACATTCACGTAATTCACCATGAAACCATGTTAGGACTAGAACAAGAACATATGTGAGCTTGCACCACATTGGAAAAATATAAAAGAAATAAGCTAGCATGGCCTTGAAAGAGAAAATGCAGAAGAAAGTTGGCTCAGCAATATGTCCAGCATGTACATGTAAGAAAAACAAAGAGACCAAGTCATCTAGAAGAGACAGCATCATTAATTAAAGCATATGCTTCCAATGCTTCAACACAAATTGGGTAAGGCTAATTGCAGCACTGCAGCAAGAAAAAATGGGATAACTAATTTAACCAAAATTACACTATGATTAAAAAAAAAGGAAACTGATAGTAAAACATGAAGAAAAAAAAAAAGGATGCAAATGTAAGAAAATAGCATGAAGTATTTAAAGAGAATATAGCCACAAACAAAGATGCATTACTTAATATAAAGAAGAGTCATCAACAAATCTTGAATCTAGCTCTACAAGAAAAGAATAAAAAACTATTTATGAAGGGTGGCACTGTTCCTGTCCCGGGAGACGGGTGAGGGTTGCTCTCTCTGGAGATTTTCATGCAAAAAAGTGTAATAAAAGATTTTATTTTTTTCAAATATCAATTGATATTACCTTGTTCATTCATTAATACAGATTATAAATAAAATATAGTAGCATAAAATATGGCATAATTCTACTCACTTTCCCTTGAAAAAGATCCAGATCTATCACCAATAACTCCTGGATTTCTTGGTCCTGTAACAACTCTATTCAACTATGGGAAAAAAAAAATGAAGAAATATATTAAAATCCAACCAACATGAAAGGACAATAAAAACAAAACAGCATCAGTAGCAAGAGAATAACAGAAAATAAACAAATATCAGCATCTGGAGAATTACATAATTGCATACTTTGTAAGATATTCAATCTTCCAACATCAGGGTAAAACAATGGTCTTCAAGGCCGTCTTTAGGAAACAAAAAAAAAAAATGAAAAGGTCATCTTATTTAAAACAGCGATTCTGGACTCCACTCTCTCCCATTTTACACTTGTTCATAAAGGAGAAAAGAACTTCCAAAATCTTAACCCAAAATTGTCGGGGAGAGGAAGAATTCCCTTATTCTAAAGTAAAGTCTTAACCCAAATCTTAACCCAAAAGTAAAGTCTCCAACAAGTCAAAATGGTGATCAACAACAAAAAATATAAAGACCGGTCTATGGATTTCAATGTTACATAACAAACTGTCTTCAAATATAAGAAACATCAATAAATCATACAAAACAAAAATCCAAATATTTCAGCAAAAAGATCAATTAAAATAATGGCCACCAGCAACTCAAGAAACAGACATATCAAATCTTATAAGCACCAGTTGGTGAGAAATGTTAACTAATGACATTCATCACACCACAACATTTATAAATTAAAAAAAAAAACCAGACCTTTGCAAAAGTACTAGCCAGATCATCCATGTCCGATAAAGATTCTAGACCTACAACCTGCAAAACAAATAACAGGAAAATTAGAGCTGAAATAGTCATATTTAAAAATCCAGAAACATGGAAAGTTGAAACCAAGTTTACAGTTTAGCACAAGATTGATTACTGCATAGAGGAGAAGGGACGGGCTGCAATATCGACTAAAAATTAAAAATAAGACAAAAAAAAATCAATGTGCATCAGTGCAGAAAACAATGGCATAATTCCTTCAAAACATGAACAAATGCAACAGAAAGCTAATACAATAACTGCTTCCCTTAACACATTACAATACAATATAGGAATCACATGTTATGCTAAAGCTTTATTTTATGTGCGCATCTTTCTGCTTTTGGATATCCCATGTCAATAAGAATAAAAGCAACTATTTCTTTTATCCCATGTTACCCTTAATTTCAAATTCAGCCATTTCATAATGCGTTTATGAGGTCATATTTGTAGAATAAATATCTATAGTAAGATGTTTTCATGCATCTTATTGTCCTCAAATTAATCACACCTTTACAAAAGGGAAATTTCAAATGGATAGAGAAAGTAACTAATTTTCAAATCAACAACTCCCTTCACTTGGGCAACAAAACTTGGTATTCAATGATGGAGATTGCATATGCATAACTTAAATTAGAAACCACAAAGCATACTAAGGCAACTTTCAATCGCGATGCATTAATTCGACACATGTTAAGTTATGAAACAACTTAGACTACAACTCAAGTGACAAATGTGAAATTAAGGACCAACAAACTCCCACAGAAATTATGTTTTAGGGCCATAACAAAGGATTATCATATCATGGAATGAAAATGTAGCAGTAGTTACAAAGCAATGCGGAAGGGTCAGTGCAAAATAAACTTGAATTCGTGGCACACTGCATAACCAAAGGAATGCAATCTTACCTCTCCTCTATCAAACATATGGTACTCATCATCTTCAACTGATGCAAACACTTCACCATCTTCTAGACTGCCCAACACCACTTCATCCACAGCATTTTGACCGAAAAATTCGTATTGGGATGCATCAAAAAGCGCATTATCTGCAAAATTGTTAACTAATTAGAAATTAAACAATACCATAGAAGACAATCAATCAACATAATATAGCTTAATAAAACATCAAATCAAAAGAAACAGGAAAAAAAATCTCTAAAACAAACCTAGAATTAAAACTTAGAAAAGAAGAATAAAAAAGAAAAAACTTTGTTTTTTTAGAAGGCAAACAAGTAATCAAGCAAAGACAATAAAGTTAGTGGGTTAATAGTTAAGTCCCGTTTGGTAGCAGAGAAAACGATGTAAATATCCAAGCTTTCCAAGGGAATTCATTTTCTTTCGCATCATAAAAGCAACCCTAAAACCAAATGAAAGAATTGAAAAGAAAAAAAGCAAAAAAAAAAAAAAGAAACCTGAGGAAGCATGAGAGAAGTTGTTGGGAAATTTGCCATCGGATCTCTCCATATTTACAAAAGCAACCTAAAAAGAAAACCTAGACACAGCAACAGCAGCAGCAAAAGAAGAAAATAAAAGAAAAAAAGGGTTTGAGGATTTTTTTTCAATTAAGTTGGAGGCATCACGGGAGGGAAGAGTGGCAAGCAGTGTAAATAAACGGGGATTAGGAGGGTTTTTATTTAGGTTACCAAATAAATGTCTCTCAGAGAGACATTAGAGAAGGGGTTTTAGGTTTTCGTTCGGGGGTTTGTGTGTTTTTTGCGTGCGCGCTTAGAAAATGACGGTGATGACTGATGCGATTGACCATTCATATTTATCGAAACCATTAATAAAAAGGAAAAATGCGATTAATATATCAAAAGTGAAGATTAGATTTAAAAATTTTAAATAAGAAATAAAAATAATATGAATAAAAAATATAAATAAAATATAATTTAAAATTTTAATGAAAATTATAAATAAATTTTAAAAAATATTTTATATTTTTATTTTGACATTAATTATATATAAATTTTATGTAAAACATAATATAAATACATAAAATTTTAATATTTTACATAATATAAGTGTAAAAATTATCAGCAAAAATTTTTAATCCCTAAGCTTTATTATATCTTTGTTTCACTAAATTTCTAATTACTAATATACGAGTACACAAAGTTTTTTTTTTTCTAATGTGTTAAAATTTACAATTTTCCAATAAAGAATTTTAGGTAAAAAATTTCTATTATAATAGTAAATAATAACAAGAAGACAATATATAATTAAATTGATTTTAATATTTATATGAATTTTTTTATTATTTGTTTGATAATTTGTATACTAAATTTAATAGTTTATATTATTTATTGGGGATGATTAGATTTATCCGAAGATTTATGAGATATTTTAAATAAAAAAATTACTTTCTAATTAAGTATCAACTTTTCATAAATTTTTAACATTTATTATTATTATTATTATTATTATTATTATTATTATTATTATATATTGACAATGAAGATTTTAAACTCATTGATTCAGGTAATTGACTACCCATGTTAATTTAAATTATTTTTTTCGTCACAAAATTAATTTATTAATTTTATATTTATATCATATGGGTACATGAAAAATTAAAAATTTTATAAACTTACTATAAACAAATATTATAAACTTCTTTGTAAAATTTCTACTATCATATCATATGCAAAACCTCAAATTATCTGCTACAAAAAATCAGACAAATAAATTTATCATGCATCCAAAGGAATTTTGAATTCCAAAATTTCAAAAAAAAAATTAATAAATAAGAGATCGTATCTTAATATAAAAAAAGATATTACAAATATTAAAATTAAAATTTCATATTTATTAAATGTCATCGCTTTACATTAACTAACTGAATTATACTTCTAGCTCGAGTTAAGAATTTCACTAGCTAAGACTTACACTCGGTGTTTTGAAAGGTATCAATGTAATTTCATATTATCATTTGAGTTAAGCAAAAGATGATGAACTTTCCATGCTAAATGCTGCAAACAAGCCATTGAATAGAAAACTGCACTGGAAATCAACTTCCAGAAAGCCAACACTTCTCTGGTCTGTTGCTGATTCCAATACTTTTTGGGTCAGATGAGCACAAAATTGTGGGAAAGAAGAGAAAAAAAATGAGAACAATATGTTTTAGGGTGGTCAATCCAATCAGATTTACCATAATTAAGTTTTTTTCTGATGAACAAACCGCTGCAGACTTTTTGGCATTTCTGTTTCTGTATTAGCTTTCTGCGTCTTTCTGGACATTTCTTGTTCCTTGATTCGTTGCTCGAAGAAAGGCCTCTTGGCTCTATCTATATCTCTTTTCCCTTCTTTGCTCATTTACTTGGCTTATTCTTTCCCATTGTTTTCTTTTTGTAGTCACTATCCTTGGCAGCTTTAACAGCAGCTTCCATTTCAGCTTCTCTATCCGCCTTTGTCGGATTTTCTTTCTTGCTTGCTGCTCTCACTGTACCAACCTTAGTTGGGTCCAACATGATTGTTTCTGGGGGGAGCTTGTCAAGCGGAGAGTGCACTTCCTTCTCTCGCCTCTGTTTAGATGCTTCAAATAGGTTTGCCACCCAAGAATCAAAGTTGGGTTCCCCTGATCCTGGAATAAGAATGCTAGACCAACCCATGGAGTGCCCTATCCCCAGAATATCTTCATATGGTTGAAACAAAACTTTTCCGACCTGGTAACCTTTTGCTATAGAATGAGTCATATATCTGCTATAATTCTGAGATCCAGACAAATCGGCTAAAATTTGAACCAATGAGCCAGTTCCAGCAGCAAGCAAGCCTTTCTGACTGAAATTCAATGTCTTTGCATGACCTGGCAATGTTTGAATAACTTCAAACTTCCTAAGGTCCCCAGATCTTAATTTTGTTTTCTTCCCAGATGTAACCATGAGATTGGGATGGAACGCCAACGACGAGACAGGTCCCGGATGACAGAGCATCTTTACAAGTGGAGTAGCACTGGTGTGGGCTTCCACATTGTTAGTGTACCACTTGAATGACCTAATGCAACAACCCCATTGAATGGATTGACTTGCATTACATCAGTGCGGCCTGAACCAGTCCGGAAATTACCTACCATCTCACCCACAGTAACGTCCTGATAATGTAGCTGCCCAAATTTGTTTATTGATGCCAAAAGGAAATGGTTTCTAAGAAACTGGAGCCTTAGTACTGCACCATGTTCCTGAAAGAATAAAAGTAAAAGCATAACTCAATTTCCGCTTAATGAATCTCGAGTAAACTTAACAACCAAAAACAAGGATGCAGCCAAAAGTGGATAGCTAAAAATGAATATGCTAAAAGCAAAAGATTTCCTAAAGGTAGTGTATTCAAAGAATCATAATGTGCCTATGGATTATCTGAACCACAGAATAACCAGAGGCAACAAACATGGCCGGGCCAAAGAAAACAAAACACACAATCAAACTTAGTTGAAGAAACAATAAGCAAGAATTTTATTTCGGATTAGCCTTGCACTTATCAAATGCTAGTAAAATTTAATACAAGCTTCCCAAAGCTTTGTAAGCTCAGGAATACATACAGAGAGAGAGAGAGAGAGAGTTATTTTTCATTGAAAACTTTGTAAGCTGGGGTAAACGGAGGTGGAAAAACAGCAAGGTCGGATAAAATACAAACCCCACCAAATCATTTAATCATCCTATTGTCTAATAAATAGATACATTCATTACCTTCAAATTAGCAGCTTCTCCTCTGAGATACTTCTTTACTGTTTCATCCATCTCATCATCACCATGCTCTTGTTTTGCACCCATTGTTATAGAAAGAAAAGGGAGAGAAGCAAAACCGGTTTGCCTGTTCCAAGGAGCTGCAGCTGCTGGTTTATGGCAGCTTGGGTGGAAACTGGAAGCTGCTGAAATTGAAGGTCCTGAAGGATGAAGGACGAAGAGACAGGGTTAATGCCTAGAAGGACAGAGACAATGAATGGGCACATTCATCCATGGCCATGAGTCCACCCTAATTTGGGCTCGAAAGCTCAAAAATTTTTGCCCACATTCAATCTTTCTGGGATCGGCTCGTTTCAATCAGGTTCTTGCCCAAAAAAACTACAATGAGGTTGAATCCGCGAAGCCAGGCCAATATCTAAAAGGATTAATATGGTGAATGGGTTTTAAATTATTATAAAATATTTAATATGATATTTAAATTTAAAATTTTTTTAATAAGATATTTAATTTATAAATTTATTAATTAATGTAATATTTGAATAGTTGATTATTCGTTACGTGTCATTATTTAAAATTAATAACATTAAAAATAAGTATTTCATTAATTAACAAATTTATAATTCAAACATCATATTAAAAATTTTTTAAATTTAAATATCATTTTAAATATTTTAATATAATTTAAAAACCATTCATAATATTAACCTTCTCTTAAATCATTTTTACCTATGCAATACACAAAATAGATATATAAATATAAAACAATTTTAACTTTTGTAAAAGCTAAAAAATATATTAAAAAAGTTAAAAATTGTTTTTTTTTATATTATTTTGATACTTTATAATTTCATTAAAAAATTATATTATTTTTGTTGAAAGAAATTATTCTAGCACCTAAATGAAATGCCTCAAGTATTTTTTTTTTTTTTTGGATAAATAAGACCTTAAGCAAGTTGCTTAAAGCTACAAGGTTTCCTTCACACTCAAGACAGCCACAGCCAAATTTCAAGGTCTTGATTTAACATGCAAGATGTGAACTTGGAAAACTACAACTACAATCATATTGCATTAATGCCAAATCTCTCATTTTTTCCTAGGCTTTCCCCTCCCCTAAACATGGATGTGAACGGATGGAATAGGAAATTAAGAATGACAAAGCACAAGAAGACAATCCTTCAAATAGTAGACTACGTGCCATCCATGTCCTTCCATCTTGGAGGGTATACATCATTTCACATTCCTCATCCTATATTACTTTAATAAGATATTATTAATTATAAGGCAAAAAAAAAAAATCTTTAATGAAAATTTAATAATCCTTTAAAATTTTAATATTTTATTGTAATTAATCAAATTTTAAATTTTTTTTATTTCAAATTAGTTAAACTTTTCACTTATTTGAGTCATTGATTGAACGAAAATAATTAATTATTTTTTAATAAAAATTCAATCAATGAAAATAAATGTTTAAATTTTTAATTAATTAAAAAATTAAAATTTAAATAATTATTAAATTTTAGTTTAGAGGGTTTTTTTTTTTTTAATCTTTTGCCTAATTTTAATTTATACCTTAAACCAGTCGTACTCTATGAATTGACCAACATCAACATCCACCATGTGAATACAAACCTCTGCACATTTCTCTCAAACTGTGAAAAGGAGAGATTGTCACTTGTTCTGTTTCCTAGCTTCCAGGCTACACAGCCCCTATGATCTTTATTCCTTGTATATATGCATATCTGCTTCAATTTTAACTTCATATATATATAAATATTTGTTGGGTTTCTTGGGAATCTCCGCTACAGGAGGGTGGCTTCCAAATAAAAGCCAGTTGGAAACCTTGAAACTATGGGGAAGAAAATATTGAGCCAAGTGCAAGTGAAAATATCTAAGAATTCTAGTGAAAAGAAGCAACTCAATGGTTTGATAAAGGTGTTGCGGCCCAAGGTGTACATCACTGACAGCTCCAGCTTCAAAACCCTTGTTCAACATCTAACTGGCAATGGAACAATAGTGCCTGTTAATGAGGGTGGAAACCCTGAAACTAGCATGGAGTCATCCTTTGATGGGTCGCTTGAGTCAATCCAGGTCTGCAACGATTTAGCCTTGAGTTCTGAAGATCAGATGAATCAAGCCCATCATCCTATGCATTTTGATGAGAAGATGTCTGAACACTTGTTCATGAATATTCAGCAGGAGGATTCAGTGGTACATGGGGATCTTGATTCATTGCTACATTTTGATGGTGATTCCTTCAACGTGTATTCTCAAACTCAGCAGGACGTCAGCATTTATGACTATGAGTTATCAGGACTGATATGACAGCCACCTCTCAGCTCCACCCTCCATGATCAATTTCCAATCCTATGGTTTTAATATCTCAGACTGTCATCTTGTTGCTGTAAATAAAGCACCGAAATCCACATATGTGTAGATAATTAATGAAAGAGTTTTTTGTTTTATTATTTTATTATTATTCTTTAACTTCACAAACAAAATTGATCCACAGAAAGGTTTATATTCCATCTCTAGCTGTGTCTCCTTGAAAATGGCTTTTATATATATATATATATATATATATATACACACACACATTTACCATGCTATATATTGATAAAAAAATTAAAACCAAAGTTTTAAAATAATTAATTAGCATAATGAAATAGTTAATAAACATATAGTGCAATCTTTGTTTTTGGTTATGGTGGTTAATCGTGGGAATCATATTGACTGAAACTTCGTTAATCACAAGTTCAAAGAATATTTATCAAGCAAATTAAAATCTCATCGTTCATAAATGCCATCTATGATATAGCTGGACAAATTCATTAATCCACACTATATTATTCATCCGTTCGAAAACTCTTCAATGTGCATACATATTTGTTATAGTAAATCATAGAATAATATCCATGTCATGGCCCCAATTTTTGATGTAAATGGCTTTATAATTTACTGTTTTTGCACTTCTTCCATTCCTTAATTATAAATATGAAATTTAATTCAATTGGTTTATACTGACATTTAATAAATTTTAAATTTAAATCTCAGTATTTTCAATTCTTCTTTATTTAAAATAAATTTAATAATTTAAAATATAATATGATAATACGATATGAATATAATATAAAAATAAGATATAAAAGTGATACAATTTAAAATTTAAACAGTAATCATATATAAGTTTAACAAAATAAAAAAAATTTCATGTTTTTATATTAATACAAATTATGACATAATTTTCATGTAAAATTAAATACAAACATATAAATTTTAATATTTTTTACTATATATACGAATCGTTAAATCTAATTTTATGTGTGATTTTTGTGTTTAATTATTATTGTCTTTTATTATTACATAATACTTGTGGACTTTGATACGTGAAAAAGTGATTGCTACATTTGACCAGCACGTCTCTATCCCTTCAATTAATGCAACTACAAACCTTGGCATATATTGCTAATTCCTTTTGAGGTAGATACAAGAAAATCTAATTACGCGATTCTTAAGGGTTTGGTGTTGTGTTGTTATGGACTCCTATTATGAAACTTGGTTTAGAAAAAACATAATTTTCAGCATCTTTTCTTCATGTCCTTCGACTTGGTTCTTGTCCATAACCTCCACACACCTATCCATTTCAATGGAAACTTTATATTTATAGCTCTCTTTCAGGTCCCTTTCATTGATCATAACCAAAACCCAAGTAAGATTTTCCTGAAACAATAATGGGAAAAGAAGGTAAATCAGCTGAAAAAATCTAAGAACGAGAAGCAACTTCACAGCCTGATAATAGTTTTGAGGCCTAAGGTTTACATTACAGACAGCTCAAGCTTCAAGCAGCTTGTTCAAGAGCTAACTGGCTATCGGAGCCAAACTACTACTAAACCTGAAGAAGTTGAGATTCTTGAGAAGGTCCCGGCTGTCAGCGAAATACCTGCCACCACCACAACCTTATCTATGGATTCATCGTTCAGTTCATTCGAGTTATGTGACCAAACATTTCAATCAGGCAAAGAAATATATAAACTAAGTGGCCTGATGCAGACAGCTGATGACATCTCAACGTTTGATCAAGTACCGCCTTTGTCTACGAACCAACAGACGGATTGGCTAGCATACCAGAATCTTGTGTCATGGCTTTTCGACGCTGAGCCATATTCTTGCTCTATCGGTTACACTCAGCAAGAACAAGAGGACAGCTTATTTGACTATGACTTCTCAGGGCTACTATGAGACATGCACTGCTTGTTCCGATACAAGTAGTGCCGCTGCAAACAAATGCAGAACATACCAAAAGCCTGACTGATTAATTGATTGATGTATTGATTCACTTCATAACCCATTGCAGAGATGCAACATATATAAAACATGTAGAATTAACTTTTCTTGGACAGAAAGTTCAAATGCTGTTATTGCTCCGTTCGACGTGAAGGGTTCCAATTAAGTTCATATGCCTTAAATTTTCCTTTCAACATGTTCACATGTTTAAAAAAATGTTCTTGAGTCGGCGTGACGTTGATTTCATAATGCAAAACTGCCTAACAGCACAAGGAAACATTTTAGATTAAGTGTGAAAAACAATAACAGTAGATAATTAAGCAATGATTTTATATATTCCAAGGAAAAGTGGTATAACAAGGATGAGAAAGCAGAAAAGCCAACTTATTGGAACATGCACACATATTAGAAAGACGGGGAAGGATCTGATTGAGAAACTGAGTTATTCGATAAAAGCAATGGCCTTTTGTTATCTTGGTCTTGCCGGCGCTTGTTGTGGAACTGGGAGGCTGTACAAGGACTTCAATTGCCTGCTTATCAACTTGCTCTTACTTAGAGCAAGCCGGAGATCCAAGTCATCAGACCACCACTGCTCTAACCCATGAGCCTCAAGAAACTTTTGTTTCCCCTTCGACATCACAAACAGCTTCGCTGGAACTTGACCAGTTGTAGGACTAACATTCTCCTTGTCAGCATCTTTTTCCTCTGTTCCTTCAGGGTCAGTGTAGTGGCAACAGATGTAATCACTATTATTCACATATAAGTGAGGCACCCATTTTTTCAATCCCACCGAAGTTTTCTCCTCATATATATGGGCTAACCAATTCTTTAGGCCTAAAGAGTTATCCTTGATCCCCTCATCACCACTGGCCTGAAGTTCACTGCTTGAAGGAAGCATCGACTTTAGTCTCTTCCAAGCAAACCCTGCTTTTTCTCCAATGTTTCTTAAGCTCATAGTCAGCGAAACAGAAGGCGGGTTAAACAAATGAGCATCCACATATATCCCTTCTTTAGCCAATGCTTTTCCCACTTGTAAAGCAAAGCCAGCCCCCAACGAATGGCCTGCTATACATACGTTCCTGCTTCCATACCTTTCAGCGACTGATTTTAATGCCACCAATGCTCCTTTAAATCTCACTGAACCCTTCAAGCTTTCCCAAGCTAGAAAACGTAGGTCATCCTCAATATCCCTTCTGATAGTTGGACCTTTGAGTATCGTTCCTCGAAGTGCTAAAACAGCCTTTGGTGCTCCACTAGGTCTAATGAGCACAAAGTCAGCCAGGGCTGCTGACTGATCCCATTCTAATACTGCTCCATAAATAGATCCATCCCTTTCATCAATCAAAGTTTGGGCTAGCTTGTACTTGAAGGCCATCCACCACTTTGGAGCAAGAGCATTTTCATCCGTTCTGTTCTCTTGTCTGTCCAATTCAAGCAGATAAGCCGCTTGTATGAAGCATGCAATTACGGTTCTCTTATAGTTTGCATCTTTCCTGCATTCATGAATCATTCATTAGCAAGATTGGCAGAGTTGCTTATCTAAAATTTTGTCTTTTAAACCTATATAGATGGCATATGCCTTTAATAGAATTTATCTCTTTCCAAGACAAGAATTTGCACATGTAAATCCCATGGATTCATTCAATGATAGCTAGCAGGATAATTTGTGGTGAGTCAAACATAATCAACTAGATCTCAAATTTCAAAAAACCCATTTCCTAACTTTCAGATGTTATTGAAACATTCAAAACCCTGACCCAAAAATTTCCATCCAAATCCAATACAATGTTCTGATCAGATCATTCTTCCGCAATCACTGAAATCAGTGCCTTCTGATGCAAGGACTAACACTAGACTTGCTCTGCTCATAGAACTTCAATTTACCATTGAAATCCTCTACTATCAAACAAGGTTCTAACTTCTACCACATAGCCTAAGATGTTCATGGAATCATTAAAACTGAAGAACCTAAATGACCAAAACAGTGAGAAAAGCTCATAGATTTGGAGAGAAAAAGGAAATGGGCATCTTAAATTAAACATTTAAACTTCATTTTATCAACCAAAGTTGTATAGTAGCAAATAATTATAATATAATAAAACCATAAAGAAGAAAGATGAAATTAGGAGGAAATTTTTACTGACCAACTGGAATTGATGAGGTCTCTCCAATTAGGTTTAGCCACATTGCGAGGTCCAGACATGTTAAATGAATATTGGTGTGCTTCTTCTTTTACTTCTGCTGCTTCTTCCACCACTACCACCATTGATCCTTCCTCCTGCTCCTTTGTTATCTCCTCTGCTCCACGCTTTGCCATTCCAAACAACCCAATGCAATATAAATTAATCAGCTTAGTTCCTTTGTTTGCATGCCTGAGAACAACTGAACAAGAAAGAGAAAGCTTTGACGACACGGTTTTGTTTCTGTTTCCTCTTTGGTCGTGTGAAACCTTTGACTTGGCATCAAAAGGGTAGTATTATTTATAAACCAAAAAAAAAAAAAAGGAATTTCAAGTAATTTGAAACGCCTGGATTTGTAGGATCTGCAACGGTCATATGTCATTCATGATGTCGGTTTCCAATTGAAATGACCATACTAACCTTCCATCTTCGACCTGAAGGAAACCTTCGACGTGTCTTGTCTGTATGGAAGTATTGAGTTTGTTTGACTTTCCATGAAGGTTACTTTTGGATTTTGGATTACAGATCGGATGGCAGCGCGAGTCAACTAAACTGCCAACTGAGGTTCATAATCCTCTAATAACCATACAATCCTATCTTAGGGTGAATTCGGTTCGATTTAGTTTGATTTAGAGAAGATACTAAATGATTTTGATAACGGTTTCTGAAGAAAATCAGCTCTATATGTGAAGATCATCACAACTCTGTTTGAAGAAGGATTTGATTCTCTGAATGCACAGCCCACAAAGGAATGGGATTCTAACATGTGCTGGTGTGTGGGCTGCATGGAATAGCCACCTTGCATTACTCGGGCCTGTCGTATACATTTGGAGGAGCTCACTTCCCGCAACAGAAATTCGGAAACTGGCAACTGAACAACAGAATCTGCTTCAGTCTTGCTCGACAAAACCATCAAATAAACTTGGTCATGGCTTTGTTTTTCATGGCTTCTTCTCTTAACCCAAAAGCCCTGCTCTAATGTTCCTTCTCCATTCATATACCCAAAACACAAGCACCCTTTCAAGCTCATCTCTTCTTCTTGTAAAACGTTTGCTCCGTCAGAAGGAAAAGAAGCGTTTTAACTGCAAACAACTTTCATTATATTCTTTTGTTTCTTCTTTCTAGGGTTTGATTTTAGCATATAATTAATTTGTGCTTGAATTGTTAGCATATGTAGAATGCCTCGATGGATAGATTTCTTGTTTTGTGCTTGAATTTTTTTTATAGAAAATACCTGATCATATTGGACATAAAGGTGACACCACGAATAGCTTCCTGTTGCTCTCCATACCTCACAGTTTCTGGCTATGTCTCATGGCAGCAGCTCAAAGACAAGAAGGATTTTTCGTTGTTCAACATAGAACATTGAATCTTGAGCATTTTGCTACCTTTGAAATGCTGGTGAAATTAATCTTAGGCATCCATGGAGATTCAATAATCATTTAGACTGCTGATTGCCTATATACTCTTGACATTTTTTGTTAGGATCTCTGTCTTCTGCACGCACGCACGCAACCGAACCTTTTGGAACAACTAAGTTCTAGTAACTCTGCTGTTGATGGTATGTGAATCTTATCGCTGTACAAATACTAGAGCTTCATTTATTCATTGGTGAGTCGATTTCGAATTATTTAAATAATAAATCAAATATAATTGTTAATAAAAGTTGGTTATGTTGATAAGAATGAATATTTCGCTTGTAAGTAAGATTTGAATATTTCGATTTTAATTAAGATTGAATTCGATTTTTAGTGTTAACAATCTCCTTAAATGATTTATAAATTTAATGTAAATACTCATAACGAATATGCGACTCCTCATTATAAATTTTTATTAAAAAAAAGAATTTGATTATTTTAATACAAGATTTGAAGGATTAATGAATTTAATTGAGTTTTATTTATTAATATTTTTATAATATATGCATAAAAACAATTTATTAAAATATAATATTTAATATTTATATTTATAATTTTTTGAATTTAAACTAATAAAATCAAACATAAAAAAATAAAACTTCATTTAAATTAAAAATGATAACGGATCAAATTGAGATGAATTTTTACCAACTTTAAATCTGATCTAATTTTTATACTCATAATATTTGAAATCGACTTAATTTTATATTATATAAATCTTATTTAATTTAGTTTCATAAAAAATTAATAAAATATTATTTTAAAATATAAAATTAAATAAACAATTAAAAAATAATTATACATAAAAGATAGTTCGAATTTATTTACAATTTAATTTTAATCTGACTCTAATTTGTTTTTATATTATTATTTAACCCAATGTAAAACTCAATTTAAAAAAAATTAATTTTAAAAAATCAGATTAAAATCCGTCGAAATTGATTTACCACCTCTAATTGAAATTCATTTTCAATAGAACTTCAAGTACAATCGAGCTCGGCTGGATGCTGACAACAGATTTGGTCAATTACACCCTTGTTTTTGTGGCCCCAACCCATGCCCATAAGGATATAAAACTCTTAACATTCTAAAATAATAATCCTTTTTTTTTTTAATTTTCGCTCTTGAATCAATTATCCAAATTAATTAAAAAAGATAATCTCTTAACTATTTTTTTATACGACTTCATATGTTAGATTAATATTCGTAAACGTAACGTTTTCTTGAATCAGATATTTATCAGATTAGAAATTGAAAAAAAAAATCTAATTTGTTATATATATATATATATATATTTTTTTTTTTTTTCATTAGGAAAGTGCTATAGTAGTGTAGTTCATGCCTTTCTCCTTCCAATAGTTCTCCGAATTTTCCCTTTTTTTTATTTTTATTTATTTCTCCATTCCCACCGCCTATTAAAATCATCCTCAATTGCAACCCCCGCCAAAAAAAAAAAAAAACAAAAAACCCCAAAACAAAAATGGCCAACGTTTCCGTTGCCGCGGAATGGCAGCTCCTTTACAACCGCTACTACCGTAAACCCGAACTCTACCCAATGAGATGGAAACACATGGATTTATCCCGCAACAAAGTCGCCTGCGCTCCCTTCGGTGGCCCAATTGCCGTGATCCGCGACGATTCCAAGATCGTCCAACTCTATTCAGAATCAGCTCTCCGGAAACTTCGCATCTTCACTTCCTCCGGCGTTCTCATCTCCGATACTGTATGGAAACACCCCGGCGGACGCCTGATCGGCATGTCGTGGACCGAAGACCAAACCCTAATCTGCATCGTCCAAGACGGCACCGTTTACCGCTACAACGTCCACGCCGAGCTGTTCGAACCCAACGTTTCTCTTGGAAAAGAGTGTTTCGAGCAAAACGTGGTGGAATGCATGTTTTGGGGTAACGGCGTCGTCTGCTTGACGGAAGGAGGGTTGTTGTTTTGCATCCCGGATTTTAAGGTGATGCGTCCGTGCCAGCTGGCGGAGACGGAGGCGGAGGATCCGCCGAATTGCATGGCCGTTATCGAGCCGAAATACACGGTTTCGGGGAACGTAGAGGTGTTGGTTGGGGTTGGGGATGGAATTTTGATTGTGGATGAAGATGGAGTACAGAGAGTGGAAGGGGAAGCGGTTCAGGGTCCGGTTCCAAAAATGGTTGTTTCTTGGGATGGCAAATATTTGGCCATTTTTACGCACGATGGGCGGATTTTAGTGACGGATATTAATTTCAAGGGAGTTTTGTTGGAGTATAATTGTGAGGTTAGTTTGTAATTTTTTTTTAACTGATTGGTTTTGGAGGTGTAATTGAGCTGAGCAGAGTTGATATAGTGTGAAGCTCAAGTTCTGAGCTTGACGCTACTCAGCTTGTTCGACTGAGTTTTAATTTTCAAGTTTGAGCTCAATTTGAGTTCAACTGAGATAAAAATTGAGTAACTTGAGCTCATTTGTATGATAAAAATGAGCACAATTCTTATGCCTGATTTCTAGCTCAATTATATGTTTGAACTCGAGTTCGAATTCATATATAAAGGTATAATAGTAAATCTTTAATTAAAATAATAAAAATATATTGAAATTTAAAAGTTCGGTTAGACTGGTGAGCTACTTGAGTTAGTTATTAGGATACTCAAACTCACTCGTTCAACAATGATCGAGTCGAATTTGAATTTTATCTGAGTTGAATCTGAATAACTTGCTAGTATTAATATATCATTTACACCTGTAGTTTGGTTACTTGTATAAAATGTTCATATATGTTTATAATTATATTCGAAAAAAATGAATTTATTAAAATGCATTTTACTAAAAATTTATAGTCTTGATTTGTTGAAACCTGAAACTTTTAAGGTGGAACTTCAATTGAATTGATGAAAATGTTTGTGAATATGTTAAAATTCTATAGGGGTTTCTCAGATGAAAAGCAAATAACAAAAAGCAATAGCTAAATGGAGCTTTAGAAATTCATATTTTGGAAAATGATGACAATATAAATATTCAATATGCTTGTATAATTGTTGTCTAAAACTTCAATAGCCTTGATGAAAATGTTGTGAATTTATTTTAATTCTATGGCGGTATACAAATGCCACTGATTATCTCCTTCATTTATAATTCTAATCACTATTTTTAGTGTTTGACTCTGTGTGTTATCAATTACTTTTGCATATACAGTCAGCTCTTCCTCCAGAGCAGCTAGCTTGGTGTGGATTGGATAGCGTACTTCTTTATTGGGATGATACACCATTATTGATGGTGGGTCCTCAGGGAGATCCGGTTCATTACTTTTATGATGAGCCACTGGTTTTGGTCCCAGAGTGTGATGGAGTGAGGATTTTATCAAACACAAGTATGGAGTTTCTGCAACGGGTTCCAGATTTCACTGTATCTATCTTCAAAATTGGAAGCACATCACCTGCCGCATTGCTGTATGATGCCTTGGATCATTTTGACAGGCGAAGTGCGAAGGTAACCTGTGCTTTCTTTTACTGAGAGAAATAGTTGATTTAAAGTTTGTTTTGGTAAACATTGTCAGTTTCTCTGATTTCTTTTGCTGCAAATATGAAGTTAGTTGTATTGGTGCTTGGTTTACATTTGAATTTTGCTAGTTGATTTGATAATGTATAAGCACAGTTCATATTGTTTAGTGCTATTTATGGACTTCATCCTTACTGTCCTAGTAGTCGTGATATTTGTTTCCCTTTTTGCTGTCCTCTGAAATAGCCATGGTACACAAAAGAAAAGATAGTGAAAGGAGTTTGTTGTTGAGATGGTATGATTCTTTTCCTTATGTGGGTATGATTTCTTAAAGAATTTTCTGTTACCTATATGTTACCAGGCAGATGAAAACTTGAGATTGATACGCTCATCCTTGCCTGAGGCTGTTGAAGCCTGCATTGATTCTGCCGGTCATGAATTTGATGTTTCACGTCAAAGAACTCTACTAAGAGCTGCAAGCTATGGACAAGCCTTTTGCAGGTCAGTTGGAATTCCAGTTAGTGTGACATTTGATGCTAAAACAAGCTGCTTGTTTTGAAAATGAAACATCTTGATATTTTATTTTAGTTTCTTTGCTTGCATGTTTGGCACTATACTAGGCAGTTTTCACCTTTTAGAATCTAATCTCTAGATGTACGTTTCCGTGAATAATACAAAATCTTGGATTCACTGCTTTTGAAAGGATGCCATATGCTGTTGTTGAAGTGCTGGGATATGTCCAGAAAACATTTTTAGGAATCTAGGTTTTTCTGATATGTATAACTACTAAAGTATAAAGGAGAAAGGAGGTTCAGATAAGATGAATCTAGAAACAGATTTAATTGAAATCCAGGTTACATAACTTTTGTAGTTTTACAGAACTTTGATCAAGATCGTTAAAGTGATTGCAATTACTAAGTTCACTCTTGTGTGTTTTTATTGATTTAAATATCATACGCAGACATAAATTTACAAGTAGTACTTTTGATTCTTGAACTGAAACCTATGAAAATGCAAAATTTACGCGTAAAACACCAATTATGTTTTGTACTTTTGTGCTGTGTTATAAAAGTGGAATTTTAGTATTTGAAAATTGAATTCTGAATTATTTTAGTTTCAAATGTTCTTAAGGTTGAATTCAGATATTAAAATCTATATGTTATGTGTCTAAAATTGAAGAACTGCACTTCATTAAATTGTTAGGGGAACTGCAAATATCGAAAATTGAAAACCCATTAATCCAATTCTGTCTTTAAAACTCTCAAATTGTAGATAAATATAAAATAGGTACCTTGATGGATGATAAAAAAAATAATCAGGAACATTGAACAGTATGAAGCATAATATGATCCATGAAAATGAGTTTTGAAATCGTTTCAAGTGAATGTGTTCTACATTCTGCAATGAGAAGGTTTTCTTTGCTGAGATTCTTACACTTTTCCTTTATTTAATATCATTGTTTTAGTGGTCATTTATATGTGTAATCAAGCGAGATTGAAACTTGCTTAATTTAAGTCTGTAATTTTCAACAATCTATGTTGTTATTGAACAACAACTATCAGAAAATGAGCTTTCCTGTTTTTATTTTATTTGGAATCTTTATTTTGAAAGACCATCAACCTATTGGCATTGCAATTATTATTCTTTCTCTGTTTTGCAAAGTTCTAAAACTTTCGACATGCCTCTTTACATTCCCTGTAATTTATGAAAGGTCCTTTTGAATTTCAGAAGGCATGTGGTAAGCCAACTAAATCTTGTATGACTGCATTTACAAGAAGTCTAATGGTTATAGAAATCTGGCATGATTTACTTCATTTTTAGTTGAGATTTGAAGTTTTTTCTATGCATGGCTGTTGCAATCTCCTCTTTTCCTATACTCATGCCTGCTATTTAGCTATGATGGATGTTTTCCTAATTACCAGTGTGGTAGTTCTGTAGCTGCCTTCTGCTGGATTTTTTTTTTTTTTGGTGGTATTAGCTATTATCTTTAAGTGTAAGGATCTTTGTCTTCTGATTTATGCTCTTGATAATGAAATCCAGTTGAATTTGGCAGCAATTTTCAACGTGACCGTATCCAAGAGATGTGTAAAACATTGCGGATCTTAAATGCTGTGCGCAATCCTGAGATTGGCATTCCTCTAAGTATTAATCAATATAAGGTCTTAAATGCATAACAATTTGCCGTTTCAATTTTGATGCTGAAATTACTTTGTTTTCCCTTTCCCTGACTGATTAATGTGCTTCTTTCAGTTGCTTACACCATCTGTGCTGATTGCTCGTTTGATCAATGCGCATCGTCACCTTCTTGCACTACGGATATCAGAGTATGTTGGAATGAATCAAGTAGGTTCCAATGTGTTTATTTCACAATATATCATTTTTATTTTAGGTTTTTGTCCTATATTAAATTTCCACAACTTTGCATGTCTTATTCACAAAGTAAAAACTGAACCTCAAGAACGCTTGCAAACTTCATTTGTTTGACAGGAATTCTGTTGCACCTAAATAAAATTACAGAGTGGCATTGCCCAGTGTTTGATTTTAATCTTATTTGCATTTGGATTGCGAGATGGTGTTATGCTTCTTCATTAATTATCATATTTTCATGTCTTAAGTTAATTGGTGCATTTTATTAGGGAAGTAGAAAGTAAGTAATCACATAGTTAAGAATTCATTTTCTGCTGATTGGCTTCGTGTAGGAGGTGGTGATAATGCATTGGGCATGCTCAAAATAACAGCTTCATTAGCAATTCCAGATGCCACTCTCCTAGAAATTCTACTTTATAAGGTAGCTGAAGACTCTGGTTTTTTTGTGCATTTGATTTCATGTAAATACATTATCTGAATTTATGTGCCTTTTGAGTTTCAGCTAAAATTATGCAGAGGCATATCATATGCAGCAGTTGCTGCACATGCAGATAAGAATGGCAGGAGGAAGTTAGCTGCTATGCTTGTGGAGCATGAACCTCGTTCCTCTAAACAGGTTAAATTCCTTACCCTTATATTTGCTTAGATTTCATTTATAATGTCCGTTTGGAATCTTTCCATATTATGTATATTACTCATGATCTTTTTGCTCCAGGTGCCACTTTTGTTAAGCATAGGAGAGGAAGATACTGCTTTAATGAAGGCAACAGAAAGTGGTGACACCGACCTTGTGTATCTTGTTCTCTTCCATATCTGGCAGAAGGTATTGCTTTGACAGAACAAGAAACTTTGTTTACTTTTGTTATGATATTACAGAAACCATAAAATTGAGCTGATATATGAGGAGGATTAAGAAGTGGGCCTAATTGTTAGGTTTTCACTATCTATCTGAAGGGCCTTGATTTGACTTTCCTAATTGAGTGGGTTCATAATTATCTCTCATGGTTAGCCTGGGGATGCTAGAAATGGAAGTGCAGCAAGTGCCAATAAAGTTTCTTGAACTGGTTCCATTCTTCTGTTCATGCAGAGACCAGCTTTGGAATTCTTTGGAATGATTCAGGCCAGGCCCCTGCCACGTGATTTGTTTATATCTTATGCACGGTAGGTACAAAATTAAAGGAATATTTGTATTACTATTATTTTTAAATTTCTGCTTTTAATCTTCACTAAGCATTTGACTTTTCAAATAATGTCCAAATTAAAATTATTAAGGGCTACATGTAAACATGATTCAGGCGGACACTATATGTTAAAGTCTCTGAGAGGCTGAAGGGCTAGTACAAGGTGCAATGATGGTGCACTGCTTAGATCATTGTGCTACTTTGATATTAGCTAGTGAATAGTATTGATTTGGACTTTTGCATTTGGATGAGTTGTTTGCTTTGGTTTGGTAGTGTTGAGCATTTTATGGTCATTTATTTGATAAATGGTAAAATGAATCTTCTATCAACAAGGATTTTGAATTTTGAATTTTTTGCATTGTATGTGTCTATGTTTCCCTGTTGATTGTTCAAGATACTTTGTGTTTCAGGTGCTATAAGCATGAATTTTTGAAAGATTTCTTTCTATCTACTGGACAACTTCATGTAAGTTTCAGCTGTTGGGTGCTTTTGTCGCTCTTACTGCTATGAAATCATTCTTAGAATTATAGTTGATGTTATTGATGTTATTATCATTATCGTTGTTTCTCTTCTTTCTGTTCTTATTATTGTTCGTTAGAAAAGATTCAACTGCCAAAAAGGATATTATTAGTTTGTTGTTGTATGTTATCTGGTAACGGAAAGGGTATTCAGCTATTAAATCATTGAATCTCAGAATCACTTGAGTTTCTGTGATTATAAGACTGTTGGGTTTGTTAGATCTTTCAGATGATATGAAATACAATGTTATTGATTGTCAAAGACTCTTGCAGATTATTTTTATCTGTTATCAGTTTTATGACTTTTAAGTTTTCAGCTATGTCCGGACCATAGAAACCAATATAGTTTGTGAACTAACCTTCCATGGTTTAAAGATGTTCAAAGGTTTAGGCTCTTGTTATGGATCAACCATAAAAATTGGTGTTCATTATCAAATGCTGGTTAGCCCAACTACTAACAAGCCCACAATATTTTAGTTTGCCAATGTAATTGGTTCTACGAGATAATGGGTCTGTCAGGAAATTTGTCAGAGGTAAGTAGTCACAAAATTTTAGGCATGAAACCAGGTGCCTCCTTTTGTAGTGTGTAAATGTTCATATTCTATGTTGCATGAATAATTGAATATCTAACATTAAGCAATGAAGATGTCCTAGGCCTATCTTGCAATTAGAACAGTAGATCAGAGAAGGGAAAAGATAAAGGGTTGAATATTTGATGAAAGATCGTGTTATTTATAATTTGAAGGTTGTTTGGTATGTAGGAAGTTGCATTTCTTTTGTGGAAGGAATCATGGGTACTGGGAGAAAATCCAATGGCAAGCAAAGGATCCCCAATTCATGGTCCACGCATAAAATTAATTGAAAAGGCCCAGCATCTTTTCTCAGAAACCAAGGAACATACCTTCGAGTCCAAGGCTGCTGAAGAGCACGCAAAGTTGTTGAGGTGAGGGATATCAATTACTTTAGTTTTTGTGTTTTTCAGGGCATCAAACCTCAAACTAAATTGCAATTGGAAAGGCCTAATCTAGATAGAAAATGACTACAATGGGAAAAGCCAATTCTTACTGCAAATTTATTTGCATTTTCAAATATTTCTGAAATTTTCAGAATACAGCACGAGTTAGAAGTAAGTACAAAGCAGGCCATATTTGTTGATTCAAGTATCAGTGATACTATACGAACATGTATTGTTCTGGGGAATCATCGAGCAGCAATGAAAGTGAAGACTGAATTCAAGGTTCTTAAACTGCCCCTATATTCTATCTTGCTGAAAGATGTTTCCATTGGTGACACAAGATATAACATTCATTCTACAACTGAATACAAGGTTCTTTTAGATTGCCCTAACTACCAACCGAATCATAATTTTTTGCTTTATTGCTTACTTGTCTCAGGTTTCTGAGAAGAGGTGGTATTGGCTTAAAGTTTTTGCTTTGGCTACAATTAGAGATTGGGATGCTCTTGAGAAGTTTTCAAAAGAGAAGAGACCACCAATTGGTAACCTATCGAAATTCTTGTTCAATTTCACTAAGCTAGATAGATAACGTCATAATCATGCATTTGTCTGCAAGTGCTCTCAGCTACCTGCTATCATAGAAGATTAATAATTCTTGCATTCTTTGTTAGTGATCTTTGTTACCTAATATTAGGAAAGCTTGGATTGTAAATTAACATCATTAGTTGAAGTGATGTGGGATGGGTTTTCTCAAGGTTTCCCTTCCCCATCCAATTTTTGTACACTTATTGTTTGCATTGGCTGGGAGAAAAGAAGAATTAGGCAAAGGAAAAAAACGAAGAAAATGGAAAAGTAAAGATAATTGTTGACATTAAAATTTTAACCTACCGATTTTTTAGAAAGATGGAGTTCAATTCTTAGTTTCCAAAATAGGTTTAGCCTAAATTGATTTTATAATTTAAACTTATCTGTATTAGTTCATGCATATGCAGAAATCTGATCTTTTAATTTTCTTTGATTCCTCTGTTATCTTTTGTTTCAAAAGAGTATGTATGTATGTGGTGGGTTGGAAAGACATTAATTTGTTTACGGTAACCATTTTTTTTTTCCTTTTTTTGGTGCATCAAACAGGTTATAGGCCATTTGTTGAGGCATGCATTGATGCTGATGATAAAGGTGAAGCTCTAAAATATATCCCCAAGCTTGCTGATGCTCGAGAAAGGGCTGAGGTAACAATTGATGTTCCAATATTTGTCTTCATTTCGCCTTCATTAGTTTCTACTTTTCTGTTTGATTGCTAAACTAGTAGATGCAAGTGATCTGTGTACGGTTCTGACAGGCTTATGCTCGGATTGGGATGGCCAAAGAAGCTGCTGATGCTGCTTCTCAAGCCAAAGATGGTGAATTGCTTGGTAGATTGAAACTGACATTTGCACAAAATGCAGCAGCTTCATCACTCTTTGATACTCTTCGGGATCGATTGTCTTTCCAAGGCGTTTCCTAGATTTAATAACATCTCTTATCTTATTTTCATTTTATCACTTTTGTAGCTAATGAGTGTTCAAAATTTGATCTGTTTCACTCTATCTAATTGGGGCTTTAGCCTATCACCGTCAATTATGATGACAACTACTACATAAACGAGTTGGGTCTGGAGGATGCCTTGTATGTTGTCTTAAGCTTCCTAGTAGGTGGCCTGACCACCTGAATACCAGTGGGAATTTGATTTTGGAGTTGTGGAACTGCTTGGTGCTGTCCCTCTTGCTAAGTTTCGCTGGTATAGTAGCTGTCTTCATGATTTGAATACATGGAAACCTCACCCTGTGACTAGATGTCATATAAGGGAATTCATACGGTAAGTTTGATTAATTCAATTATTGAATTAATTGAATTATATTATATTATTTTTATTAATTGAATTTTTTTAATTTCAAAACAAATTAAATAAAATTATCTAATAAAAATATTCAAACACTATAATATCTAAAAATTTTAATAACTTGAAATGAAATAGACAATTTTATATATTTTTAATTTTATACAGGAGTTTTATTATATTTAAATTAAAATTTTGATTTATTCGTATGATTGAATTTTTAAATTGAATTAATTGAAAATAAATTTTTTTAAAAATTATTTTTCATAATTAATTAAAATTAATTTGATAATCGATCAATTTATTAAATTAAATCAATTTGATTTATTAATTCAGTTAAAATAGAATTACAAATGCCTTAACGTTATTTCATTGTACGTCTGTTCTACGGCACCATTGAGGGTTGTCTTGATATTCCTTGTACGTATTGTAATAACCAGTTGGACTTTGATGTCGCATCCAATTGCCGTAGTTCTTGATCTTCGTAGGGTTTTTCTCAAAAATCTGCAATCACAAACATACGTAATTCAAAACACCATGTATGAAAAACAAGGTGGCCTATATGATTAAATGCATTGCAATAAGCATACGCTATATATCAATGGGGTTCAAAATTTCAACGGATGCAAAGAACAAGCAATGGTCAATACCTCATTGATGGCCAAAACTTGTCCATTGCTTTTCTTCACCTTCTTCGGCTTCCTCAAAAAATACCTGAAAACAAAAACAAACATCAAGAAAATGAAAACTGAGATCCCCCAACATAAGAAATCAAGCATAAACAGCAAAAATGCAATTTACAGACCATAACTCGGTTTTGGCACGCACTTCATTGGTGGCCCAAAGCTTCATATGGTAAATCTTGGGATGCTAAAATGCTTCTGTTGGGAAACTTCTTCCCACCACTTGGTACTGATGAAGCTGTCATTTGTTTCCCAAAGGAAATTCAAAACCCAGAATCCCATTACCATTTTATCAACAAATAAATAGATATATATGATATTGATTGCTAACGACCCTGAAAGCAACCATTTTTGAGATACAGAAGAAAGCAGCTGCCGCTCACTTGCTCTCTTCTAGTTAACTTGTGTGGGCTTTCATGGGCCTAAGGATTTCAGCTTGACCCAAGCTCTCACCCCCTTTCTTTGTGATACTAAAGCCCAAAGCTCACTGTTTCTGTTGAAAATCGGTAACCAAACCTTTTGAGTTTGAAATTGAATCACATTTTTTTTCTTTTGCTCAACACAATGAAATTGGTGATGTCTAATTAAAAGGCAAAATTGGTGAAGCATCATTGACCATGACCCTGCCACCACAATGCCTTACGCTCTTTGCCTTTGGCCGCAAGGCAAGGCAAAAGCAATGGCAAATGGGATGAAAATTGCTAGTAAACGCTCGCCATCCAAGCTACTTTCACACTTCTTTTCTTTGAATTCTCTTTTTCTCCGTTGATGAGTCATCACTCATCATTCATCCATGACAAGCAGTAACAATTCATTCATGACATGATAACGGATAAGATTATATCTCAGGCAGCATTCCTCATGAAAACCACAGAGATGAGCATACTGGTATGAAAGTTATAGTTGAATTAGCATGACATCAAATTGATAAGCATATTAATCAGTAATCGATTTGATTATACAACAATTCAAGAATGTGTACATCTATCTGTAACTGACCTGTAGTCAATTTTATCATCTGAACCTTACAAAAGGAAGAAAAAAATGAATCAAATTTTTTGTATGTTACCTCTGAAACTCCATGTTTATAGTTTTTATCCTACCACCTTTAACTCTAAACATCAGCACACTTCATTGGTGCATATCCCAGCCTAGACTTCTTTGTGTCATACAATACATGGAAATTCTGCTGCTGATAGTTTCCTATAATGGAAAGAGCTGATCTTGGAGTCCCCAAAATTGCCAAACAAACAACGTCTTCTTCAAGCCAGATGAAGTAGTTCTCCACTGGGAAATTCCAAATGGCCCCATCAACAAACTGAATCCCAAAATCGGGCAGCTCTACGTTTTCAACTCCAGATACGTTGTAACAAGGGTCCAGGACTGGAAAATCTTTCAAAACTGGATATCCTTTTATTTTCTTCACAAATGCCTCTTTGATAATCTGATAAGCAGGATCGGCAAAATAACTTAGAGTAGTTCCTGAATCAATGATTGTACCGCCGGCACCATCAGCTGACAACTGCCATGTCTCCTCTGGTATTTTCAACACCTCTCCTCCAACAGTGACTGATTTTATCTGGACGTAGTAAAATGTATCAACAGAATTTTCCTTCCCAGCAACCAATGATGTGAAATTCAATTCAGGGTGGCTCAGAAGATCTTTGTCCTCCCCAAAAATCAACTTGCCGCTAACATTGGCATCACTGTTCCTATCAACAAGACAGTATGAAAAGGAATGACCATATAGTGATTGCAGCTGAGAGGCAAACGAGAGAGGCCCTTTCCCAAGCCCTAACAACCCTGCAGCGCCATGGAAGAGGCCTCTATTCCAATGACCACAGCCAAACATCACATTCTCCACCTGTCTAAATTCCGATTTCCCACTAGGAGATGTGAGATTGACAGTAAATGTCTCGAGTGCAAAATCACCAGTACTATTGGAACTGTCCCCATACCAATAATAATAAGGACACGTCTGATTCTCAGCTTTGCAAGGCTGAGGAGGATCAGGTGATGAAACCAAATGGCATCTTGAATCCTGGCAACTTATATTCCTAAAGGAACTTGATTCCTTAGGATCATAATAAGGCCCAGTTTGTTCGAAACAATCATAACAAGGAACACATTGAATCCAATTAAGGTCACTACCAGTATCAAGTATCAAAGAGAAGTGTTTAGGAGGAGTACCAACAAACACATCAATAAAATATTCTCCTGAGCCAAGACTTACACCGGACTCCAAAGTTGCCACAAGCTGGCCTGGAACCCCACTTGTATAAGATTCCAGTGCTGCCGTTTTTCCAACCACAGACTTCAAATGCTGCTTTGATTGCTTTCTATTGTTGTTTAGCCTTGAAATGGCATTTTGGTTCTTCTTCTCAATGACACTTGTATGAAGTGTCTGAATTCTGATCAAATCCCTCATTGTTGACTCCAAAACAGATTTTTTTGGCTCAGCCTTTCCATCTAGCTGCCTATGCTTCAAGTGCAGCTTAACTGTCTTCTTGGGTTTTTCTTCTTCATCTTCCTTATCATCAAGACAAGAACTTTCTTCTTGGGAAGCTATCTTTTGCGATTGTTTTGCTTCCTTTTGTTTTGACAGGCTGCAATCATTATTGCTTGTAGAAGAAGAAATAGCATTGAAGCTCATGGGGTCAGGGAGTTCTATGGCAGCCAGCGTAGACATATTGGAATTTCCATTTTTTATGTGATCATAATGGACTCTAGCAATGGCTTCAAAAGCACCAGAGGAAATTGAAAGAAGAAGAAGAACAAGACTTAGAGAAACTTTCACAAACATTGCACTGATCTTCTCTTGTTTGGTCACAGAGAAAATCCTACATGAAATGAAAAACAAGTGCCCCAAAGCTGAAGAAAGTCTCAAAATTTAAGGCCTAGCTGGTTAGAGGAAAACCAAGAATCTTTTTCCGATCCAATAACAAAGCAGAGCATAAACACAAAAGCCCAGAAAGACAAAAGACAAGACTCAAGAAAACTCAATAACCAGAAAGGAAAATTGCTTTAAATTCTTTGCAACTTTTTCAGAGAAAAGAAAACTAGTTTTCTGGGGAAAATAATGAAGGGAGAGGAAATAGAAAACCAAAGTAAATAAGAAGGCAAAGGCAAAGGGAAGCTTTCAGGTAAAGAAGAAAAATGACAGCTTTTTTTTTATAATTTTGTTGCTAATCAAAGACTTTGAATCAAAAGAAAAGAAAAAAAGTTTACTTTTCAAAACGCGGTTTCATTTATATATGAAAAATAAATGCACTCAAAATCACCAACTACTTAATGATATATATATATATATATATATATATATATATATTGAGAAAGAACATCTGATTTGCTGGTCTTCTTCTTCTACTTCTTCATGAGTTTCTTCCTCTCTGTTTCCTGCTTCATTACTTGAAACTTCATTTAGGTGTTCACATTTACAGCTTCCTTACTACATTTCAGCAATGCCAAGTCAAAGCAAAGCTCTCTGGCCCTTTCTTTTTTTTAAGTTTCTGGTCTTGGTTTTGACATCACAAGTTGGGTGGCTATCTTTTAAAGTGCAAATCTTTTAATTTTGACCAAATAAAGCAGGAGAAAGGGCAGAAAAGGAATTAGAAAAACAGGCGGCCATTGACTTGTGACAGGTCAATAATTTAGGTTAGGATCCGATTTTACCGTATTTTTGGTACAATGAATACTCAAATATTAATTTCAATAAAATTTATTTAACATAAATTTTTTATTTAATTATAATTACAGTAATTTGTATTATTATTTTTAATATTATTAAAATCAATTTTATCACTCAATCAAATAAAGTATTAATTTATTATATTAAAAAAAGGAAAAAATAACTTTAAAATGCATAATATATTTAAAAAATTATTTAATGTATTAAAATTAAAAAGTTACCGCATACCTGTAATGTTCAAATTTAGCTGGAAAAGACAATGATGTCAGAGAGCATAAATTAAAAAAACAATGTTGAAAACATGTTTTTTTTTTTGGGTAGCAAAAGTCAATTTCGACAAATTCATACTGATGTCACCGCATATCAGTCGAGTATGTCTTGGACCGATTAAAAACTGGTGAAACACTTGAATAAGGAGATCAAATCAAATTGATTTTGAGCATTAATTGTATTATTACTCCATCAATTTTAGAAATAAAGTTTTGTTTTAAAATATTTTATTAAACTAAATTTTTATAAAATTTATTTGAAAATATTAAACAAAAAAATTATAAAAATATGAACCTACAAAATATTATTTATTTTAATCTTAAAATTTTTCAATTTTATTTTATAAAAAATATTTCACAAATTTAAATTTAAATTTTTATTTATAAATTATAATAAATTTTTAAAATCTTTCGTTATGAGATTAAAATATTATAAAATAATTTAAATTAAATTCTTTTAAATAGATTTTTCATTTGACATGATTCGTTGTCTTCAAGATCAAAGTTTATCTATTAAATTTGAAACTATTACTAACAAAGAGCAAAACTATAGAAAATAAATAAATAAATTGCATTATTAAGCAATGTCAACATACAACAGACTAAAAATGGATCCAATTGGTTTATAATAATAATAATGGTAGATAATCAAATTTATATCATTTTCAAGAATTGATGTGCTGAGTGGAATAAGGAGGACTTAATTGCACAAAAAGTAAATTTGAGGACGGCAATACTTAAGAGGATATAAGTTGGACGTCAAATTCAAAGAGATGAGAAAAAGAAAATTTGTTCATGGATCCCAATTTCAAATTCTCCAAATAAAAAATGGGGAAGGAATGTCCCATTAATATCTTTTGTGGAATGTTGAAGGACCCATAAACATAGAAATATGAACACAAATATCTCTCTTCTTTTTTTTTTTCTTGAAATAGAATAAATTTTGATGAAATGGGTTTTTTAATTGGTGAAAAATAGTAGGATATTGATTGGTTTGGAATTCCCAACACGCAAACATGTTACGATTGACTCAACCTTGGGAAAGAGGATTGAAGCTAACAAGGAGTGATTGTTTCTTGGGAAAATCAAATGGGAATTTCCTTTAGGAAATCGTCGTCTTGCGTTTGGACATGAGCATACAATGTCAAACATAGAACCCATGCATGGACTTTTTGAATGCTAAGATAATATACATTACTCTTTTTTCTCATCATTTTCCTCTTCAAAGTTCACCCTCTCGCACGTAAGAAAATGAGTTTTCTTTATCTGTATTCACAATTCACAGTCCAAAACTGATGATGATGATGACGACGACTAGCCAATGCAGTATCAGTTAGTTTAAAATGACACTGGAAAATTGGGGCAGAGGCGAAAGCGATTCCAGCGTATTGACTAATCAACACATCTCATCTAAGTGAAAAAAATATGAGTGTTCATTGGGTTAATTTTTTTGGTTAATCAATAATAAATATATTTCAATTAAATTAATATTTTAAATTTTTTATATTTTAAACAAAGTAAGTAAAATTATTTAACAAAATATTTAAATACTAAATTATTATGTTAAAATTTTAACAATTGACGAAAATAAATGATCTATTTTATGTATTTTTTATTTTATATTTAGATTATATTATATTTTCGTTAAAATTTTGATTAATTTAATTTTTAAATTAAATTAATCAAAAATTAAAAAATTTTTAAAATTATTTTCGTTAATATGATTGAAATTAATTTAACGATCGATCGATTAATTGAATTAAATTAATTCAATCAACTAATTTGATTGAAACCGAATTATGAATACTTTAAAAAAAAATTATAAGAGAACTAAGAGTTCGACTGAAGATTAAAAATTTCCGGCATTTTTATTTTTATGAAAAGATTTCCGAGAAATAGGCTAGGTAACCACCAAACGAAAGAGCCTTAAGGATCATCGTATATGGTTAGAAAGAAAGAAAGGTTTTACTGGTTATGTCACTTGAATGAAACATTTTAAAAAATTATGTGACTTACATGTTTAGGAACATTTCAATCACAAGGAACAAATTTCCAAGAAATGGTTTCAATTCAATCATATTCTTGAAAAAAAATCTCATATAAGGACAAAAATTTAACCAATCTCTAACGGATTTCAACCCGACTCGATCCTATAATATCAACTTTTTTTTTTAAATTCAAATTTTAAGTCGCGTCGGATCATGTAAAGTTAAAAAATAATCGAAATTGAATCGGATTCAGATTTTAAGTAAATTTAATTCGACCCGATATTATATAAAAAATTATTTTTTAATTAATTATTTAATTATATATTTATATAATGATATTTTTAAATATTTATATTTAAAAAATAATATTTTATATTAAAAAAATATTTTATTAATTTCAAATCGGATCGAATTTAATATAATTTATATAATATCGAATCATGATTAATTCAGATATTAAAAAAAAAAAATTAAATAAAATCAAATTCAAATTTAATAACATATAAAATCAGATCAAATTCGAAATAAATAAAACCCATTTCAAATTCAACCCGATGTCAACCCTAATTTCGTAACAATTCACAAGTTTTGATGAAAGCAAAATATCGGCATCGCAGTAATGGCATACAAGGACAAACTTAAATATCAATATGATCATAGTATACGGAATTCAGGACACCATAAAGTAGTCCAACCAACATTTCGGCAGTCTATGACACTTTTCTTACATGGTTGGAGTGGGCTGCGGATTACACTTCCGTTATTAATATTGTTCAGATTCCAGCCTAGAGTATGTGTCAAGCTAAATGTTTTAAAGCAGTGGGGATGATGCTTTAATTTTATGCAGGATAAAAAAGAAAGGTAGCTGGATATATAACTGTTAGTGCAGTATATTTCAATAAATTTATTTTACAAGAAAAGAATAATGATTACATAATAAGTAATATCAAAATTAATCATGAAGTCATCCGATTTTGCATTAAGTGCCCCCAACGAGGTTAGACTTTGACTCGTTCAATTTTGTATCAAATGATAAGAATATAAATGATATATTAATATTCGTAAATTATTTAAATTTGATTCAAATAAAATTTGAATTCATCTCGATTATTATCGAGTCGAATTTGAACTCAAGTAATTTGACTCATCAATTAAGTTAAGCTCGAATATTTTTATACTCGATTCGAATAGCTTATGAGCATAATCAAATTTTTATATTTAAATATATTTTTATTATTTTAATTAATAAAATATCTCAAACTCAAATTCGAATACAAATAATCAAGCTTTTATCAAATATAAAAATTGAATTTATTTTTACATGTTAATCGAACTTAATTAAACGAATTCGAATAATTTAATTTTTATTTCAAGCAAAATTCGAACTAAAAAAATAAAACTCGATCGAATTTGAACCGAATTTTAAATTTTAAATTTCGAATTGAATTTAAACTCAAGTTTAAGTTTGATATTATATCAATTCGAACTTGATCGATTATAACTTTATCAAATACCTCAATAAGAATAAAGAGGGTGAGCTAGTTTGGGCGTTTAATAAGATACAAATAAAAAATGATAATAAAATTTGATCATGTCAAATATTTCAAAAGAGGAAAGGTACCAATGGCTTTATGCATAAAGCAACAAACAAGACAATCCCTATTATCAAATTCCCGAAACCCAGGTTGTCGAGAAATTAAGGTGCCACGTGCAAGTGCAAGGAGCAGCATCCTGAAGGTGGACCATAGACTCCCCATGCATGCGTGCTATTATAACTGTCTATCTTATCATCTTCCAAGTGTCTTCAATGTTCCATAAAAATAATATAAGACCCACCCATTTCCCAACTGCCAAGCGTTCATGATGATCCAACAACTTCAGAGCTTTTTTTTTTTTTTTTTTTTTATCAGATTTTAGCATTCCAACACGTAAATGTAATCAGGCGAATGGTCTAAAAATATGATAAAATAATTCGAATACCATGCTATATATGACTCAATATTAAATTTGTCATTATAAGCTAGCTACCATCCAACTATGTCATATTATCAATACTTTTGCTTTATCTTTACTCTTGGGTATATGATCAATTTCATTGGCAATAAAAGCTTGCTACATGCTAGCTGGGATTATCGAACTGGCATGGGCATGGCGTACATGAGCAACATTCCCTGGATTTTCTTCATTCAAATCTTAGCTCTGGCTTCTAATTCCGAAGCCAAAGTGTCAGCTGTTATAGTCTTTGGAGATTCATCTGTGGATTCAGGTAACAACAATTACATTCCAACAATTGCCAAGTGCAATTTTGAGCCTTATGGCCGTGATTTTCCCGGAGGCACCCCCACTGGACGCTTCTGCAATGGCCGACTTCCTCCTGACTTCATATCCGAGGGCCTTGGTCTAAAACCTGTCATCCCTGCCTACTTGGATCCTGCTTTAAACATCTCAGAGTTCGCCACTGGAGTCTGCTTCGCTTCTGCTGCAACTGGCTATGACAATGCTACCGCTGATGTACTGGTAATTCCTCATTTCAACTCTTTAAAGTATCTTAAGCTATTCAGGATTCTTTAATCTCATCCTGTTCTGTCTTTGTATTTATGACATTAAATCAGTAAATTCTTATGACATTTTGATAGTATATAGTAAGTATATGATATCCATTTACTTTTCCTTTCGCTCAAATTGGGTGGTTTTGATTTTGTTACTGATTAATTTTACCTGGTACAATTGACAGAAAGTGATTCCTTTATGGAAGGAAGTGGAGTATTACAAGGAGTACCAAACGAAATTACGAGCCTATCTTGGTGACAAGAAGGCGAATGGGATAATCTCCAATGCCTTGTATCTGATAAGCATAGGAACGAACGATTTCCTCGAGAATTATTATGCCCTTCCTGATAGAAAGTCCCAATTCACCGTTCAGCAATACGAGGATTTCCTCATTGGCATTGCTGAAAACTTCGTTAGGCAAATTTACAGTCTAGGAGCTCGAAAGATGTCCCTAACAGGACTTCCTCCAATGGGTTGTTTGCCAGTGCAGAGAGCCACAAACCTTGAAGACCCTCTTAAATGCGTGGAGGAACGCAACAAAATTGCCTTGGAGTTCAATGGCAAGTTGAAAACTTTGGTGGCAAAGCTGAACAAGAATCTTCCAGGTTTGAAAATGTTCTTTGCAGATCCTTATTACCCACTATTGCAGCTTATCACAACACCTTCTGAGTACGGTAAGTGAATGATAACATCACAAACGATCGATCTAATTGACAATTGACATGTTTCAGTGTGAGATCTATCTAGTTTGTTGTTGATTGTCAGGATTTGAGGTTGCAGAAGAAGGATGTTGTGGCACAGGGCTGTTTGAGATGGGTATTCTGTGCAATCGGCATAATCCATTCACATGTACAGATGCAAATAAGTATGTATTTTGGGATGCCATTCACCCCTCGCAGAGAACAAATAAAATAATCTCAGATAATTTACTTCGCGAACTCAAACAACTGTCTCTATGATTTCTCAAACAAATCGAGTTTTCCAACAATAGATGATCCATCGGATGCAGATCATCGAGCCTACATGTCCTTCGCCAGAAATAGACCAATTTCCATTAAATTGAATGCTAAAAGGCTTTTAGGCAGCTACAATATGCTATTTATACTCGTTTCTCTTAATTACATAAATATTATTTCACTTGATAGACTTTGTATAGCAATAAATTTGGGGTAAATTGTAACTGAAAAAACCTGGATAAATTTCTTGGGTTGTCGTTGAACATTCACCATTTTCCTGTTGTCCTTTTTTTTTTTTTTTAATTTTGGTAAAAACCATGTGAGAATTTACAATTAAAACAAACATTTTTCCTCCATATAATTCTTGACTATCCATAATGATCATATAAGTAATGGAGAGTACCCTGATCATCTATATCAATCATAAGATCCAGTTCTTCACACACCTTGATCTGATTATCACTTTGGCACATCCCCAATTCTCCAGGCCCCCAACCCCAATTCTCTTCTTCATCATCTCTCTCAGGATTTTGAATTCATCCTCACTCACCATTACAAAATGCTGCATCCATTCCCCTTCATTATGCCCCGAAATCGTCTGTGTCTGGCTCCTCCTCCGCATCCAAAACACCAGCTTGCAAGCAAATCACAAACAACACCATCTCATTGTTTGCTAGCACAAAAGAGTTTGGTCCACTCTCTATGACCTCAAAAAGCTTATGTATTGAGTATAACTATTTCTTGTCACAGAAACTCTAGAATGCAATGCATATAAAGCAACTCTGCTATACCTCTTGAAAATACCTGTTGGCAGAACCCAAACCCAAAAATCTTGACCATTGTCTTCTTCCACCAAAATGCATCTCAGAGTTTGAGATTTTCTCTGCAATCAATCAGACCTTAATTTTGTATTTCAACCTTCCTAATACCTAATGGCTACAAGTATCCTTTCTCACATATAATGAAATAAACTTCGAATGGTGGCTCCCAGGTATCAATGCATTAAGTTCAACAAAACTAATGTTTCCTACATCAACATTCGTCAGACCTCATTCAATTTAAAAGTAGTAACTGATGCAAAATGCAGAGGCTAGGCAGTGGAGAATTCTATAGGGACTATATATGATAAGACAGCTTAAATCTTTCAGTTGGCAAATGTTTGATTGTCTTGCTTCATAAATAAGTTCTAATAGCTACTGGAAATCATTTATGCAAAATAACTGATCAAATGCATGCAACTAAAAAAAAATGATATAGGAACATGATGCGAAACCAAATTCAAATTTTCATAAATATAATCAAATCAAGGTTGCTCATTCCTATAAATGAACAACTTTTGTAACTATTTTTGGATTCTCCAGCAAATTTTTTTATGCATGGCTATATATCCAATTACAACAAAGACTGAAAAAATTATTCCATATACCATGATCATCACATTGTCATTGGTCTAACCATGATTAGTAAGTACCTCATTCAACTACATTAGTTTATGGCACAAGAACATGCAGCAATAAGAGGGATCTTTTTTCTCATGCAGTGGCAGATCCTGCAATTTGTTTGGCTTCAAGGGTCTTCTCGTACTCCTCAATGGATTTGAAGAGCTCGGAAAAGTTGCCTTTTCCAAACCCTCCACATCCACCTTTTTGGTATTGCTTTCCTTGTTCATCTTGGACCATACACCCAACTCTCTGAATTATCTCTATGAAGATTGTTGGCCTACCCAAAAAAAAAAAAGGATCAAAATTTCAACCATCTGTTCATAGGAAAAGACTTACATGATATTTGTTAAGTGAAATTTCGTGAAGTTCTCTATTAAAACTGATCAAATAGAAACTAAAACCGAAAATCAAAACTTGAAAGTTCTTATTACATATCAAGTAAGTAAAATTTGAAAAAATTTGAAAAAAATTTGATATTTTTTTTTTTTTTTTACATATTATTGTTCTTCTTGTTGAATTCTATTAATTTATCAGTTTAAATTTTTTATTAAAATTTTTGTTAAATTATTTTTAATAAAAAACTTCTCAAAGAACTTCATATAAGATCTTCCCTGTTCATAAACTACTAAAATACTAAAATGTGTACAAACTAAAAAAAAAAGATTAAATTATTGATTACCTATCTCCGACCGGCTTAGTAAAAATCTGAAGCAAAGTCCCTTGATCATCTCGATCAACCAAAATCCCCAACTGTTCACACTCCTTGATCTGCTCGTCACTCAAAACATCCCCTGCCCTGTTCTTCAAGTTCTTATAGTAAGTAGGCGGCGGCGATGGCATGAACTCGAAACCCCCAACCAAACTTCTCTTCCTCATTTCCCGCAGTGTCTTGAATATATCTTCACTTACCAACGCCAAATGCTGAACCCCAGCTCCTTCATTGTGTTCTAGGTAGGTTTGGATCTGGCTTTTCCTCTTTGTTCCAAACACTGGCTCGTTCATTGGAAGCAATACCATTTCATCGTTGTTGGCCAAAACGACAGAGTTTAGCCCACTTTCGCTTGTCCCCACATCTTCAGCTGTGAACTCTGCAAATTCATGGAAACCTGTGAAAGATTTAACGTACGAAACGGCAGGGCCCAGTTCCGGGACATTCCCGACCGCGTGATCGAGTCTTCGGATTCCGTAATCCAACGGGTAAGAAAGATCGTCTTCTATTTTTTCGAAGCCGGGCAAGAAGAAGAAGTCGTGGTGGTGGCTGTCGGTGTTTTTATTGTAACTGATATAACGCAAAACCACGTCGCCGTAAAGTTTGACTTCGGAGAGGGCCGCGTCGTTGCCGAGGAGGATAGGCGGGGAAGAGGGTAAGGCACCGTGGGAGACGCTGGTGGTAAAGGCGATTTCGGCGTCTTCGACTTCGACGGCGATGGCACGGACGGCTAAGCCGTGGGAGGAAGCGAATGAGCAGCAGGCCCCGTGGTCAAAGGTGGGGATGGAAGCAGTGGATTGAGGAGAAAGGTTCTGCGAATGAGCAATGGAAGGCGAGTAAGGGGCAGTGAAGAGAAAGTTGAGGTCACCGGAACGGAGAAGGTAAGAAGCGTGGGTCAAGTTCCCGGTGGAAAGGTCCGATTTAGCAAGCAATCGCATGCCGAGACCCCATGAGAAACGACGGGCCGTGTTGGTGGCATCGGTGCACCAGAACTCTATGTGGTGGAAACGTTTGACGTTGAAGCGGTCGGATTTGGGATTGGTCCGGACGAAGTTGGAGAATCCAACAAGCTTGAACTCCCGGCTGGAGGTGGACTGATTTTCTTTGCCCATTGATTCGGTTTGGAGATCGTGCTCCACGTCCTGGGAGCCGTTCAAATAAAAGTCTTCAAAGAAGTTAAATGAGGACACGTGGTGAAGTGGTATTGGTCTGTGCTGTTTCTAAGGTGCTGATTATTTGGAATGATGTGTCGTACTTATCGAGTTGGAGTGCGTTTCGGCCTCAAATTTGAATAAAAAAATTAATTATTTAGACTAGATCAGGGTCAGACGTCACTTGCAGTTCCGTGACGAGATGGACAGGCCGTGATGCAGGTGGGTTTAACAGGGTAGATTGCGCAGAATTGTACTTTGAGTGACGATTGAACAGCGTTTGAAACGTCAGGTTTAATTTATCGATGGGAGGCTTTAATAAATCGAAATAGATAATATTTTGTACACATTGATGTAAATTATTACACCTATTTTATTTCATGTTTATATTTATATTAAATAATTTTAAATATGATAATATAATATAAAAATAATATAAATATAAATATAATATAATTAAAATTTTAATAAAAATTAAAAATACATATTTTATATTAATATAAATTATAATATATAATTTTATATAAATATAATATAAATATAAGAATTATTAATATTTTATATAAAAAATTAAAATTATTATATCTACTTATATTTTTGTTCGGGCCTAATTACTTAAGAAGTGCAAAAAGCGATGTTTAAATAAAACTAGAATTAATCCTCACCGTGTTGGGGTAGAATAATTATTTTTATATAAAAATAATAAAAAATAAAATAAACAAAGAGATCGAAATCATAAATATTAAAATTAAAAATATATATAATATTTTATATATTATGATTATATTATACTACAAAATATAACTATAGGAAGATTCATTGTGCCGTGGGCTAACCATTAACAATATCTGTAGCTTTCTTGTTCATTGTACCTTTCTTGGCCACCCCAATCCCCCACACATCTCAGTAATCAGCCGGTAATCAAAGTGCATCGGCATAGTTGCTGCTCGATAATACAAGGCTGGAATGACAAACGAAAATGATTTTAAGATATATTGTAAATCCTAAAAGCTTTTTTAATCTTACCAATGACAATATGTAAAAAATATCAAAATGCTTTTAAAATGCCGTGAAATTAAGTTTGAATTTCTTAATATTAGTGAATTCAAACCTCTAAATGTTTTTTTAATGAGAGACGAAAATATTTTATTTTTAATAAGGTTTTTTACAATAAATAGTTAATTTCACCGTGAAAGTAAGTGACTGTTCTTTTATATTTTCAATTTTCAAAATGTTTTTGAAAACAGGATAGTTGACTTTTTTAAAACAGTTGACTTCCTTTCATTTTTAGAACCCTTTTAGCATTAAAGCAATTGACTCTTCGTTAAAGCAATTGACCTCTATCAAATTTCAAAATGATTTCACCTATAAAGCAATCGACTCCTCTACAAAGCAGTCGATTACTTTGTTCATTTTTCATTTGTCAAAAGGCTCTCAATAAATAGCAGTTGATTATTTTAGTGTTAGGAATCAACTGTATTGATTTCCAGTTTTAGCAATTGTTTGCCTTAAGTGGGATAATTGATTGCCAATTATATTGAGACTTTCCTTAACTTTTGTTTTGCATAGCAATTGACTTTTATGGTGCTGGTTGTCAATTGCCTACTTATGCAATCTTCTTACTTTGATTCTTTTATATATAAAATTAAATCTTTTTATTTTGAAACCTTTCTTTAAATTATTTTATAGTTTAATATGATTTTTTTATTAAATTTTCATATTTAATCATAATTTTCATATTTTGAAAATCATTCTACTAATTGTCAAGCTCTGTCCAAATCGAGCATTAATACTTATAAAAATATGTTTTCATGATATTGTTTCATGAAATTTCTCAAACCAACTATAATGTTTTTGGCTTGTAGGGTTATGTTGGAAATAATAACTTAAATTTTATAAGATATGAATATGTATTTATTTGAATTATTAATACTTTATTAAATAAAAAAAAAATGAGAAAGCCCACGAATGTTTTTTAATATGGAGTGTTTGATTAATATATTTATATTTTTTTTATAATCCGTAAATATAAGATGATGGAGTTAAAATATATTAAATTATTATTTTATGTGTAATTAATTAATTATTTGATTATATTTTTATTGATTTAATTATTTAATTAATTTAAACTATTTTATCTAACAATTAAAATCATAATTTTCATAATTCTAAAAAGTTACTCATACGGCAAACAATGTTGACCTTTCTAAGCTGTTACTTGGAATTTGGTTGAAAATTGGCCATGCTCTGTACAAACATTTAATACTCTAATTTTTATGGTCATTACGCATTTAAATGGAGGTTTGAATTCCGTCGTATTAAAATTAAGCTTATTACATCATCAATTAAATTTAAATATCAATTATAATAAAATATATTTAATATAAAAATTTTTATGTATTTTTTAAAATATAATTATAATATTTTTAATTTTTAATTTTATCAAAATCAATTTTATTACTCGTAATTGTAACTTCTTTCGTATTTTCTAATTGCCATAGCTTTGTCAAATGCAATGGCCATTAAGTCAAAAGCTTCATCCGCTAATTCATGATTCTAAGCAACAAGAGCAATTTCATCCCATTAATAATGGAAAAACTCCATAATACACAAAAATTACTTTAAAAAAGAATGCACTTATGAAAAGCAAAATAAGCAAACTTCATGAGAAAAAGGTATAAAAAAATTATAATAAAAAAAATTTTTTTTATCCAAAAAAAAGCAAAAATTGAAAAATATTTGAATGACATTTTGTTTCTTATATTTTTAAGGTGTCATTTTAAATATTTTATATTAATTTTTTTAATAAATTTATTCAATTTATAAATAATAATTTTAATTCTATTAAAATATTTTCATTAAGTGATTTTATTTGATTAAAAAGATTTGTTAAATTTATCAATAAGAAATTTTAATTATTCAAACCCAATTGTAGTTAATTTATAATTATTATTTACCTAAAAAAGTAAATAAAAAAATAAGATTATGTTTGACAAACATTTTTGCTGATATATTCACCTAACAAAGACTAATAGTTTGAAATCTTTTTTATTTATTTATAAGATAAATTCTCTTATTATTTATTAATTATATTTGGAAAATAATTTAAATAACAATAAAAAGAACGAAAAGATAAAAGAAAGCATCGCCTAACTGCTAGTCTATGCAACAAACCTAACAGCTCTACTGAATTAAAAAAAAAAAAAAAAACGAATTTGTTTTTCTTCAGCTGAAGGTTAAAGCTTTTCCCTCCGATTTCATCTCCCATGGCCTCCAATGGAGCTTCTACGGTAAATCTTTTTTTTTTCTTATCTTCTTCTTCCATTTTATAGTAATTGGAATTGATTCTTTTTTTTTATTATTATTTTTGTATTTAATTTTGAAAGGAACAAGGAGTTAGGGATGCTACGGAGAACAGTTTGGAAAAGATCAAACGGCAGCTGGCCTCTGGCTCTGGTCGGAACTTGCTCCAAGGTCCACTTCTCAAGCGATCTGAGACCGTACGATCTCCTCTACTCTCTCTGTCTCTTCGATTTTACTGCGCTAATTCCAGCTAAATTTTCGATTTTGTTATCAGTTATAGCTTTCATCAATTTGTAATTTTTTTCGTAAATTACTGTACATTGGTTTGGCAGTTGAGGAAATGGAATGAACGGTGGGTGATATTAGATCCCACAACGGGGAAAATGGAATACAAGTAGGCGTATTTCAAGGTCTTATTTTTCGTTTTTGTTTTGTTTTCTTTCGAAGATTGAAATTAAACTAGAAATTCTGTTGTTTTGGTTGTTTAAGGACAAGGAGGAATGAGCCAAGTATTAAGGGAACCATTACATTTGATGAAAACAGCACCATTACCGTATCTCCTGTTAACTTTCAGTAAGACGATTTTCTTATTTCTGGTTTGGTTGATCATTGCTATGATCTGGTGATTCGTGTATTCCGTCGTGTAAAATATTGAAATTCATGTATTCTTATGATGTTTTATACAAAAATTATGAATCACAATTCGTGTTAACACGAAAACAGAAAATATATACTTTTTTGTTTTAATAAATCCATATATAGTTATTGCTAAAATTTTAAGCTGTGTCACCTTATCGTGTTTATGTCATGTCATCGTATCGTATTTTAGATTTCCAGGTCTCCTACAAGTCTTTGATTCTTTGGTTGGGAATTGTTATTAAAATGTTTCTTTTTATTGGCTGCAGTGGACTTCCAAAGTATGAAGGCTGCTGTTTCTGTATCCAAACAATTTTTGAAAGAAAACTGAAAAATTTTGAGGTTTTTTTTTCTTGTTTTTGAATTATGTTATGTTGAAAATTCAGTTGCTAAACTTGCATGCTTCTTAGCTATACCATTTAGATATTGGGACTCCCCAGAAAAAGGACTACTTTCTTTGTGCTGAGACTCCTGGTGCTGCTAGAGCTTGGGTATCAACTTTACAGTAAGTTATCTTTTTACAATGTGCCGCATTTCATCAGTCTTTTTACTATTCTGTTTTCTGTTAAAACTAGTTATATATATATATGTATGTATGTATGTATGTATTTGTTGTTAAGTTTGATTGATCAATTGTATAATATAATTACCATGTCTTGTGGATGATCTGTGATTCTGTGATGGGTACTTGTGCTTTCTAAGGAGGGCTAAGGTGATGGAATCCTCTTAGCAGAACCCAATTTGAGTTTACCTAGACAAAACCAATTTTAAACATCCCATGAATGTGGACCATAAATTAACATCCCATCTATTTAAACAAGTTGGAGGCAGATTGTGGTAAATAAAAAAAAATATTCTTGCTTTCTTCAAAATTTTTAATGGTATTTCAGATGTCAGAAATGCCTAAAGTGATAGGAGATTCAAGTTAAAGCAAAAGCTAATTCTTATCACTCTTTACATTCTTTCAAATTGTCTGAAGATGATGGCTGGTATCTTCTATTGTGGTTTGGAAAGTATACTTACCATATAATTTACAGACTTCTTTTTTCAACTCATTTTTTATATCTATTGATGATATTATCCTTATGTTGCTGTTTGGTTGTTGTTTCTCCCTTCCTAAAATTAGTGCGACACAGTTGGTTCTAAAGGCACACAAAGAGGCCGTTAATTCCTTAAGTGGGAATGGTTCTGCAAAATTTGGTACGGTTGCAACAGTAGTTGCTGCTGCCAATTCAACAGCCAAGGAATGTTCTAAAGAAATTGAAGCAGCAATGCAGATTTCTTTGAGAAATGCCTTAGGATTGGTCACAAGTAGACCCACTGATGGTCCAATGGATGATCTTACAATTATGAAGGTATGCTATGAGCAGTTTCTCCTTTCAATTTCTTGTGCTTGTGGGCTGTGCTTTTAAGTTATTTGAACATACCCGTGCTATACTTCCATGAGGTTTAATCCTTATTCTCACACAGAACTTATTGTGAAAGCATATTTGAAGTGCAACAAATTTGCAGTTGATATCTTTTTCCCTAATGTTAGGAGCTGGACATGTGATGGTTAAAAATTTTAACATGACTTATAGTTACTAGAATCAAATGCTTCTGTTTCTTCCAATCATTCACATTAATAAATATTCTGTATTCTGTTTTTGCTTGCATGAACTTTTTCCTCACAAGCAATGATATTAATAGCATCTTGCATGTTATGGAGGCGCATGCTGGTTAAAACTCTTTATGGCACAAGTTCTGTTATTCCCTACTCAAGCTAGTCCTAAATGAAGCAGTTTGTCATAATTGATGATTCCATTGGCAGTGTATTGGGAAGATTGATGGTAAATATGTAGGCCCAACGATTGCAAAAGTAACTCTAGCAAACACTCTTGGGTCATGGGCCTGTCTTGTTACAGTTATCTGGATTTTATGGTATGATTATGAGGGCTTATTGTTTTGTGCTAAATTGGAGATGGTGATGGATATTCCGATAACACTGGTGCCTAAGAAAAAATTTATGCCAGTTTGGGCGTTGAACCTGGCGAATGATCTTGTCCTGGGTCGACAACTATTAAATGCATGTTATTTGTTGTTTGGGTCTCTTAATCAGGCTTTCTAACTTGTCTTGTCTCCTTATTGTGGTTAGTGCTTGGTCAATTAAAGCATTTCATTCTACCTAGATTTGGTTTTCTGAGTGGTTGCTAAATCTTGTAGGAGACACTAAGAGTCAAGGATGAGGAATTGCAGAATTTGGCTCGAAATCTTCGTGCTCGTGATTCAACAATAAGAGAAATAGCAGAGAAACTTTCAGAAACTGCTGAAGCTGCTGAATCTGCAGCATCTGCAGCTCATACAATGGATGAACAAAGGAGAATTGCTTGTGCAGAAATTGAGTGCTTAACAAAAGATTCAGAAAAACAAAAGGAAGCATTCATGTTAAAGGTATGGCTAAATTTAAATTGTGTAACTCTAATCTTATTGCTAGCATGTGGATAGGATGGAGTTGATGTGCTAGCACGTTAATTGTCATCCATGAGTCGTGTTTTGCCCTTCTTCTCCTGTCATAACCCTTCATCATTGTTCACATCTAATTCACTTAGTGTCACTAATGTTGCTTTTCACTTTTGAGAAGTCACTTTTAATTGTCGACCATTTTTATTAGGGGCTTCAAGATTCCTATGTAACATATATTTTAATCATCATAATTGTTGTTCTAATGTTTTTTCCTTGGTGTTTGTAGCTGAGGGAGTCTGAAGAAAAGCTTGGGGTCCTAAGTAAGGAAAGAGATCAATTGATTAAGCAGAGAGACTCTGCTATGCAGGAGGCACATATGTGGCGCACCAAGCTTGCAAAAGCTCGTGAGAGTGTTGTGATATTAGAAGCAGCAGTTATGAGAGCAGAGGAGAAGGTCAGAGTTGCAGAAACAGATGCTGAAGCAAGAATAAAAGAAGCAGCACAGAAAGAGGCAGCTGCTGTGAAGGAAAAGCAAGAACTTTTCGCATATGTGAATGTGTTACAGGCACATCTCCAAAGGTTTGACTTATATTTTTAAGCATTATAACAATCATCCTGCTTTTACCCATTTTAGAAACCCTTAGAACTGTGGCATGTAAATTTATGCAATTGATAACCAACAGGAAATGTTTGAAAAAAATGTTCTAGAGATAATTGACAATAGAGTTAATTTTGTAATATACTGAGCACATCGAGAAATACTGGAGGAAACCTTGGCATCTTTCTTGAGAATGCAGAGCCCTCGCGTGTTTCACATTGTGAAATCGTGTCAAAAGTGTGTGCTTTCATCCAACTTCCAGCTCCTCTCCTGTTCGATCTAGAAATCCAATATCAAGACAAAATCATGGGTAGAAGAGTAAAAAGTGTCGATTAAATTCTTTTATATGGTAACACAAACTACTCTCTTGTTTTTCTCCCCCTTTTGGGTGATAGAAGCCATTTGCTCCATGTTCTTGAAGCTTCCGTTTATTATTCAAAATATGCAGGTTAATGGTATAATTTAGTCAGTTAAGTTTGATTTGCAGTTGATTTGTTAACACAGCTGCTGCTTTTATAGTAGAAAACAATTTAATTTGGTTCAGTATTGTTGGGGTATTTGTCATCGAACTGAAACTAAGAGCATAAATATACTTGTGGGGCAACAGAAGTTGATGTTGTCTTCTATTTTCATTCGCAGACAACAGAGTGACACGAAGCAAATTTTCGAGGAGAAGACCGAGTCCTCAAATACAAGTAACAGTCCACCTGATACAAAGGATGTTGACTTGTCAGAGAATGTTGACAAAGCTTGTCTTAGTATTTCTAGAGTAGTCCCAGTTCCTGGGGAGAGTGTAGTCCACATGGCAGTGGATCAAGTAAACATCCAACCGGTTGGTGATGGTGAATGGAGTGATATTCAGACAACAGAGGCAAGAATAGCTGATGTAAGAGAGATAGCCACTGAGACAGAGGGAAGCAGCCATGATATTTCTGTTGTTAGCCAAGCAATTAATAACCACCACCAGCCTTGAGAAAGTAATCAAGCTTACTTACAGAAGTGTAAAGATTCTTCATATATTTTAAAATTTCTTCCTCCCTCTCATGAGTTCCTTAATTTTATCAGACAAGCATGTCAATGTCTTTCCTTTCACCTGGAGGAATACTTGAATACAAGCGAGCCTTTGAAATCAAGTACATGGAGCCTTGTATTGATTGTAAATTTGACAGAATTCTTCAAAAAATGGCCAATATTTTGTAGCAAAATGTTTTAACAATCAGGTTTTGTCACAAAATAGAGAAAATATTTCAACGTCAATAAAATTATATGATAATAACCAAAATTTTAAAACACAAATAATATAAATTTTACAACAACATCGATCGGCATGGTATTTGGTGTATATCTATAGCAACCTAGCTATATTTGTTCATAAGATTAGAGAATATAAATCCTACCATTGGTCCCCGTTATCAATTAAGAATATTAATTTCCCTGTTATGGCAGTTCAAGAAAAAAAAAGTTGTAGTTGCCTGCCATAATGCATGCATGCTTGCTTCTATGTACTATCGAAGGCATTGCCGGGATATGGTTCAAGGGCTAGCTCAACCACAGGTCTTAACTCATCCCAATTTCCATTAGTAAAGCCATCGACGTCGACGCCATTGGGATGGTTCCAAAAGCTTGGGTAATTAGTTGCTGCAAATGGAGTTTGTTTCGCTATAGAATTGGCGGATGACCATGGATTGTCTCCCAAAAGGAAGTAGTTTCTTGCATCAACTTGGTCCACGAAAATATTTGGTTTGCTGTTGTTTTGTTGGAGGACTGAGTCACAAAAACTCATGCATTGCTCAGCACTGTTTCCAGAGTCATCTTCGAGGCTGCATGTGTTGGAATTGGAGTCAGCTCCATTTTGTTTGATTGTGGGATCCAATTTCCAAGCAGCAGCTGCTGTGTACTTCTTGTTTGATGGGGCTCGTTTGAAAATTCGACAAAGGGTCCAAACTTCCTGCACGCATTAAGAATCAGACAATATCAGAATTGTTTTGAACAGTCTGCAATACAAGAAACCGAAGACTGAAGAAGATATCAACGATGTCAATGATAGGCCCACACACAGACATAACGTTTGAACATCCATCAAGCACAAACAAACAGCATATCCCATTTCATATTCACTTAACTCTTCAAATTAGCAACTAAAACCCAGAAAACAAAGCAAAAAATTCACTTGCTTACAGCTTCTTGGGCATCGTCCTTGGCATTGGAGAAGTGTTTCTCATTTGGCGGATGGCGAAACTCATGCATCATCCACTCGGTTTTGGTACCCTTACCGGCTCTACCTCGATAGTAGACAAGGGATTTCTTGAGGCCAATGCAGCTGGGTTCTTTCACAGAATAGATGGACTTGTCGATGCCGGTGGCCTTCCAAAACCCTGATCCTGTCACCCTGTTTGGCCTTATGCTGTTTCTATACTTTCTCCCTCTCATGCAAAAGAAATACCACTCTTTATCTCCCGCACTATTAAATTCTTCAAAAAAAAAAAAAAAAAACACATCCATTTCAATTAAATTAATACAATATTACTCAACTCATATACATTAATATATATGTATATATACATTAATTTCTTAGTTTTAGTTATCAGAATTTAAATTCTGAAAATATCAAATATAAAAATATATTTTTTTTATTTTGCAAAATTTCTAATTGAATAATAAACAAGCACTCAAATTCTAGCTATATTTTTGTGTATTGTACACTCAATTAAGCCAACAAATTTTAATGTGTTTAATTTGACAATTTCAAATTAAATTTGATTTTTTTTAATAATTATTATCTTTTGGTAGACTATATGGTTAAGATTAAGATTCGACTTTATTTGACCGTCTTGTTGATTAATCAAAATGTCATCCTAATTTAATCTAATTTTGAAAAAAAAAAATCAATAGTTGACCATATGACAAATATTGCAAAATATCAAATTTCTTATAAAAGGAAATATTATATTTACATTTTAATATCATGTTTCATCTTTCACATATTATATTTACATTTTTCATAGTTTCTTGACAGGCTTGGTGAGCATTTCTTTCTTTGAAAAATGTGTAAGCAGTAGTTCCATATTTTATTTTTGTTTGATAGTTAACAGTAGTTCCATTTTGAGATATGAATAGAGTGTGTAAAGAATATATGATAAGACGATCGCCTTTTTGTTTTAATTTTTATTTCGGCAGTGGAACCAATGTCCAAAAGAAAAGGCGATCCTAATTATTTAGTTGTCTTGTCAAACTACTTTAAATACAAATTAATACCAAGTTTAGGAATATTATAAAAAGTCATAAAGATGAAATCAAAATTAACAATTGTTTATTTTTTTTTTTAGAAAAAATTTAAGAGCACTCTAGTAAACTCTTAGAATTTTGAACAAAAATAACTTCAAAAAAAAATATATATAGAACAAATATTTTTCAATCAAGATTATAACAACCTGTGTTAGAAAGAAAAAGAAATGGAATTAATTAGCAGTAGAGATATATATACTAACTTGGAAGATCCCATGGATCATATTTGTAGATATCAATCTGTTTGATGATTTCAATACTGATAGGTTTCTTCTCAACCTTTCGCCGCAGATAAAACCCAACAAGTTCTTCGTCTGTTGGGTGAAATCGAAACCCTGGAAGCATAACTTCACTGTCCTTCGTCTCCTTCTCATCATCAGTATAACTGCTCATCGTTCTTGCTGCCTCCATGAATATCTCTCTCTCTCTCTGTTTGTCACTGATGATATATATTTTTTCTCCTTTAACCCAAGTCTCTCATTGATATATAATGGATGGATAGCTGAATGTTTGGGGTCAAGACAAGACTTTCGATCAAGACATCTTTGCAAAGTCTACCTGTGGAAAAACGAAGTCTTCCGTCTGCTAATATTTTCTTGCCTCAAATTCATATATTAACACAATTCATTAATATAGTCACATAATATTCAACAAATTTTAATTTTAATTTTTAATATCTACAATTAGATTAAGCGATATTAAATATAATATGATGATACGATATGAATATGATATAAAAATAAAATAAAAAAAATAATACTATTTAAAATTTTAATAATAATTATATATAAATTTAACAAATAAAAAAAATATATTTCATATTTTCATATCGATATAAATTGTGATATATAATTTTTATATAAAACATAATATAAATACATAAATTTTAATATTTTATAAAATACAAATACACAAATCATGAAATTTGCTTGCAATATATTTTTTTTATCTAGATTACGAATATTTTTCTTTTATCAAAATTCAAGTTATGACTTTTTTGTATAAAAAAAAATTTAAAATAAAATACATAAGACTAGAAAATATGTAAGTATAATTTCCACGTATAAATAATTATAGTATACTCTATGACGTGGCAATGACAATTGACTATTACAATTCAAGTGATGACAATTACATTTATTGGTTGAAAATTTAAAAGCGAAGCCTCGAAAGGTAACAATCTTGGTGGAAAATATCAATTTAAATCGCACCATCAAAGAAAATCAGGTACAGTTGTACTATCGGTTAAAAAAAATGTACAATCATTCGTTTCAAAATTGAATATCACTCATTAAATAATAAAAAATTTTAGGAATGAAATATTGCATCCGTTTCCTTTCAATTTTTATCCTTCAAAAGTGCACAAGATTGACATTATATATATTATATATATTATTTTGAAAAATAAGTATTATATCTTAATAATAAGATTAACATTTATTTGAAATATTGGAAAGAATAATAATACAAAGTAAACTATATAAATTTCTTTTTTTGGGCATTTTTCAATTTCTAAAATTATATAATGCATCATAATTCACTAATAAATTATCAAAAATCGAATTTTGATTACAGTTAAAACTAACAATTTAGTATTTTACTAATAGGTTATGTGAAAAAAAAAATCATTTGCTATCAACTTGGAAATGAAGTTTTTCTTTTTTTTTTTAATGATTTCAAGACAATAGGTCATGGTATTTTTTTTTTCACAATTTAAATAGCATTAATAATGAAATTGAATTTTAATTTTTGGTTTTAAGGTGACAGAACCCTACATTAAAAGAGAGGAGGGGGGAGACTAGAGTTGAATCCCAATTTTATATCTTCTTAAGGTTTTTTGGATCATTAAATCAAGAAGCTGAAGATTAAAATCGAAATTTAATTTTTATTTTTAAAAAATAATATTTAATATATTTAAAATTCAAATTTAAGCACATTTGATCCATTCCTTTTCTTAAATTATGAGAGTTTTTGTAAAAAAAAAAAAATTCTTTAGTGTAAGTAATAAAATAAAAGTTTTCAAGTTGTATGAATTTATAATTGATGTTTTACCTTGAGGTCAAGACTCAAGGGGCAATGCTAGATTGCCTAAAAGAAGAGTGTCGGTATCATATATTTATAAAATTAAAAAAAAATCTATTTATTCTCAAAATTGAAGATTTTGATAATCATCTACTCATTTTTTCCGTGGGATCAGATCATCATACCATGGGCGGCATTCATTGAAAAGGCTTGGTTTGTGGTTTGATGTTTCTCTTTATTAGTAAATGGAATTAACTTTTCTTGTTTGTCGTCAAACATATACAAAATCCAACCAAACAAAACATGAATTTGATCCCTAATTATATTAAGAGGTATTTGGTTCATGAATTTTTAAATTTAATGTGTAATAATATTAAGTAATTGTATTTTAAATTTTATATGTAATAATATTAAATAAAAATATTTTATGTTTTATTTTTTTATATTTTCAATAAAGATTGGGTTTTTGTCTTATAAGTATTATTTTTTCAACAAAAACTATATTTCTTTATCTTAGAAATATTATTTTTGTTGAATTATTAATTTTTTCATATTTTTAATAAAAGCTGCAATTTTATTTTAGAAACACCAATTTTTTTAAACAAGAATTGCATTTTTTATTTTAAAAATGTCGATTTTGTTGAAGTCTGAATTTTTTTTTTCATATTTTTAACAAAAATTGTAATTTTATCTTAAAAACATAGTATTTTCAATAATGATTGCATTTTTTTTTTAGAAATGTCATTTTTTCAACAAAGACTATATTTTTTTTATCTTAAAAATGTTGTTTTGTTAAATTTTGAAATTTGTTTTTCATATTTATAACAAAAACATTATTTTTTTTTGTTTTAGAAAGTTATTTTTGTTGAATTACGAAAAATAAAAAATTTTCATCTTTTCAATAGAAATCATGTCTCTAATTATAACTTTTATGAAAATTTCAATAGTATTGTGTTAAAAACGTAATTTTTGTTTAAAATATATTAAGAAAAATTTATTTTCATAATAATTTATAAAAAAAAATTACTACATTTTTAAGATAAATAACATTATTTATATTTGAAAATGTAATTAAGTTAGGACAAATGAAAAAAAAAAATTTTTTCCTTCAAAATCATAAAAATCCTCGTATGGAGGAGAGTTTTTGAGTCATTTACTTTTTCACTTCTAAACACCGTTAAAAAAAAAAAATCAAGAATCAAATTCTCATAAATCAAATACAAAATCAAATTACAAAAAATAAGATTTTAAATAGAAAAATTACTTTTCCGAACCAAACACCTACGTCATGGTGATAATGTTATGCCCTTTGCAAAATTTTTTTTATTTATTTCTGATTTATCTCTTTTAAAAAGTTAATTTATTTGATTTGTTGTAACTACAAGACAGCTGAATAGTCATCCATAACAGGTCATGAATAGTCATCCATAACAGGTCATGACTTTAGAGCTATGTGGGTTGGAAATTTGATTGATCAGAGAAAGCGTTAGGATCATGCCCAACATAAAACCAAATATGAGGTCTAAATGCTTTCTTAACAAACTCTGGTCGGTATAGTAAGTTTCAAAGAAATGATACCAACTCATAATTTATAATCACATGTTGGTAATAAAGAATATGTTTAATTAATTAATATCGTAATATCTTGTACTATTTGAAATTGAAAGTAGATCTAATAATTTAAAATACGATATGAAAATAAAATAAAAAAATGATATGATTTAAAATTTTAACAATAATTATATATAAATTTAATAAAATTAAAAAATATATTTTATATTTTTATGTTAATACAAATTGAATCATATGATTTTTATGTAAAATTCAATATGAATACATAAATTTTAATATTTTATATTATATGAATACATTAATCGTTAGATAAAAATGATATGATAATTTAATGTTTGCTTCTAACAATTAGATGACAAAAAATAATTTTATATATGTTAATAATAAAATAGTAATTTTTTATAATTGAGTTGTCAAAATAAAAAAAAAATTTCTAAACTTGAGTGACTAAATGTATAATTTATCTTAAAAAATTCATATCCGTAGAGATCATTTGAATCTTACATTTGATTAAACGATCCATAACTAATAGATCAAATTTTGATAGTTGAAATATAATTATTATATATATTAAAGAGAGGATTTCAATTTAGGAGATCATGTGGAAAGCTTATGATTCCTTGCAATTAAGCTATGTTGACAAACAGATGATAACGAAAAATGGAAAAATCGAGACGCCGAGATTACATGTGATTCGAATTGATCCAAATTTTCTTCATTGAAAGTTTAAAATTGCTGTCCAATTGTACAACTGTACGGTCACAAAATAAAAAGCGTTGTACGACGATGATCATTTCTAATTTGAGATTGAAAATTTTCGTAACTGTAAACATGAAATTTTAAGTCAACCCTTATGGATTCCTTCTGATTTTAAGTTCACATTGACAGAAATGAGAAGCCACAAATTTTTTTTTAAAATTGTAATTCTAAGATAAAGAAAAAGGTTATAACGAGAAATTTTAAATTATAAATATATTAAACAGTAGTATTTTGAAAGTGATCGTAGAATTTTTAATTTGTTGATTGTGATTTTAACCTAAAATGAGCAGATTAATTTGAAAAGGTAGGCAGGTTTGTTCCGATAATCTGAGACAGTAGGTGAGAATGAATGAGAAAAATACATGAATAATATTTCACGAGCCTAACAGTTTGATGTCCTATTTTCCTTTTGAGAAGGCAACCATGATTTAATTATTCTTAAAAACATTTCAATAATAAATATTTGGATGTGATTTCAACTTTTTTCCACAAAACATTTCTCCTCAATTAGCATCTTTTGCATACGTTTTCATTCTAGAAGACTTACGCCTTTAATTTACATGACAAAATTATGAATATATCTTTCGTATTTAGGATATCTTAAATTATGTTTTTTTTTTTTTTTTACATTTAAAACTCTTTTTTATATATATTTTAAAATTATTTTTACGATTTTTTATTTTTAATATTAAAAATCATAAGACTTTAATTTTATAAAAAAATTTTAATTTTAATGTTAAATACATTAAATCAATTTTTTTTTTTTAAATTTCATGAAAATCAATACAGTCCTAACCTGTGTAACTTTTGATTGATGAGGGTAATTAATGATTTTAATTATTTATTTTTTAATTTCATCGGTCAACCATAGAAAAAAATAAGTTTCAATGTTGTCCCTTAAGAACAAAGCTGCTACGTGGTCCAAAGACAGAGTGGAATTAATGGTTTAGAATGAGAAAAAAATGCCATGCCAAAGACCAAGAATATCGACAAACTTGCCCTTACGGGTCAACAGAGCAAGGAAAAGGAATATTGGCAGTTATATTATTATTTAATTATACATATTAAAAAAAAAAAAAAACCTTGTTAAAAAATTCCAAGTCCAAGTCCATCATTTTTCTTTCTTTTTTTTTTTTTTTAAAAAATACTTTTACGAGTCTAAGTCGTTGATTTTGATTTGGCACAACTAGTCAAGTCTTGAAGAACCTTCTTCTTGGTCTCTGTCCGTACCCTAGTAGTTTCTCTCTTCTTCGTACGTAATACTATATACACAAAGGAAGCCCAACCATTTTTTCTTGGTACATATGATTTTAGATTAAATAAAAGAAAATAATATTTTTTCGTCTCATAAATTCATCAAATTTGTCTCAAGAGTCGAACATGAATCCTTTTTTATTCTTTGATTTTAATCAATATAACCTTTTTTTTTATCCATATATAAACAAAAATTAACAAAATTCCAATTAGAAAGAGTTATAATTTTTCCATCTCTTTTAAAAACCTTTCCTTTTATCTTTAATTATTTATAAAAGAAAAGAAAATAATAAAATACCAAAATTTTCATTTTTTTGGGTTCCATGGGCTTTTCAGAAGACCTGTCCAAGGCCTAGCCTGATCCGTCAAGCCTAGAGCCCCAAAATTTTTCCAACAAAAGTTTCCGATATAAGTTTTTTTTAAGAAAATCATTGTGAAAGCAAATTCTTCTTAATTCATACCATCATTCAAACATAGGACAAGACAACTATAACTATAAAACACCCTCAAACATAAGTTCTCTTATGAAAGATAAGACAAGAGCTGAAAGCACACTGCTGATTAACAAAGTAGACATTATTGAAAAGAGACCCATTGAAATTGCAGCATTTCAATCTTTAGAAAGAAGAAGCATAGAGCTGGAGAACATTTTGCCAGGAAGGTCTGCTGCTAATGTCATCCCACCAAGCACTCACATGTTTCCTGCTCCTTATCATATACTCCTTTCCAATTTGGTCCACCAAGTACTGAGTAAATGGCAGATGGCTAAGGTCAGCAAGGCTGAAGAAATCACCAGCTAAGTACTTGTTCTTTGATAGCCTATCCTCGTAAACATCCAGCACTTTGGCAAGCTTTTCCTCGTTCTCTTTGATCAAATTTTCATCAGGAGGGATCCCCAACTTGGGCGAAAGCATGATTTGAACAGTTAGGGCGAAAACTGGTGGGTTGTAGTTGTTTGCCTCAACGTCTAGCCAATTTTCCACTATACCCCTTTCCTCTATTGTCTTTCCCAGCAGATCAGTTCCCTGTGACTTGTATTTTTCTGCATAATACCTCAAGATGGCACGGGATTCTGCACAACCCACATTATAAAATTCATCATTTCATTTCATTTCATTAAAAGAAAAAAAAATTCTTGTTAGAAAGTGATTCAGATTAATGGCAAAAGAGTAAGCACTCACAAATTCAACTCTTCCTAGATAGTTTGTGAGGCTTAGATGATCATATTCTTGCCATTATATATAGACATATTAATATGTAAAAATCTTGTCCAAGAGTTCAAGTGAAATTCTCCCTGACTGTCACTTTCATTATAAATCAAAATGATAATGGTAAAAGCCTTTTAAGTGATACTGAGTGGAACCCACTTTTTCTATCTTCGTGCAAGATTTACTTCAATAATTGATGCTGATGCATAGTAACTAAACCTGATCATGGATCAGGTAGGATTAATTCAAAAGTCCTACTTAGGGCCCAACCCAGTCTGTCTGAGTCCAAGAGACCCATTATTTTAAAATATATTAAATATTTAAAATATCTGAAAATCTTATTATTTTAAATATATTTTAAAATTAAAATCAAATAAAAATAAATTTTATTAATAAAATAAAATTTCAGGTCAAGATCGGATATATCTAAAATTTGATTCGAGCTCAATTAGACTAGCAAATCAGACAAATATCTCAAATAATGGATATTTTTAATTTAATAGGATTATTTTTTTTTTTCAGCACAATCTGATGCCAAACTCAAAAAATTCATCTAAAACTCTTTTTTCTTTTATGATCATAATTTTATATATTTTTCATTTTATCTTTTCAATACAATCACAAAACGAATATGAAACACTACAAACTAGATGAATTGTTAAGAGGCAGAGTATTATTAACAAACACTCAATTCAATGATTCCATGAGCTATAATTAATGGTTCATTTGATATGTGTTGGGGAGAAGATATGATCATGTCAATTTACAGGTAATTAGAGAAAGGATATTAATTACCAAATAAAGTATAGTCTCCATCTTGAACGACAGGAACTGTGCCAAAAGGCTGCAAAAATCAGAAAACAAGAGATGATTGTAAACATGATCCTCACTGAGAACTTGGAACTTTTGAAAGAAAAGAAGGAAAAGGTTTAGCTGACCTGCAACTTGAGAAATTCAGGGTGTTTGTTCTCGCCTTTGAGCAAATCAATCGGCACAGTCTCAAACTCAATCTCCTTTTCAATAAGACACACAAGCACACGCTTAGGGGAAGCATAGGCTGGGCCATAAACCTTCACCACCATTGTTGTTGATTGACTGTTTTACTTATTGAATTGTTCAATGCATATCACTGAGTTTATGGCCTCATCAATTTTATAGAACTGGCTGCAATCATAGATGTTCTTTAGTGTCGGAGGGTGGGACATGACAGCTCCTCTGATTTTACCTATTTAGACCTTACATACCTAAAATAAACTTATTAAAGTGCCTAATTTAGGGGAAATTTATCATTATATAACTTTATAGATAAAAATATAATTTCTTTCCTTCGAATTATTAGGATCGATACTTTCAGCATTAAAATCAAATTTATCATTATATTACGATTCATTATTGAATTTTATCGGTATACATTTAATTTCAATGATTTTTAGATAAAAAGCAAGTAACGAAATTAAAATATTTCAATAATACAATTGATTTTTTTTTCAATTTCATAACTTTTTGCCTAAAAATCCACAAAATTGAAAAAGTAATAGCAAGATTCAATGAAATTGAAATTCAATATTTAACTTAATAGTATAATGATGATAAATTTATCCTTAATCCCAATATATATATATATATATATATTCTGATTTCAATATAACATGTCATGATATTTTCTTTCACAATTGAAATAGCATTAATAATGAATTCAAAATTTAAATAGGCTAATTTATATAATTATTTTTAAAATATAATATTTAATATGTTTAAAATTTAAATTTAAGCATATATAATTCATTCTTTTATCCTTAAAGTAAGATTCTTTTTATATAAAAAAAATCTTTAGTGTAAGTAATAAAATAAAAATTTTCATTAAGTTTTCAAGTTGTATGAATTTATAATTGATGTTATACCTTTAGGTCAAGACTCAAGGGATAGAGCTAGGTTGCCTAAAAGAAGAGTGTCCGTCATAATTAAAATTTTTTTTTTATTTATTCTCATAATTGAAGATTTTGATAATTATCCGCTCATTTTTTTCCTTGGGATCAGCACGACCATTGGATGGGCCGCATACATAGAAAAGACATGATTTGTGGTTTTGATGTTTCTCTTTGTTAGTTAATGGAAGTAACTTTTCTTGTTCATCGTCAAACATATAACAAATCCAACCAAAAAAAAAGAAACAAGAATTTGATCCCTAATCTGGTTTATTTTTAATAGACAGCTGAAGAGTTATCTTTAACGGGCCATGACTTTAGAGATATGTGGTGGAAATTTTGTTTGATTGCGGAAAGGGGATTTCTTTTCAATAATGCAAGTTATCTTTTTTCAATATCATAACTTTTTATCTAAAAGCTTACAAAATTGAAAAGGTTATCGCACGATTCAATGAAATTGAAATTCATGAACAAAATTCAATATTAACTTAATATTGTAATGATAAATTTATCCTTAATCTCAATATATTTTTAGAATTTTTTTAAAAATTTTCCTATTTTAACTATTGTTATGGACATGGTGGTTGTTTAAAAAGTAATGTTTAGCATCTTTTCCAAGGTTAAAAGATAAACACAGGACGATTAGAACAAGGAATGAATATCCAGATGGTTTTAGTGCAGTGGACAATCAGGCAAGGTTGGTTGGGTGGCTGCTAATTGTTGTCCTGCAATGGAGAAAACCTTCCTTGAATGCATAAGGCAACAAATCCCCGTATACCCTTTGTTTTTAATTACAATTGTCCAATAATGCAAAATCATACTTGGAGGGTATCTTGCAACTGTGATAAATAAAGAAAGGCTAAAGGAGGTTTTGTTGGGGTTTGTAATTGACGAGAAACTAGATAATAAAGAATAAATTTGGTGATTTGAATATTTGTGTTATGTAAAATATTAAAATTAATTATATTATATTTTATAAAAAATTATGTATTATAATTTATATTGATATGAAAATATAAAATATATATTTTTTAATTTTATTAAATTTATATATAATTATTGTTAAATTTATGTATCATATTTATATAATATTATTATGTTATATATTAAATTATCAAATCTTACTAAAAACAATCACAATACATTAGCCACACTCGGAATAACCAATATTACAGAACAAAAATTACTAACCGATTACCACCAAACCAAAAAATTTATCCACTCTGTCCTGCCTTTGCCAAGGCATCCGCCATGCCTTAAGGCCTCTCTATAAAGCAATCCCAGACATCAAAGCACCCATTTCAGCATAGATAAGATGTAGTACGTCTCCATGGCCTTGGCCCCACCAAAAATTATATATTAATTCAGTCGTTTTTGCTTTTGAAGTTTTTGTTTTAAACTTTCGTGCCCTTTAATTTTTGAAAAATAAATGAACTTTCATTATCCAATATCATGATTCGACTAAAAACTTTCACTTTTTAGATTGGACTACTTTTAAAAAACATATACAAGGCCTAGCGTGATCTTTGAAATTTTCAGTTTTTGGATTTGACTGGTTTTTTAAAAACTTAATCCAAGGCCTAGCCCGATCTGAAGGATCTAAAAGCCTGAAATTTTTCGAACAAAATTTTCAGGTATAAGTTTTTTTTTTAAGAAAATCCCTCCATATGTAAATTCTTCTTTATTCATACCATCTATCAAACATAGGAAAAGACAACTAAAAATATAAAAACCCCCTTAATCATCATTTTATTTGATTATAGTTTATCAGAATAGGATAATAAGTTCTCTTAAGGCAGATACAACAAGAGCTGAAAGCAAACTGCCGATTAACAAAGTAGATATTATTGAAAAGAGGCCGTTGAAATTGCATCGCTTCAATTTTTAGAAAGGAAAAACATAGAGCTGGAGAACCTTTTGCCAGGAAGGTCTGCTGCTAATATCATCCCACCAATCACTCACATGTTTCCTGCTCCTTATCATGTACTCCTTTCCCATGTGTTCCACCAAGTACTGAGTAAATGGCAGATGGCTAAGGTCAGCTAGGCTGAAGAAATCACCAGTTAAGTACTTGTGTCACGAATTTAAAAAAGAGTCTTAAATCTCACATCGAACATAATAGGAGAGTTTTTGAGGTATAAAAGGGTTCACACCACCTTCACCTTGTGAGGCGTCTTTTGTAGGACAAAACCGTGAGGCCAAGGGGGGCCAGAGTAGACAATATCTCACAAGGGTGTGAACCGTGACGGTCAGGTTGATTCGGGACGTCGGAAGGGTGAATGCCCGGGTCCCGGAGCCGCACGGGTTCGGAACTTGAGTCTCGACCCGTGACAAGTGGTATCAGAGCCAGCCCTAAACCGTTCGATCCGCGCCAAGCACCTCAAGGGAGGCAGGCAGAGTGATCAGCCTACGTGACGAGGGCGTCACGAGGTTGGATGCGGGAGAATGTCATGGACCTAAGGAAGAGTCTTAAATCCCACATCGAACATAATAGGAGGGTCCCTAGGGTATAAAAGGGTTCACACCACCTCCACCTTGTGAGACGCCTTTTGTAGGATAAAACCGTGAGGCCAAGGGGGGCCAGAGCGGACAATACCTCACAAGGGTGTGAACCGTGGCGGTCACGTTGATTCGGGACGTCGGAAGAGTGAATGTCCAGGTCCCGAAGCCGCACGGATTCGGAGCTTGAGTCTCGACCCGTGACACTTGCTCTTTGACAACCTCTCCTCATATACATCCAGCACTTTGGCAAGCTTCTCCTCACTCTCCTTGATCAAATTTTCATCAGGAGGGATCCCCAACTTGGGGGAAAGCAAGATTTGAACGGCTAGGGTGAAAACTGGTGGGTTGTAGCTGTTTGACTCAACCTCCAGCCAATTTTCCACTACACCCCTTTCCTCTATTGTCTTTCCCAGCAGATCAGTTCCCTGTGACTTGTATTTTTCTGCATAGTACCTCAAGATGGCACGGGATTCTGCACAACCCACATTATAAAATTCATCATTTCATTCCATTTCATAAAAAAAAAAAAATTGTTGTCAGAAAGTGATTTAGATTCTTGCCAAAAGAGTAAGCACTCAGAAATTCAACTCTTCCTAGATAGTTTATGGGACGTAGTTGATTGTAGTCTTGCAATTATCTACAGACATAATATAGTATAATATGTAAAAATCTTGTCCAAGTTTTCAAGTGAAATTCTATCCGGTCGAAATGTTCAAGTGAAATTCTCCAGGACTATCACTTTCACTGCAAAAAAAAATAATAATGGTAAAAGATTTTTAAGTGATAGGGAGGGAACCCACTTTTTCTATCTTCGTGTAAAAGATTTACTTCAATAATTGATGCTTATGCATAGTAACTAAACCTGACCATGGATCAGGGAGGATTAGTTCAAAAGTCCTACTTAAGGCCTGAGCTGATCCAGTCTGTCTGAGACCAAGAGACCTATTTTTTTAAAATATACTAAATATTTAAAATATGTGAAAATCTTATTATTTTAAATAATTTTAAAATTAAAATAAAATAAAAAAAATATGATCAAAATAAGAATTTAATTCTCATAAATAAAATTCCAAATCTCATATCTAAAGTTTGATTTGAGTTGAAGTAAATTCGCAAATCGAACAAATACCTCCGTCGGTAGACATTTTTAAATTAATAGGAATAGATTTTATTTTATTCTTTTTTAGGCGCAATCTCGTACCAAACTGAGAAAATTCATCTAAAACTCTTATTTCTTTGGTCATCAGAATTTTATATATTCTGCAATTTCCCTTTTCGATACAATCTCAAAACGAATATGAAACACTACAAACAAGATGAATTGTTAGAGGCAGATTATTTCTAACAAACACTGAATTCAATGATTTCATGAGCTATAATTAATAGTTCATTTGATATGTGTTAGGGAGAAGATATGATCATATCAATTTACAGGTAATTAGAGAAAGGATATTAATTACCAAATAAAGTATAGTTTCCATCTTGAATGACAGGAACTGTTCCAAAAGGCTGCAAACGACAGAAAAGAAGAGATGACTGTAAATATGATCCTCACTGAGAATATGGAACCTTTCAAAGAAGAGAAGGGAAAGGTTGTAGCTGACCTGCAACTTGAGAAATTCAGGGTGTTTGTTCTCGCCTTTGAGCAAATCAATTGGCACGGTCTCAAACTCAACCTCCTTTTCAATAAGACACACAATCACACGCTTAGGGGCAGCATACGCTGGGCCATAAACCTTCACCACCATTGTTGTTGAGTCACCGCTTACTTACCGAAACTGTTGAATACATATTACTGAATTTATGGTCTCATCAATTTATAGAACTGGCTGCAATCATATATATTCTTTAGTATCGGTGGGTGGGACATGACAGCTCCTCTGTTTTTACCTATTTAGACCTCACTCACCTAAAAAAACTTATAAAAGTGCTTAATTTAGGGAAAATTTTATCATTATATAACTTTAAAGACAAAACGATACTTTTAGAATTAAGATCAAATTTATCATTATATTACATTTAATTTTTGTGATTTTTAGATAAAAAGCAAGTAACGAAATTAAAATATTTCAATAATACAGTTGATTTTTTTTTTATTTCATAACTTTTTATCAAAAAATCTACAAAATTGAAAATGTAATAGCAAGATTCAATGAAATTGAAATCCAATATTAACTTAATAGTATAATGATAAATTTATTATTTTACACTTTTTGATTTAGTGATTAAAAAGCTTTGAAGAAAGAATGTAGACGTAAATTTTAAATCCGCTATATCATTTTTCCCTTTTAAGGGTTTGTCCTCCTTTAAAAAAAAATCCTTAATCCTAATATATATATATATATATATATGTATATATTTTCTGATTTCAAGGCAACAAATCATGTATTGTTTTTTACAATTGAAATAGCATTAATAATAAAATCGAAATTTAATTTAGATAATTTATGTAATTATTTTAGAAAAAGTGATATTTAATATATTTAAAATTTAAATTTAAACATTTGTAATTTATATTTTTTTCTTAAATTATGGTAATTTTTGTAAAAAAATTTTCTTTAATGTAAGTAATAAAATAAAATTTCTAATTGAGTTTGCAAGTTGAATGAATTTATAATTGATAGGTCAAGACTCAAGGTGTAGACCTGGTTGCCTAAAAGAAGAGCGTCTGTCATAATTAAAAAAAAAAAAATTCTATTTATTCTCAGAATTGATGATTTTGATAATTATCTGCTCATCTTTTCCGTGGGATCAACACCGCAATCTATGGGCGGCAAGCATAGAAAATACATGATTTGTGGTTTGATGTTTCTCTTTATTAGTTAATCGAAGTAACCTTTCTTTATTAGTTAAAAGAAGAGTCCTGGTCATAATTAAAAAAAAAAATTACTTATTCTCATAATTGAAGATTTTGTTAATTATCTGCTCATTTTTTCCGTGGGATCAGCAACACAATCTATGGGCGGTATGCATAGAAAAGACATGATTTGGGGTTTGATGTTTCTCTTTATTAGTTAATGGAAGTAACTTTTCTTGTTTGTCGTCAAACATATACAAAATCCAACAAAAAAAAAAAAGGAAAAAACAAGAATTTGATCACTAATCTGATTTATTTTTAGCAGACAGCTGAAAAGTTATCCATAACTGGCCATGACTTTAGAGATACGTGGTGGGAAATTTGTTTGATAGCATAAAGTTAATTTGACATTCATGTTTTTGTGCCATATTTTATATCGTGTTTGATACATATAATAATATAAATTATTAAAATATAAATATAATATAAATTATAAAATATATTTAGTTTTTAAACATAATATAACACGTTTATATAATATTATATTAAATATTAATATTAATATAATTAATTTATTTAAATATGATATGAATAATGTGAATATACATTAATAGATATGATTAATATAATATATAGAATATATATAATTAACATGAATATATATAAGAATATGATTAAAATAATAAATAATTATAAATTATTTATCATTACAGTTTAGTAAATTTTGGTGTATTAATAATATAAAAAATACTTATATATTAAAAATTAAAAAATTAATACTCATTTAATATGTATTTAAATATATATTATATATATAATTTATATTACATTATAATATATTAATTTTTAGTATAAATTCCAAATGAAAAACTATTAAAGATTAAAGAATAAAACAATAATGTATACTATTAATATTAATATTAATATTGTATTTATATTATTAATATAAAAAATAAATTTATAATAATTATTAAATGAATATCATAATTAAATGTTTAAAATAATTTTTATATGATATTAATAGCTAATTAAGTATCATAATTAAAAGATTAAAAATTAAAATAATATTTATATGTTTATATTTAAATTAAAATAAATATAAAAAATATGTTAAACATGTTAAACAAATATTTGTATAATAAAATTAAATTAAATGTATTATTCTTGTCATGTTATATGTTTAAATATATCAACAAGTATATGACATGATTTGTATCGTGTCAAAATTTGTGTCGATATGAGTAAATATAAAATATATTTTTTAAAATAAATATATAATTTTTTTATGTTATTTTCATATCGTATTACCGTGTCGTGTTTAAAATTATCAGGTCTAATGAAAAAGGAATTTTTTTTCAATAATGCAAGTGATCTTTTTTTCAATATCATAACTTTTTATCTAAATTGGAAAGGTAATCGCAAGATTCTGTGAAATTGAAATTCATGAACAAAATTCAATATTAACTTAATAGTATAATGATAAATTTATCCTTAATCCCAATATATTTTAGGATTTTTTTTTTAAATTTCCTATTTTAACTATTGTTATGGACATGGGTGGTTGTTTAAAAAGTAATGTTTAGCATCTTTTCCAAGGTTAAAAGATAAACACAGGAGGATTACCACAAGGAATGAATATCCAAATGGTTTTAGTGCAGTGGAGAATCAGGCAAGGTTAGTTGGGTGGTTGCTAATTGTTGTCCAGTGATGGAGAAAACCTTTCTTGCATGGACACGTCAATAAATTCCCATATACCCTTTGTTTTTAATTACAATAGTCCAATAATGCAAAATCATAATTGAAGGATATCTTGCAACTGTGATAAAATTAACTGTAACGAAAGGCCAAAAGAGGTTTTGTTTATTTAGTGTAAAAATAGACAGTGAGATTTGTAATTGACGATAAACTGGATAATAAAGAATAAATTTGATTATTCGAATATTTATATAGTATAAAATATTAAAATTTATATATTTATATTATATTTTATATAAAAATTATGTATTATTATTTATATTAATATGAAAATATGAAATATGTATTTTTTAATTTTATTAAATTTATATATAATTATTGTTAAAATTTTAAATCGTATTATATTATATTTTTATATTTTATTTATATCATGTTATTATATTATATTTTAAATTATCAAATCTTACAAAAACAACCACAATACATTAACCACACTCGAAACAACCAAAGATTACATAACAAAAATGACTAACCGATTACCACCAAGCCAAAAAATTATCCACTGTACCCTGCCTTTGCCAAGGCATCAGCCATACCTTGAGCCTCTCTATAAAGCAATCCCAGACATCAAAGCACCCAGCTCGGCGAAGATATGATGTATACAGTTCGTCTCCATGGCCTTGTCTCCACCAAATATTTTATATTAATCCAGTCGTTTTCTCTTTTAAAGTTTTTGTTGAGAATGTCGTAACATTTTTTCGTTCGAAAAGACTCGATGGCTAGATTTAAAAATTTTTTTCAAAATCATCATTAATTTTTTTAATAGGATATGATTTGACACTTAAAATATTTTTTTTAATAAAAATTTCAAAATTAGTTAAGATTTAACTAAAAGAATTTAGGTCAACGAAGTTAGAGTTAAATCTGAAAGTCCGATTACGAGTGGAAAAAAGTATTAACACTCTTACATTGTCCATTCAAAGAATAATATCACTTAAACATACGTAATTTTATAATTTTAATAATATGATCTTTTTTTGTTTAAATTTAATTTCTTAAAATTTATTTTAAAAAAATATTTCAATTATGAAATTAACATTACTATTATTATTTCGTATTCTATAAATTCTTTAATGTTTTGGTCGAATTTATAGAAAATCACTATTTAAAAAATATTTCAAGAAAATTAACCTTTCACAAAATTCTCAACATCTCGTCATAAGATATTTTATTTATTTATTTATTTCAAAAAAAATTTTAGGAACATCTCGACTCTTTGGTAAGTTTTTAAAATTTATTAAACAAGTTTTACGATTATCTCGACTATTGGGTAAAATCCTAAAAATTTTGAATAAGTTTTAAGATCATTTCAACCTTTTGACAAGATCCTAAATAAAATAATTTTTTTATAATTAAAAGAATTTATTAATTAGTTTTTATTATTTATTATTTAATTATTTTTATTAAAAAAATTTAAATTATCTCGACTCACCGGTGAAATCTAAATATTAATATCTTACTTGTGTTAAAGAAAATCGACCTCTTTCAATTTTTTATTTTTTTAAATATTCAAAATATCAATTATTTTTTTATTATTGTTTTACATTGTTTAAATCAACCTTTGCTCTAGTAAAAATAATTTTGGAATATTCCAACTCTTTGGTGAAATCTGAAAAAATTATTTTTACTCGTAATAATTAAAGAAAACTAAACTTTTTAACTTTCTTTAAAAATTGCATTTAGAAGATTCATTTAAACAATTTATTTTTATTTTATTTATCATTTTTATAATTTATTTTGTTAGAAAAAATTATTTTTTTAAAAATTATCCTAACTCTTTGGTGAAATTTAAACAATATTTTTGCTTGTAATAAAATTTTATTTTACTTAAAAAGTTAATATTAATTTTTTTTGCATATTATATTTTCAGGTCTTTATTTTATTTCAATTTTATTTTTATTCTATTCTATTTATTTATTTATTTTAAATTATTACTAGTAATAATTAAAATAACAATAATAACAACAATAGTATTATATAAAAAAATAACATAAAATAAATCAAAATCAAAATCAAAGCAGAAAAAAAGAAAAAAAAATAAAAACCTGTAAACGAGTCGGGTTGACCCGCGAGTCGGCGGGCAGATATGTGAGGGTTGAGCTTAGTTCAGACGTTCAAAATGATGATGTTTTGAGGTGCCCATAAATAGGCCAAAATCAATTTTTTTTCTTTATTTTCTCTTTTTCTTTTTCTCTTTTTACCCAGAGCTCCTCTCTTTAAAAAACCTAGCTCCTATGTCGGTGGCCTTGGAGCTTAGTTTTCGACCGGTCACCACTGTGCACCAATGGCCGAAATCTTCAACGACGTTGGAAAATTCAAAGATCCCCAGATTTCAGTGATCGAAAAATTCAATGATCACCAAAAAATTTAAATTTTTCATATTTCAGTGTTGAAAAATTCAACGGTTGTCGAAAAATTCAAACTTTTTCAATTTTCAATAACTCAAAAAATTTTTCAAAAATTCCTAAAAATTCCCCCAATGATCCTTTTTACTTTATAAACACTTTTTTTAAGCCTATATTTTTCAAAAAAATCTCAAACTTCCTAGATTTTCAAATTTTATTCTTGAGGTTTTTTTTTTGAATTTTTTTTTGTTTTCTGCTAGTTCCTTAAAGAGGACTACGATTTGTTTGTTTTTGCAAAATCTCTAGATTTTCCCCTTTTGTTCTTTCTGTTTTGTTTCACAAAAATTAGCTCTATTTATAGAGCTTCTGAGATTTCAAATCTCAGATCTTCTTAGATATTTTCATGAAAAATTTAGAGGTTTATTCGATGACTTTTGGTCATCAAATTTCATGCTGCCAAGTTAGGCAGTGTCAAAAAGAAAAAATATCACTTTGGCAGTTTGATTTTAGCTACCAGAGTTAAAATCAAAGATTTTTTTGACTTTTTTTTAAAGAATAATAATAATAATAATAATAATCATAATAATAATAACAACAACAACAACAATAACAAAAATCACAATATTCAAAATTGGTGTCTACAACTATCATTTTTTGCTTATTTTTGATAATCAGAAATAAAGCAAAGATAAAAAGACACCAATTTTATTTAGGTAAACACATACAAAAAATAAAACATTGATCATAAAGTTTTTTTTTAATTTTTTTTAAAGTAAATTTGAAAGGCTCATCTCACCAGAGATAACGAACTTTAAATATTAAAAGGCTATTTTTACAGAAGGCAATGAACTTTAAATTCAAAAGGGCTCATTTAATCAAATGCAATAAACTTTAAATGTTAAGAAGCTCTTCTCATCAGAGGCAACGAACTTTAAATTCAAAAGGGCTCTTTTAACTAAAGGTAACAAACTTTAAATGTTAAAAGGCTCATTTAACCAAAGGTAACAAACTTTAAATGTTAAAAGGCTCATTTAACCAAAGGTAACAAACTTTAAATTCAAAAGCTCCTTTAACCAAATGCAATGAACTTTAAATATTAAAAGGCTCCACTAACCAGAGGCAATGAACTTTAAATTGCTCATTTAACGAAAGACAATGAAATTTAAATGTTAAAATCTGAGAGGACTTATAGATTATGCCATTTGGTCTTACAAATCATGCCTAACTTTGATAGTCTTTTAACTAAAGGCTCTTAAAATTAAAAAACTCCACTGACTAGAGGCAATAAACTTTAAATTCAAAACCTCCTCTGACCAAAGAAAATGAACTTTAAATTCAAAAGGCTAAGAGGCAATGTATTTGAAAGATTTCTCTCAACAGAGGGTTCACATCTTTTTAATTTTTGACTTTTTCTTTTGTTAGTCTTAGATTGTCCTAGAGCCATACATCTATTGTATCACATGAATGCGTGAATGATATTTTCATGTTTTTGCAATGCCATGCAATAAATGATGATCATGATGCGAATGCACTCATTATATAAATGAAGAGACCATCTTTTTTTTTATTTTTTTATCATTTTTTTTAATCCTTGAAATTTCTCAAGGTTTGTTTTCTTTTTTCTTCTCTTGAATCCCATGTATTCCAGAGTTGATTAAGTTCAGATGAAATATATTTCTCTTCATATCCTGTATTCAATGTCTAATCTTTTATGACTTATAGGCCTTCCTTTTCACTGACCTTTGTTTCTTACTATTTTGCTTATGATTTTAAATCTCTTTCAAAATAATGTGTCTTTTATGGTCATCATCTTTTGAATTTCACAACAATTTTAACACATTGCACATTTCTCTCTTTAATGAGAGGGACAAAAAGAATGGTAAACAAAGTTATATTTTATTTCGGTAAAAGGTAAAAATGTTTCATGCATTATCAAAAAAGATATAATAAAGACAACAAGTAATCACATAACAAATATTTAGATCATCATGAACTAATTCATCATGGATTATTTTTTAAAGACTCTTGATTGGTGCCCTTGACTTTAAAAAATGCAATTGACCAAGCAACCCCAAAACTAATGAGATCTTCTAGCACATATTGAGAATTGACCCATTCCATTCACTATCCCTTTTTATTTTTATCTAAACTACCCTTTTAGGTTTTTAACTCAGATATCTTTTCAATTCATTTTGTTTTTATTTTTTTAAGTATAATACTTTTTTACTGCATCGGTATTGACTGGATTTGACAAATCATCTCCATCCATTCTTGCCAAGATTAGTGCCCCACTAAAAAAAGTTTTTTTCACCACATATGGGCATTCCCAATTAGGAGTCCATTTTCTTTGAGGGTTTTATTGGTTAGGAAGAATCTTTTTCAAGACTAACTCTCTTTTTCAAAATTATCGTGGGTGAACTTTCTTGTCATAAGCTCGCATTATTCTTCTTTGATATAGTTGGCCATGGCTAAGTGTAGCTGATCTCTTTTCTTTAATAAGATTCAGTTGTTTATATTGAGCATGAACCTATTTAGCTTATTCTAACTTAACTTTCATAAGAATGTGCAAAGAGGGAATTTTAACTTTAATAGGCAACACTACCTTCATCCCATATTCTAATGAAAATGGTGTAGCTCTTGTAGATGTGTGAATTAAAGTTCAATAAGCATGTAATGCAAATGGTAACTTTTTATACCAAACTTTATACACATCTATCATTTTTTTAATAATTTTTTTTATGTTCTTATTGGCCACTTTAACTATCCCATTCATCTTTGGATGATAAAGCACTTATTTATGATGTTTGATTTTAAATTGAGCACAGTCTTCAGTCATCATTTTATTATTCAAATTAAGAGCATTATCCGAAATGATCCTTTTTGGAAAGCTATATTGACATATGATCTCTTTCTTGATGAACTTGCAAACCACCATTCTTGTCACATTAGCATATGAAGCTATCTTTACCCACTTTGTGAAGTAGTTAATTACCACTAAAATGAATCGATGCCCGTTTGAAGCTTTTGGTCTTATGGGCCCTATCACATCCATTTCTTACATAGAGAAAGGTCAAGGTGTTGACATAACATGTAAAGACGTTGAAGGAACTTGAATCTTGTCTGCATAAATTTGACATTTGTGAAATTTTCTAGCATAGTCAATACAATCTTTTTTCATTGTCAACCAATAATATCTTACTCTCATTATTTACTTAGTCATCATTTAACCGTTTGCATGAGTTTTACAAATACCTCAGTGAATTTCTTCTAACAATTTTTTGGCTTCAGCAGCATTCACACATCTCAATAGTATTTGATCTCACTTTTTTTATATAACATTTTTCTATCTAGAAAGTAACCCACTGGTAATCTTATCAAAGTTCTCTTATCATTCTCTGATATGTGCTTTGGGTACTGTTGATACTTAACATATTGTAATATGTCAAAATACCATGGTTTCTCATCAATTCCTTCTTCAACATTTGAATAGTGAGCTGGTTTCTCTTGCAAACTTAATTTGATGGGTTGGATTTCAATATTTTCATTCAATTTGAATATTGCTGCCAATGTAGCCTAAGCATCAACCATTTGATTCTCTTCTAGGGGTAAATGATGAAACCAAATACTCTTAAATTTTTTGATCAACTGATATGTACTTTTGGTATAAAATTAACTTTGAGTCTTTAATTTCTCATTCTCCTCGCAATTGGTATATGACCAAAGCAGAGTCTCCATAAACTTTTAATACACAGGCTTAGAGCAACTTGAAGACCCAAAACACATGTTTCATATTCTGTCACATTATTGGTACAATCAAGATTTAGTTTTGTAGTGATTGGGTAGTAATCCCCTTCTAAAGATATCAAAACTACTCTTATACCATGTCTCAAAGCATTTGATACACCAATAAAATACATATTTCATATATCTTCATTATGCTCTTCTTTATTTATATGCAGTATAGACATTAAGTCTTCATCTGAAAAATCAAATGTCACAAGCACATAATCTTTATGAGCGTGTTTTATAAGAAATTCAGTAATAGCATTTCCTTTGATTGCCTTTTAAGATACATGTACAATGTCATATTGAAAAAATAACACTTGACATCTTGCTATGCTTCCTGACAATGAAGGCTTTTCAAAGATGTACTTGATTGGGGCTAATTTTGCAATGAGCCAAGTGGTATGATACAACATGTATTGTTTGAACCGACGAGCCGTCCAAGCTAGTGTGCAACACATCTTTTCCAATGGTGAATACTTTAACTCATAATCAGTAAACTTTTTGCTTGGATAATAAATGGTTTGTTCTTTATTTCTTGTTTCATCATGTTGCCCCAAAACATATCCCATTGATTTTTCATGCATCGTCAAATATAGGATAAGAGGTCTTTTAGGGACAAGTGGCATTAATACTGATAGGTTTGATAAGTATTCTTTAACTTTTTCAAATGCCATTTGACAATATTTATCCCATTCTCTTAACTCGTGTTTTTAAAAAATCTTGAATATAAGATCACATTTGGCTGTAAGTTGGGAAATGAAATGAGCAATATAATTCAATCTCCCTAAAAATTTTCTTATTTTTTTGTGTGTGTAGAGATAATAGCTCTTGGATGGCATGTATCTTATCTGGATCCACCTCTATTCCTCTTTTACTAATAATAAATCCTAGTAATTTTTTTGAGGTTGCACCAAAAGTGCATTTAGCTGGATTGAACTTGAGCTAAAACTTTCTTAATCTCTTACATAACTTTTTGAGATTAGTCATATGATTTTTTTTCACGAGATTTGGCAATCAGGTCATCCACATACACCTCTATTTCTTTGTGCAACATATCATGGAATAGAGTTACCATGGCTTTTTGATAAGTTACCCTAGCATTTTTTTAAACCGAAAGGCATGACTTTATAATAAAATGTTCCCTATACTATAATAAAAGTAATCTTTTCCATATCTTTTTATGCCAATTTAATTTGATGGTAGCCTGAAAATCCATCCATGAATGAAAATAGAGAGTGCCTAGAGGTATTGTCCATTAGAGTGTCAATGTGAGGCAACAAAAAATTATCTTTTGGACTTACTTTATTTAGATCCCGATAATCAACACACATTCTTATTTTGCCTTTTTTCTTAGGTATTGGGACTATATTTGCCACCCATTTTAGATATTTGGTCATTTCTAAAAATCTTACATCAAATTATTTTTTCACTTATTCTTTTATTTTCAACAACATTTCAGGTTTCATCATTCTCAACTTCTGTTTAATTGGTTTGCACTCAGGCTTCAGAGGTAATTTATGCATTACAATTTTAGTATCTAGCCTTGGCATATCTTGATATGATCAAGCAAATACATCTACATATTTATGTAGTAACTTTATTAACTCATGTTTTATTGGTGATGACATTGAAGTACCAATTTTAACTTCTTTTTTAGTTTCTTTATCCCTCAAATTAACAACTTCAGTGGCTTCTTGATGAGGCATGATTTGCTTCTCTTATTGTTCTACTAATCTCAATAATTCTGGGGATATGGCATGGTTTTCTACATTTTCTTTATCATCGAGTTCACTAATATAAATAGAATTTTCAAAATCAAATCCTAAAATATTATTATGATGATCTTCATACTCATTATTCAGATACCTAAAAATAAGTGAAATGGACGAAATGTAGAAGGATGTATAATAATGCAAGGAATTGAAATGAAAAAGGTAAAAGAAATGGACAAATTGCTATGCTTCAATTAAAAATGAGGAAATAAACACATATAAGACATTTAATGCTTTTAACAAAAGCATTTAGATTAGGTTCAACACATTGCTTTGGAAAAAATTTGAAAACAACAAGTAACTCCTCAACATATCAATTTTTTAGTTCTTTATCAGGAGGAGTAAGATAAACCCATAGATAGCTTGGATCTTCATTCTTTTTTTTTTTACCCACCATTTGTATTAAAAATTTAGCAAATATATCTTTCAATGCTGGTGTAAACTCTTTCTCTATGTTTCTTGCTACATTTGGATAAATTTAGCCAGTTGAGATGAAAGTCTCATAAAAAAGAGAAAAAGATAAGCCTTCAGTCTCTACTTCTCATCTTAAAAAATAAGCCAACCTTTTTTCTTTATGAACTTCATTCTTTCTTTTTGAGTTGACTTGTACCCTAGCCCAAATCGATCGTCTTTCTTAGGCATCATCCATGGTCATTGCATCCCCTACAAGTTAGTCCACACCTGTTGTCTTTTCCCTACCACTTTTTTAAAGGCCATCTTGGAAGCTTTGGATAGACATGGAATAGACACTTTTGATTTTTCACCCATATAGGTTGTATTAACAAATTTAAAAGATCCAAAAAAAATATTATGGGGCTTTTTTAGCTACTTCAACATATAATGCAGTAGAGGATTTAGTCACCAATAGATTTTTTTCACCAGCAACAATGACTACTTTTTCATTAATTATGAATTTCACTTTTTAATGTAAAGTGAAAGAAATAGCTCCTGCCATATGAATCCATGGTATTCTTAAAAAACAGTTATAGGAAGAAACGATATCCATGACTTGAAAGACTATGTCAAAAGTACATGGTCCAATTTGGATTGGTAGCTTTATATTACCTATCATTTCATGACGAATCCCATCAAAAGCTCTCACTATCATATGACTCATTTTCATGTAAAACATATCAATTGGCAATCTAGATAGTGTAGTCATAGGCATGACATTCAAAGAAGATCCATTATTAACGAACACTTTTGCTAGTGTATAATCTTTATATCTTGTAGAGATATGTAAGGCCTTAGAATCACCTCTACCACTAGGTGAAATTTTATTATCATTAAATGATATAAAATTTCTCACTGTGATATTTTTTACTATGCGATCAAGTTTTTTCATAGATATATTGTGAGCTATATAAGCTTCATTAAATATATTGAGCAAGGCATTTCTATGAGGCTCAGAATTTAACAATAATGCGAGCATAGAAATTCGAGTTGGTTAGCGATTTAATTGCTCTACCACACTATATTCACTGCATTTAATAAGTTTCAAGAACTCACAGACCTTTTTTTTTGTAACCGAATTTTTACATTCTCAATCTAAGATTGGGGCTGGGTGAGTCTCTTGATCATTAGGTGATTTATCTTCTTTCTTTAAGCTTGTTTCACTTTTTTCTTTTCATGCTCTCTCAAGTGCTTCTAGGGGTATAACATTGCCCACTTTGAGTTATGCCTGCTACACCAGTTATGTTTGCTGTACTTGCATCACATGAGTTATATTGAAGAGAACCATTATTCAAACCTTTTGATATGATATTACAATCATATTTCCAAGGGACTGCTTTATCCAATTTGTACGTGAATGGGCTAGGGACATCAATTGTCACCTTTGGCATAGTTGTACAAACTAGTTCACCAATTTTAACATTTAATTTTTCATCATAAAAGATCGTGATAGGCTCAAAATTCATATGAACTGGTTTATTAACCTTAACTTTCGATTTCTCTTCATAGAAGATGGTAACTGGCTCAAAATTCATTCAATAAGGCCTATTTTTGGATTAGTCTCCCATCATAATATTCACTAAACTTTCTTCACGTTCTTCACAAAATTTAACCAAAAAAAATCCATCATTCTCTACAACTCTTGTCGAAATGCTTCACAATCTTGAAGCAAATGACTAACTATCCCCATATGGAATTCATAAGTGTGATTTGAATTATATGTGAAATTTCCATTATCTGAGTTTTCAGGTATTGGATAAATCATATTTGCTTTCACAAGGGTAGCAAATATTTCATTCATAGAGGTTCTGATCTCGTTTACTTTTCTTTTAATATTTTGAGTTATCTTACTATTTAAAGCATTTATTAATCTTTCACTATGATTAGGTAACAAATTGACCTCTACACTTAGTTCGACCTTGGTTGTTAAATTTAAAATTTCATTATCAATCAGGTTTTGGACCTTACGTTTGAAAGCTATACAATTTTTCAGATAATGGCCTTGAATTCCATAATGATAGTCATAGGAAACTTTAAGATCATACCACTTTGGATATGAAGGTTTTAAGGGTTTTATGGGTTGTCGAGCCACCAAATGTTTATGAAATAACTAAGGGAATAATTTTATGTATGTCATAGGAATTGGATCAAATCATTATTACTTTTGATTATTTTGAGGTTCTATTAAATTATAGTCTGTGTTATTTGACTAAAAGGAAGGTCATGGTGAAGGTGCTTGGAGATGAACATTGGCTTGAAATGTAGATGTCTGGGTTTGCACTAGTTAGTAATGGTATGGGTTTTGAGAAATGTTAGAAATGGTTGGGTAAGAAGGTTGGTATATAAGATATGAGTGGTATGGGATAAAAAGTCTTGGTTTTGGTTATTTAGTGGTGATAGCTTGCACTTCTGCTTCTTATTTCTTGCTTCTTGGATGGTCCTCTTTTTTTTTTATCCAAATACATCACCTTTATCAATCTTTTTATTTTTAATGGTATTTTCTATTATCTCTCCCGTAATCACCATATCAGTAAAGTTTTTCGTGGCATGACTAATGAGCCTATCATAGTATGGTGCTTAAAGGGTATTGATGAACAAAATAGTTGTTTCTTTTTTGGTGAGAGGAGGTTGAACCTGAGTAGCAATATCTCGCCATCTCTGGGCATATTCTTTAAAATTTTCATTAGTTTTTTTTTTTCATGTTTTACAGGGACAGTCTATCTGGAGCCATGTTTGTGACATACTTGTATTGACTAATAAATTCTTTAGCCAGATCTTTCCATGAATGAATACAAGTCCTATTTAGTTGAATATACCATATGGCAGCTAATCCAGTAAGACTATTCTGAAAACAATGGATAAGTAACTTGTTATTGTTTGTATGCCCAATCATTCTTTGACAAAACACAGTGATATGTGCCTGAAGGCATGTGGTTTTGTCATATTTTTTAAATTTTAGTACTTTAAACTTTGATAGGATTACCAAATCTAGAACCAGACTGAGTTCACTGGCATCAATTGTACCAAATATATTTACACCTTCAATAACTCACAACCTTTTTTCTAAGAGATCTAACTTCTATTGTGCCTTTGTATTCTCAAATTGTTTGAGTGTGCTTTTCTTTAGTTTCTCCTGTTCTCTTGGGTCATCTAAATCTAGAATCATAATAGGCTCAACATGACTTGCCCCAATATTTAAACCAACATGTCCTTGACAACGTGGTTAAACCATGAAGGGAGGTAAATTAAACTGAGCATGTGGTTACCTTTCAAGCTGTGTCATTTGTGAATGTGTTTGATGAGAGGTTTAAGCATAAGGTAGAGTAAACCCTGATGGATACAATGGATCTTCTCTATCACTGATTTTTTTGGGCTTGAAGCTCTTTCTCAGAGGTCACTTCTTCAGTTGCCCCTTTTTCTTTGATCATTTTCCTTATCATGTCCATCATTTCAGCCATCTTTTTTTGAGTCTCTTTTTGAGTCCTAGTAATTTATTCTATCAACTCTTGTTGAGACCTAATCATTTTTTCTTGCATATCAAATTGAGCTTTTTCTATCCTTTCTATTTTAGATGCCTGTTTATTTTTCATGATTCTGACTTGTGAATGAGTGTTGTAATGATGAAGAGTTATCCAATCTATGTTTTTTGATGGCTTAACTACCTTTGCATCTGATTGAGTTAAAGGAAACTCTTAAGATTTGTTATTTTGAGGCATCTTTCTTTTGGTCATGATACATTCTTTAAATGAAACACACATATGATGCATGAATGCATGAATGTAAAGGATGTGCTTATTTTATATCCAATATTTGTAAAAAATTTTAAGTCTGAACTTGAACCACCATATCATAACTTTATATTATCTTTACTAAATACTTCTTTCATTACAAAATTTTAAAAGAATCGCCATACATGCTTATACTGCTCATAAACACTATCTAGAAAATTGGTTAAGCATTGGCTGTACTATCCTGGGTAAACTTCTTCTTTTACTTGTTTAGCTTCTTAGGCTACATCTTTTGCTTTGAAGCTAACTTTTCTTATCTATTTTACTAAGCGAGTGGCTTGAAATTTTTTTAACTAATATTTTTTTTCCAATATTGTGCTCTATGTTCAAATTGATCTTGTTTCTTTCTTAAAACTTGGATGGCTTTACATCGATAATGCATTTGCTATTTCAAGTCATGTACAAGATTTTGTAGTATCTTCTTTTCTGCCACGGACTGACTAAGCTCTTTTTCTTTAGATAACAAATTAGACCGAAGTTGTTTTGCGTTCTTTCTAAATTCTTCAAGCTATGTAGTCATTGTGGTGAGGGACCTATGCTAGCTTTCAAAAATCTTTTCTTGTTCTCTTTCAAGCCTTTGGGACTTTGCTTCACTATTATCAGTATTATCTTTTCACTAATTAATCTCATGCTGAAGCCTCTTCGTTTCAAGCTCCCATATTTTTTTTTCTTCAAACTTATGCTTCATAGTCTTTATATCTTTAGAATCTTTTCACACTGGGTGTCTTCTTGGTGTCATGGTCTATTTTCTTTAAAACTAACTTTACTTGTGACAAGTTGATTTCTCCATATTAGATATTCAGATGTGGCTTTGTTTGTATATGCCCCATGATCTATTCTCAGAGTTTGCTTTCATTCTCTGATAATCTCTTTTACCTTTCCCAGAAATTTTAATTCCTCAAAAGAGAATTCTAATTCTTGAAGCCCATGAGTCATTGGGATAAATTGTTCTGACCCTAATTGTTAATGAGCCAGTGTTGGAGCATAGCTTATACCTCCTTACGGTCTTAAGAGTGGAACCCATGGTTTGTCACCACACTTGTATAACATGGCTTCTTGTGGCATCCATGGAGCTTTCCATATAACTTGAGCACTAGTGAGATTTTGTAAAGTCAATACCAATTCTTTCTTGGTCTTTGATTTTGGCCATTCAACATTGTAGCATTCTTCAATTGGCCTACTTTTATTATTATAAGGAGGATGAAATTTACCTATAAGATGTTGAAGATGACTTTTTGCCAAAATGTAGAGTAATTGTACACTCCTTATGAAGTGTTATCCTCTTATTTAACAATGATTCAATGATTTAAAGGTCTCTACCAATATAAAAAGAAAAGAATTGATCTTATTGTTCACCTACTCGAGAAAGTCAATCACTGATACCTCAATATGCCCTAGGACCTTCGAAAAAATGATCAAGCCATAAATTGCCAAAGCTATTATTCTCATGCTCGTTCATCCTCTAAGTGTTTGATGATGTAATAATGTAAGATTTCCCACAGGATACAATCACTTTTTCCTTTTGTTTAGATATATGAGTTCACATTTTGAGTAGGGACCTGTATCATACAGGTAAGTTTCTTTTGAGATCCAAGTTTTTGACCTCATTAATAGATTTTATTTGGATTGGAAAGATGCAACCATAACAATGTGGTATACTCTTCGATCGTCGAGGTCATATTTATTTCATTGAATATGAAACATCTATATGTAGGGTCTCAAAACTGAATTAAAGCTCTTATCAACTGATTTTTCGTAGACACTTCAAGTAGTGAAACAATATGGCCATCTTTTTCCTTGAAAATTATCTTTTAGAAATTGTTAAACAGTGCTAGATCTCAACCAACTCAGAAATGTTATTTTGTTGAAGTCCCAATTTGATTTCTTCGAGCAAAATTTTTTGTTCATATTTTTCAAACAATTTTCCATTCTACTTTGGGCTTTTAATGATAGAGTTATCATCACATTGATCTCTTCACACGCGGTGAGCTTCGAAGCTAAGAACATCATAATGGTGTTTTTGAAACAAAACTAAAAATCTTCTTACTGATATTGGCATATTGATAAGCACATCCCATATGCAAGTGTTTATGATGATGCATGATCATAAAACAAAAGAAGAGCAAAACAAAATAGAGTTAGTAATTATATTAAAATAAATATTCTCTCATATGTCCTAATTTAGGGTATAATCTAAAAAAATGGTATGGCCTTATCTAAAGTTGGTTTCTTAAGTTTCACTATATGCATGATTTGGTAATTAACACAGGTTAAAAAAGTTCTCAAATTTATCATCACTGTCATCCACTTTAGATTAGTAAGGCCTCCAATCCTCACCCATAATGGGCTGTCGACATAATGAGTTCAACTTGAGTGAAAGTATTTCACTAGCCTAAGCAGAGGCATTATAACCTCACAAAAGCGTATGTACTTTACTTTCTCTTAAAAAAAGATAGATTTGGGAGTTCGGGTATACAACTCATACATGAATGTAAATGTGCACGTGTGTGAGGGAATGTAACAATTATTAATAAAATTAACAATATCATTAGCAATAACATAATAACATATCAAAACTAAATGAAATAAAAAAAAATTTTATTCTAAGATGAGATAAGAAATTAAAATTAAATATCAAAAAGATCATAAAATCAAAATTTGGATTATGCATGTTTAATTTTTGGCTTGACTCTCAAGCTTCTCCAGTGGAGTTGCCAAGCTGTTATAACGTTTTTCTATATGGGGGGACTCAATCGTTAGACTTGGTAAAAATTTTTAGAGTCACCACCAATCATTTTTATAGGGTGTGATTGACCATCCAAAATATCATCTTTTAGTAAAAATTTTAAAATTAATTAAGACTTTACTAAAAAAAGTTTAGGTCTACGAAACCAAGGTTAGGTCCAAGAGTATGGTTACGAGTGAGAAAAGTATTAGCACCCTTACATTGCCCGTTCAAAGAACAGTACCACTTAAACATGCGTAATCTTATAATTTTGATAATATGCTTTTTTTTTATTTAAGTTTAATTTCCTAAATTTTATTTTTAAACAATATTTCTATTATGAAATTAACATTATTATTATTATTTCGTATTTTATAAATTCTCCAATGCTTTGATGAAATTTATAAAAAATAACTATTTAGAAAATATTTTGAGAAAATTGACCATTCACAAAATTCTTAAAATCTCGTCATAAGATATTTTATTTATTTGTTTCAAAAAGAATTTTAGGAACATCCTGACTCTTTGGTGAATTCTTAAAATTTGTTAAACAAATTTTAAGATTATCCCGACTTTCGATGAAATCGTAAAAATTTTGAATAAGTTTTAAGATCATCTTAATCTTTTGACAAGATCCTAAATAAAATCATTTTTTTATAATTAAAAGAATTTATTAATTAATTTTTATTATGATTATTTTAAAATTTTTATTATTTATTATTTAATTATTTTTATTAAAAAATTTAGATTATCCTGACTCACCGGTGAAATCTAAATTAATATCTTACTTGCATTAAAGAAAGTCGAACTCTTTCAATTTTTTATTTTTTTAAATATTCAAAATATCAATTATTATTATTATTATTATTATTATTATTATTATTTACATTGTTTAAATCAACTTTTGCTCTAGTAAAAATAATTTTGGATTATTCCAACTCTTTGGTGAAATCTAAAAAAATTATTTTTACTTGTAATAATTAAATAAAACTAAACTCTTTTAGCTTTATTTAAAAATTACATTTAGAATATTCATTTAAACAATTTATTTTTATTTTATTTATCATTTTTATAATTTGTTTTGTAGCAAAAATTATTTTTTAAAATTATCCCGACTCTTTGGTGAAATTTAAACAATATTTTCGCTTGTAATAAAATTTTATTTTTCTTAAAAAGTTAGCATTAATTTTTTAGCATATTATATTTTTTAGGTCTCTATTTTATTTCAATTTTATTTTTATTCTATTTATTTATTTGTTTCTAAAAAAATTATTACTAGTAATAATATAAAATAACAATAACAATAATTTTATATAAAAAATAACATAAAATAAATCAAAATCAAAATAGAAAATAAAAAGAGAAAAAACCTGCGAAGCGAGTCAGGTTGATGCGCAAGTCGATGCACGAATCATGTGCAAGTCAGGCTCGATTTAAACATCCAAAACGATATCGTTTTAAAATGCCTATAAATAAGCAAAAATCAATTTTTTTTATTTTCTCCTTTCCCCTTTCTTTTTCTAGCTAGAGCATTTCTCTTTAAAAAAACCTAGCTCTTATGTCGACTGCCGTGGAGCCTAGTTTTTGATTGGTCGCCATCGTACACAGGTGATTGAAATCTTCAACTACACTAAAAAATTCAAAGATCCCCAGATTTCGATGGCTGAAAAATTTAATGGTAATAAAAAAATTTAAATTTTTTTAGATTTCAGTGTCGAAAAATTCAACGGTCGTAAAAAAATTCAAACTTTTTCAATTTTCGACGACCCAAAAAATGTTTCAAAAATTCCCCAATATCCTTTTTGCTTTTTAAACACTTTTACAAGCCTAGATTCTTCAAAAAAAAATCTCAAACTTTCTAGATCTTCAAATTTTATTCTCAGAGATTTTTTTTTGAAATTTTTTTGTTTTCTGCTGGTTCTTCAAAAAGGACTATGATTTGTTTGTTTTTGCAAAATCTTTAGATTTTTTCCTTTTTGTTCTCTCTGTTTTGTTTCATAGAAATTAGTTTTATTTATAGAACTTATGAGATTTCAAATCTTAAATCTCTTTGGATATTTTCATGAAAAAGTTGAAGGTTTATCTGATGATTTTTGGTTATCGAATTTTATACTGTCAAGTTAGACAATGTCAAAAAGAAAAAAAATATCATTCTAGTAATTTGATTTCAGTTGTCAAAATTAAAATAAATTTTTTTTAAAGATTAATAATAATAATAATAATATAAACAAAAATCACAATAATCAAAATTGGTGTCTACGGAGAACTTTCGTCTCCTTCAATTTTTGAAGAAAAAAAAAGAACTTTCATTGCCCAATATCATGATTAGGCTACGATCCTGTGACGCAATATAATCGAGCCACCATTACTCCCAATGGGTAATGACTCACACGAACTCCACTAGGACTAAGGTATCTAAATCTAGTCCATGTTCCAAAAAAACTAGGAGAGAAAAAATATTTTTAAAAATTAAAAATTAATTTGAAATTATAATATTTTAATGCATTCGGTCGATTTTTTTTATTTAATTTAAATTAAATTTAAATATTAAATATATATATATATTAAATTTAAATTAAATTTTAAATCTAAAAATAAAAAATTGAAAAAAATATTGAATTGAATTATATTTTTTATTAAAATATATATTTTTAATTTTTTTAAAAATTAATTATTTTATTATAAATTTATTTAAATATATTAAAAATTATATTAAAATAATATTTAAAAAATTAATGAATTAATATGAACTGAACTAAATTAATAAAATTTAATTTAGATCTAATTTGATCAGATCTTGATGCAAGCTGGACTTTGAAGCAATATTTCATAGAAAAAAAAAAGAAAAGGAAGCCCCTAAGAACCCCAGCGATAAAATGGGAGTTTCTTTTTTTCTTTTTTTTTTTTTTTAAGAACTCGCTCCCTAGTCACACTCCGGTCTCAACATACTGGGCCGAGGAAGTGTCCGATTTCCAACATCCCCCTACCATCACTACAATTAATGTTATTTATACTATCTGGCTTTGTGAGGAACTCCCACTGGATCATCATGACCCCTACGTTCCGGCTTCCAAAGGCGATCCTAAGGGAAGTCTCATTTTGAAAAGATAAAAGCCTGCAAGAAGAACAACGAGAAGAAGCTCAACCAAGTCCCAAGATTATGCTTTAAGGCATCCATTTCCATTTTTTTCCAGTTGCCGACACTTCTGGGATGCCGCTTCTACAAAGGTATCAGGTTCTTTGACATATTTATTAAAAAAATTTATAATTCTATTTATTATCTAAAAAAGATCGAACTGAATTCAATCTAAACTATTATCATCCTACCACAATCCCCAATAGCCATAAACTAACTTGAACCGAAATTTGACCCGCCCAAGTGCTGCATCGACCTGTGGTTCAATCTCCATAATTCTCCTTTTTGCACATGAAAAATAACTTATCCTTTAATCCTGTGAAGGACATTGAGAAAGGGCAAGACTTAGTATAATGCCATCACCCTCGCAAATCACATGCAAGAGGTTGGCCACTGCCACGTTAGTGACATTTCACATCAAATTGGGAACACCTAACTAATGTAAAACCCACTGGCCTCCAGTAATATAGCAAGTTCAGACAACTGGTGTCGATGGTTTTCTGCAATTTAACTGAAAATAAAACTATAAATGAGACAAAATGGGAGCTGTATGACAGATATTTTGAGCTCAGTTTTAAGGACAATGTGATGCAACTTTGATAGAAATTAAACGATGTATAAAGCATTGCGCCAAGTATTACAAAATTATATAACATTTAAAAAACTCTTTATCATTTGAATCACTCATTTACACTTCAAGCAAATCCTAATTAATCCTGCTGACATGACTATTAACACAGCATGATTCCCGAGAAAAGCTCCGTTAAATGGCTCAACCAAACCAGCCTTGATATTTCATGATTTTAAACCCTTGTTTGAGGTTTTAAAATACTCAATTACATCTAGGTCCATCCAATGTGAAACTGAGATTCAATGGAAAAAATAACCTAGTAATTCAAGTTTCTTTGGATTTTGACCACCATTTTATATTTGCCGAAAATTGAGTTTTTTTCTTTTTTTTTTCTCGAATAAATAACAGTTTTATTTATTCTAAAAGCATTACCAAGTGGCAAAAGAGTGCTTCAAAAAAGGTTTATTATGGCACCTATAAGTGCCTTAAATTAAATGTTTTAGCATCCTTTAGAAATGCATTAAAAAAGATTACAAGAAATAAGGTTTTTATCAATTAAAATTTTCGCTTGAAACCCTATTTTCTTTTTGTGCAAAAAAGTTCAGTTATAGGATGGAAAATAAAGCATTTGTACAACAGTTACATCCAATTGATCAGTAATGCCAAGTGCTACTTACCTCTCAAAGAAGGTGGGAATGTTACATCCTCAGTTTTCATAAGCCAATAGCCACAAGAATCTGATCAGTACACATATTCTACATTGTTAATTGCATGTTGTAGGCCCTTTCCGTTAGCTGTTTTGTTTTACTATTTATTTTTTAATCTTTACAAAAGCCATTACACAAAAATAAATGGTAATTAAAGATATTCATGATTGAATAAAACTAAATAAACAAATGAATGAACTATATCACCACTTATAATATTAACATAATTAATTAGTCCATATAAATAAAATTATGTATTTTATTTTCTTTTTAAAATACAATTTTCAGTTTTAATTCTCTAAATGTACTCGTACACAATATTTTTATCCATATATATAAATATTAAATTCACATGATTATTTATTTTAAAATTAGTCAATCCCAGTTGGTTATATATATATATATATATATATATGTGTGTGTGTGTGTGGACTTGAATCGCTCCGAATTTTTATGATAAGGTAGTTTTTGGGAGAGTGGAAAACATGGGAGAAAGTAGGAGAATGTCGGAAGGTTTCAATTTTTCAATCCTAGCATTAATGGTAATCATCATGCTTTTGAGCATCAACCAACATTGTGCTGCCGACGCTGTTAAGAAGAACAAGAGCACCAGAAACCAGTGCAGTGGTTCAAAGAAAGAGCGCCTGCTTTCAAGTAACGTAGAGGTGGAGTTCGTGCTGGACTCAGAAGCTAGCAAAAGGGTTTTTGAAGCAAGTGCATCGACCACCACCGACAGTAAACATCCAGCTCTCATGGCCCTTCACCCTGATCGAGCCGTGCAATACCGTTGCCCACCTTCAGATGAACAATGTATTGCCAAAGGAGGTATAGCTGATTGTTTGAACGCATACTCCTGTGGCCGCCAAAACCATTGAAAATGAAGTCGTCAAATTCAACTCCAAGTCCTACCCTGGTTCAGGAATTGCCCATTCTGTTTGTACTTGAGTGTGTCATTTGCCATTCGTCTTTCGTTTTTCATCCTTTTATTATTAGCATTTTTATAGATATTATAGTTTATGTTTCCTCCAGCAGGATTCCTAGCTTTGTATATTGTAAGGGTGATGCTAAATGGGCTGAAAAAAAGTCTGATCCAAAACCCGGTTGACAGAAATTGCCCTCAGAGTTGTATTAATTTGTTTTAATCTTAAGTTAAAAAGGTATGTTTTATAATTTTTTAATTTCATGCATATTTTAATTTTATCATATCCAACTTAATTTTTTTGGGTTTGCCGCTGCGATATTTGTTGTTTCTTAAAATGTAAAGGTCTGCCCAAAATAAAATTAACATGAGGGAAAATCAAATTCTAGCTATTTACTTCTGAATTTATATGATTGATTGATTTGTTTTACCCTTTTCAAATTTGATAATTTTAAATCTTACACAATAATGTTATATGAAAATAATATAAAAATACATAAATAATATAATTTAAAATTTAATAAAAATCAGACATGAATTAAAAAAATTTATTTAATATGTCAATATAAATTTTTATATTATATATATTTAACATATAATAAATACAATACAAAAATTCAAGTTACCAGATTTGACACATAATAAACACATGACAATGACAAAAGTTGCAAGATTTAACTTTTTGTAACGGCCTGAAGTGGACAAAACGCAAAAGTTTATTCATTTATTTGTCTTTGGACCCAAACTACATAGATATAACATGCTTCATGTCCCACAAGGATGACGGATCGTTATTCAGCAAATTCTTACAAAGTTATATATATATTTGGAAATTAAAAATTATAATTTGACGAATTATTTGTTGATTTTTTGGATGAAAAATTGATATTTGTTTTCATAATATTAGGGATGTCAATCTTACTTATATCTAATAAAAAATTTAATTTTTTTTATTTCAATGAGGATAAAAAAAAGTATTATATTATGGGTATAAAGATAAAAATAGATATAATTTTAAATTTTTACTATGTATGAAGATGAAGATAGACAATAAAGTACTCTTCTTGTACCAGTACCTTATATATATATTTTTATATATATTTAATAAATAGATTTTTTTATTAAATAATATAAATTATTATTTTAGACTAATTAAAATTAATATATTTTATTAAAAAATATATATTTTATTAAAAAAATATATGTTAATAAAAAAATTTAAATATACAAGATAAAAATAAAAAATATTAAAAAATAAATTTTAGTTTTTATTTTTCAAAAAAAGTTACGGGTACGAGAATTTTTTTAATACTCATTAAATATTCGTGAAGATACGGATGGAGATAAATTTAAAATGTTCGTTGGGTATAACTACGAGAATATGTATAATATAAAAATAAGAGGATGGAGACGAGAAATGCTTTACCATACCCCTATCCTATCTATTGACATATCTACATAATACATCATACTTTATTATTGAATAATTTTTTTTTGAAATAAAACTAATTTAATTAAAAAATAAAAAGTAAGAGTGATAACGGTTGAGATTGAAATAGATTTGATTATGTTTTTTGGATAATATATAGTATTATGAATTTTTAAAATTCGATTCGAATTCAAAATTGATTTTTTTTTTTGAAAACTGATCTAATCCTAACTTAATTCTATTGGATCGGTTCAGTTCATTGGTTTTTAAATTATATTTTTTAAAATATTATTTTAATAAGATTTTTAATATATTTAAATAGATTTATATATAAAATAATTATTTTTATTTTATAAAATTTAAAAAATATATAAATATTAATAAAATATATAATTCGGTTTGGTTCAATTTTTTTTTGGTTTTTCATTTTTTGATACAAAATCTGATTCGTACTATATATATTTAATATATGACTTTAATCCGAATTGAATAAAAAAATTTAATCCAAACTAAACTGAATACTATAATTTTAAATTTTAAAAAAATTTTCACCCCTAATTAAAGTACTGATCATAACTAAGTAATCTTTGAACAACTCATTTACTTTAATGAAATTATTTCTTTCTTGGTAGAGCAATGGGATTAAAAATTTATAATATTGAAATTTAAGGATTAATTAAATGACTAAATATTTTTCATATTGTAAATCATGTTTAGGCTTTTATGTTATTTCCCATTTCTTATTCTGATCACTTCTTGATTACCTAGATTACTAGTTTAACATTTTTTAACTACACACCACTTTTATTAGTTTAACATTTCACATTATATAACTAATAAATATAATTTTCGTTTGGTGTTCAAGTTCCACTGTAATAATCAATTTTAATAGTTTTACATCCAATACACTTATGGTGAATTTGAGTCTGGCCCAATCAAAAACTGAAAATGCAATTTTAATAGTGTTTTATTTTAAAAAAATTATAAATACGTTATCCAAATATTTTAAACTTAAAAAATGAAAAATTTACACTTTTAATTAGTAAATTAACATTAAAATTACAAGAAAATGTTTATATAAAAATATAAACTACTATGAGCATTTAAGAGTGTGAAAAACAACCATATTTTTATTTATACCACATACTCACTCAATCCTATTAATATTTATAATATGTTATTTATAATTAATTTTAAAATTATTTACGTTACTTATAATATGATATAATACTCAATTTTTAAAAATAAAATTTTAATTCATCTGTAAATTTAACCATGGATAATATTGTCTTTTGGAGATTATTGTGATTAGATGAGAACAGGTAGGCTAGCAGGTCTAAGTCTCCAAATGTTGGAAAGCAGCTTCCACTAAAGATTAATATCAATTAGGCCCACAATGACTTCAGCAGTCAACGTACCAGCATTCAAAAATATTTTACATTTAATAGTCAAAGATTAAACTGTAATTTTATAACAATAGACACCCTCTTATAATTTTATAAGATTATATTGTTTGAACATGAAAATTAATTTAATTTGTTTATACTTTTTTTTATAACATAATTTTAGTATATTTAATATTTCAAAAAAAATTTATATCGTTCTTATTTTAAAATTATAATTAGTACATTTAAATATTTAGTACATAATATTTAATATATAGTTTTTACCACCTATGATTATTCCATCTCTTTAATTCACACCCGTTGCACAACACTACCTTTTTTTATTTTTTATTAGCCATTTATCTTTCCAAGCATCTAGCTTTTAAATGGCACTTTAACTTTTACAGGGAAAAGAATACAATATGCAAAATACACAATTATGTTGCCATTCCATTAGATAGAGAAATAAGCCCTTCAACTTTCTTCTCATTGGCTTCCATGGAGAAATTCTTAATAATAATTCTCATAACCTTCCTGAAATTTGCCATTTTTATTGCATCTGAGCAGCCTCCATACGTTCCAACAGATAATATCATCCTGAATTGTGGAGCTCCATCTGACTCATATGGTGCTGATGGCCGGATTTGGACAGGAGACAAGAGCTCAAAATCAGAAGCCTATGAAGCTGATAGTCAAGGTGGTGGTTCTGTAGATAGAGTCCCTTATATGACCGGCCGGGTTTCTAGTTCAGAATTCAAGTACACTTTCCCTGTTACTCCCGGTCAGAAATTCCTTCGGCTCTACTTTTATTCGGCTTCATATAAACAATTTGACCCTTCCAAGGCCTTTTTCTCTGTCAAAGCAGGTTCTTTCACTTTACTGAAAAATTTCAGTGCTTTACTTGTTGCTGATTCATTGGGGTTTAGATCATTTTTTAGAGAATTCTGCTTGAATTTAAAAGAGAATGAGGTTTTGGATGTCATTTTCACTCCATCTCCGAGTGCTTCAAATGATACTTACGCTTTCATCAATGGAATTGAGATCGTGTCAATGCCTACCAATCTTTACTACACACCACCAGAATTATTAGGGGGTGCCCCTTTCATAGGCCAAAGTTCTGGGTTCTTTGTTAACAATTACACCGCACTTGAGATGGTTTATAGATTGAACGTTGGTGGCAATACTATCTCACCAAAATATGATACTGGCATGTTCAGACTCTGGTCTGATGACTATGAGTACATGTCGACTCAAAGCTATTTTACCGTCAACACCACAGTACCAATCGACTACACAATAGTTCCAAGATACACTGCACCAGAGGAGGTTTATCGGACAGCTCGAACAATGGGTCCTAATCGTACTTACAACGAGAGGCACAACTTAACATGGAGATTGCTCGTGGATTCAGATTTCAGGTATATGGTAAGGCTTCATTTCTGTGAAATTCAAGATGTGATAGATTCACCAGGCAAGAGACAGTTTGAGGTCTTTTTAAACAGTCAGACGGCTGAAGCAATTTTTGACGTAATTATGTGGACTGACCATGCCAAAGTTCCATATTATAAGGATTATGTTCTGTTGATATTAAAGAATGGAAATCAGAATAAGCAGCACATCACCATCGATCTGCACCCTAGGGTTGCTATTTATTATGATGTTATCTTAAATGGAATTGAAGTGTTCAAAATGAACAATTCTGATGGCAATTTGGCCGGACCCAACCCTGAACATCTGATAGCTCCACCACCACCACATATTGAATCGTCAAATTCTGCAGGTGGAAAGTCCAAGATGAAGCGAAGAGTGCTATTTGCTGCCAACGGATGTGCGGTGAGTTTGCTTGCTCTGGTTTCTTTATTAGCTTGCATAGTTCTTTGGCGACATAAAAGGAGGCAGCACTGCGGTTCCTACGCAGGAACGAATTGGTTTTATCGATGGAGAAATCCTAACGAAGAGAAATCTACAAAATCCTCATTGTTACCGAAAGAACTATGCCGCCATTTTTCCCAGGATGAGATCAAAGCTGCTACCAACAACTTCGATGATGATTTAGTTATTGGGAAAGGAGGCTTTGGCAAAGTATACAAAGGTTTCTTGGATGAAGGGGAAAAAGTAGTTGCAATCAAGCGCCTGAATCCAGAGTCCCGACAAGGTGTTGTAGAGTTCTCGACAGAGATTGAGATGCTCTCTCAGCTTCGCCACCTTCATTTGGTGCCCTTAATTGGTTATTGCAATGAAAATCGTGAGATGATACTCGTGTATGATTATATGAGCAATGGGACTCTTTGTGATCATCTCTATACTGCTACTGCCTATGATCCTCTGACCTGGAAGCAAAGGCTAGAGATTTGCAAGGGAGCAGCAATGGGATTGAACTACCTTCATACAGAAGTGAAACATACTGTTATTCACCGTGACGTGAAGACAAGTAACATTCTCCTAGATGATAAATTTACTGCCAAAGTCTCGGATTTCGGGTTGTCGAAAATGGACTCAAAAGTTGGCATGCTTGAGACCGGCGTAAAGGGCACATGGGGATACTTGGATCCAGAGTATGCCCGGGGTCATGCACTAAATGAAAAATCAGATGTTTATTCATTTGGTGTAGTGTTATTTGAAGTATTATGTGCAAGAAAAGCTTTGGATAAAAAACTGCCAGAGGGTCAAGTGAACCTGGCTCGTTGGGCTAGGAAATGTATTTCGGATGGGACTCTTTATCAGGTGATCGATCCCCATCTGATTGGGAAGATAGCTTCAGAGTGTTTTAAGGTGTTTGTTGAAATTGCAGAAAATTGCATAGAAGAACTGGGAGTCAATAGGCCATCCATGAATGATGTGATGGAAAAGTTGGGATTTGCAATAGACCTCCAAGAGGCTGCTGATCTTGAGAAAGAGAAGACCAACCCTGGACGTGAACATAGCTACCCGGATATTGTGTTTCCGATTGCTCGCGACGACGATCTCGATTATGAATCAGAAGTGGATCCGATTATTAGTGGAATGAGTAATCCTATTATTGATTCTAGTACATCATCATATTTGTTCTCGAGCACCAACAACACAGAAAGCATAGGAAATTAGACAAAAGAATGGAGACTGCAGCCAAAACCCTTAATCCCTTTCTTTTCTTTTTGATAAGTAATGTTGCGGATGTAAATTAGGTGTTTTTAATGACTTTCATGCTTTGTTTCCTGCTTGATTGATTTTGCAAGTCTTGACCATGTCAGTGTTTGGTTGATTAGAATCTATTTGATAAGCTTTAGGCTTATGTATAATTAAAATAATTGAGAAAAAAAGTTTTAGATTTGATTTAGAGTCCCCTCCTTTTGTATGTAAAAGATAATAATAAAAGAGTTATTACCAAATACACTTATATAAATTTTTTTTATTTTATAAACGGATTAGTAGAATGATACATACTTTTTAATATATATTACAAAAATAAAAAATTAATACAAAAGTGAGATATATATTAAATTTTTAATTTCGATTGTAAAATTAAAAATTTCACTCATAATGTATCAAGTAGTAACTCTTAATATTATTATTTGTATATCAAATTAATGTATCTTATTTTCTTTTTATCTTTTAGTGTTTTTTATTTTCTTTATTATATTTTTTCTTCAAATCACTGTAAATAGATTTATTTTATGAGAAATTACTTTTCCACATGCCTCCCGACAAATTCAAATTTAGATGGCTAAGAAAAAAGTAGACTCTTTTTACCACCTGAACGAACGTTTGTTAATCTTTTCATTTTCTTTGATTAATAAGAGGTTAGATTGATTAATAAGTTATATACGATAGAGAAAAAAGATTATGGGAATGGTGGGTCAAGAGAGACAAGAAATATCCACATCATGGCTAGAGACAAAGCCAGGTATAGGGCGAAGGGGACCAAATAATAAATTTAACGGGAAAAGATTATTAAATGGTAAGTTTCATAAATAAAAAGACTATAACGGTGTTAAAATCTTTTTTGAAGGTCATGGCTCATGCCTGTCCCTAGCTACACCCCTGATCGATGCCAGTGTCGACGCCACCCAAACTGTTTCTCACATTGAAATTTTGATTTCAGAGCGGTTGCACGCATGGGCAGAGTGGTAATGCCCATGTGTATATTTTCTTTACATAGTTTGAAAAGTATATATATAGTTGAATTGATTGATTTGGACTGAAACAGCAACTTGCATTCTAATTTCCAGCTGCAAAGTTTGGATTATTATTCAAAGGGCCACACCTTCCACTTTCCCGTAGCAATACGAACAAATTTTGGTTGCATACTATAATTTCGGATTTTTCATACGCATCGTTTTCAAATACATTTGATTTTTTCTTCTTTGAACAGTTTTGTGCTAGTCATTTTCTTGGTTTCACTTTTTCATTTGTAATTATAAAATTATAGTTGTAATTTAGAGTAAAAACATATTTTTCCTTAAAAAAACAAATTTATTGAGTTTATTTTCTTTTTTGTTTTTAAATCATAATGAAAAGGATATTAGCTTAAGTAGGCTCTAATTAAATTTATTATAAATTGAGAAATAAAAAAAAATGTTACAGTTGATTTGAAAAAAAAAAATCTTACAAGATAGAGTGAATAATATGCTTAGTGAAATAATACTTATCATAAGAACAAGTATGTTAGTTCCTATAGCAAGAATAGACTAACAAAAAGAGAGATTAAATTAATAATAAGAAAAATTCATTTAGCTCATATGTTTTGTAGAACATTAAAAAAACTATATAACTAAGAACTACCAATAATAAGTATTTTCTTAAAGTTGTTATGGTATTTATATCTTTTTTTTTCTAATTTTCTTAAAATATTAATATTAAAAGTCTATGATAAATATTGATATAAATTTAAATTTTATTTTAATTCAAATATATCTAAATTTATTTTTTAAAGCTAGTGGATTTTTTATTAAAATTATCTTTATCTATAACTAATATATTTAAAAGTTGGAGATAATGTAAGGATTATTTATAAAAAATATTAAAGATATTAAATAATATTTTTAAAAGTTTTGATAAATTTAAATAATCATTTTAAGTGTAGATAAATTGAAAAAAATAAATTACTTTAAAATTAATTTTAAATTGAGATAAAGTGATGTATAGAAGAAATAATTTTCATTAGAATTTAAATTAATTTTTAATTAAAATTTAAAATTTTATATAATTAAATACTTTTGAAATATATTTTTTATAAATAATTTAAAATTAATAAATATTTTAAGTGTTATTATAATAATAAATTTTAATAATTATTTTACATAACGAAAAAAAATTATCAATATAGACATTTATGTCAACAAATATTATCTGATAATTATATATATTATAATATAATATATAAATATATATATATATATATATGATTTCATGCATATTTTAATTTTATCATGTCCAACTTAATTCTCTTGAGTTTGCCAGTGCGATATTTGTTGAATCTTCAACTGCAAAGGCGTGGCGTGGACAAAACCCAAAAATTTATTCCTTTCATTTTCTTTTGGACCCAATAAAGTGCTTCATGTCCCACGACAACGGCTGATCGTTACTCAACAAATTCTTACAAAGTTATATATATATATTTGGAAATTAAAAATTATAATTGATGAATTATTTATTGATTTTTTGGATGAATATTAATTGATATTTGTCCTCATAATACATCTTACCATATTACTGAATAATTTTTTTACTTTTGTAATAAATTATTGATTTAATTAAAAAGCAAAAAAATAAGTGATAACAATTTAGATCAAATTAAATTAAATTTAATTCTTTTAAATAATATTTAATATTATAAAATTTTAAAATCTGATATGAATCTGAATCAATTTTTTTAAAATTAATTTGATTTGAATCGAATTTTATTAATTTAATTCGATTCATCGATTTTTAAATAATATATTTTTTAAATATTATTTAGTAAGATTTTTAATATATTTAAATAGATTTATATATAAAATAATTATTTTTATTTTATAAAAAATTAAAAAATATATAAAACTAATAACTTTAAAATATTTTAAAATGCGAATGTAAAAGTGTTTTATTTTTTTAAAAAAATTTATAAACATGTTCTCTAAATATTTTACAATTTAAAATTTTGAAAAATTTACACTCTTAATTAGTAAATTAACAATGACAATAAAAAATTAATTTTAAAATTATTTACCGTATCTTATAATACGATATAATATTCAATTTCTAAAAATAAAATTTTAATTCATCGATATTAATGTAAATTTAAATATTGTCCTTTGGGAATTATTGTGACCAGATGAGAACAAGTAGATTACCAGGTTTAGGTCCCTAAAAGTTGGTAAGCAGCTTGCACCGAAGATTTGGAATATCAATTAGGCCCACAAATGACTTTAGCAGTCAACCTATTTATTCCTTTCATTTTCTTTCGGACCCAAACTACCCAAACTACATAACTAAAGTGCTTCGTGTCCCACGTCAATGACTGATCGTTACTCAACAAATTCTTGCAAAGTTATGTATATATTTGGAAATTAAAAATTATAATTGATGAATTATTTATTGATTATTAACGAGTAGTTTATTCAATTCATTAAAAATTTTTTTTTTTTTTATAAAAATGATTTAGATTTGAGTCCATTTATTGAAATCATATTAAATATATGATTTATAATAATTTATCTTAAACTATCAGATACAATATATCTTATTTTTATTTAAAAAATTAAACAATTTATTTACTTTCGAATTTTTTTATCAAAAAAATTATTTATTGATTTTTTGGATGAATAATTTATATTTCTCCTCATAATACATCTTATCGTATTACTGAATAAGCTATTTATTTTTGCAATAAAATTACTAATTTAGTTAAAAAATAATGATAATAATTCATATTAGATTAAATTTGATTTGATGTTTTTTAGATAATACTTAGTTTTATAAATTTTTAAAATTTAATTCGAATTTGAATTGATTTTTTTTCATATTGATTAGATTTAAACTGAATTTTATTGATTTAGTTCGGTTTATTGATTTTTAAATTTTAAATTTTAAAATTTTAAAATTTTAATTTAATAGAATTTTTAATATATTTAAATAGATTTATATATAAAATAATTATTTTTATTTTATAAAAATTTAAAAAAATATAAAAACTAATAAACTTTAAAATGTTTTAAAATGCAATTTGAATAGTGTTTTATGTGTTAAAAAATTTATAAACTTGTTCCCTAAATATTTTAAACTTTAAAAATACGAAAAGTTTACACTCTTAATTAGTCAATTAACAATAACAATAAAAAATTAATTTTAAAATTATTTACCGTATCTTATAATATGATATAATACTCCATTTTAAAAAATAAAATTTTAGTAATCGACAATAACGTAAATTTAAATATTGTCTTTTGGAATTTATTGTGACCAGATGAGAACAAGGAGACTAGCGGGTCTGAGTCTCTAAAAGTTGGAAAGCAGCTTCCACTAAAAGATTTGGAATCATTAATGACTTTAGCAGTCCAACCTTATTTGTTGGATTTGTTTCTTAAACGAGTTAAGTACAGCATTCACATTTAATAATCAAAAGATTAAAATGTAATTTTACTAATAATGGTCACCTTTTCATTATAGTCAATTTTACGTCAATTAGTTTTTGATTTATGATTATTCCAATCAAATTGGATCGGCAATCGCTAATTAATTTAAAATTTAAAAAATAATATTTAATAACCTTAGTATTTAAAAAAAATTATATTTTCAAATACGATATTTTTTTACTAAAAAAAATTTGTTCACATAGACTAATTTTATCCACCTATGATTATTCCATTTCTTTAATTCACACGCGTTGCAGGACACAACCTTTTTTGATTTTTTATTAGCTTTGTATCTTTCCAGGAATCTAGCTTTTAAAAGGCTCTTTTAACTTTTACGTTTACAATATGCAAGATGCAAAATACAATTATGTTGCCATTCCATTAAATAAAGAAATAAGTCTTTCAACTTTCTTCTCATTGGCTGCCGTGGAGAACTTCTCAATAATAATGCTCATAACCTTCCTTAAATTTGCCATTTTTATTGCATCTGAGCAGCCTCCATGCGTTCCAACAGATAATATCACCCTGAATTGTGGAGTTCCGTCGGACTTAAATGGTCCGGATGGCCGGTTTTCGTTACGAGACAAGAGCTCAAATTTTTGACTTGTTGAATCATCTCAGAACAAATCAGAAGCCTATGAAGCTGATAGTCAAGGTGGTGGTTCTGTAGATAAAGTCTCTTATATGACACCAGTGTTTCTAGTTCAGAATTCAAGTACACTTTCCATGTTACTCCTGGCCATTTCGGATCTACTTTCATCCGGCCTCCTATAAAAAATTTGAGCCATCCAAGGCGTTTTTCTCTGTCAAAGCAGTTTCTTTCACTTTACTGAAAAATTTCAGTGCTTTCCTTGTTGCTGAATCATTGGAGGTTAGAACATTTTTTAGAGGATTCTGCTTGAATGTAAAAGAGAATAAGGCTTTGGACGTGATTTTCACTCCATCTCCGAATGCTTCAAGTGATACTTACGCTTTCATCAACGGAATCGAGATCCTGTCAATGCCTCCCAATATTTACTACACTCCAACAGAGTCATTAGTCGATGTCCCTTTCAGAGGTCAAAGTTCTGGGTACTATTTAAACAATTACACCGCACTTGAGATGGTTTATAGATTGAAAATTGGTGGCAAATTTATATTACCAACATATGATACTAGCATGTTCAGGCTCTGGTCTGATGACTTTGAGTACATGTCGACTGATAGCTATTTTATCGTCAATACCACAATACCAATCGACTACAGAATAATTGCAAGATACACTGCACCGGAGGAGGTTTATCGGAAAGCTCGGACAATGGGTCCTAATCGTACTGACACAATAATTCGCTTTGACGGCCGCGATCTTCATCAAGCTAGGCAATCCCCTTGCCCAGCTCCAGATGAAAGATGTATTGCCAAAGGAGGTGAAAGTGGCTGTAACTTGTAAGAACCCATTCTCTTGTGGCCGCCAAAATCACCGTAAAGTCCCTTGATATAAAGTCGTCCAATTCAACTCCAAGTCCTACCCTGGTTCTGGAATTGCCTCTTCTGTTTGTACTTGAGTGTGTCATTTGCCTTCCATCTTTTGTTAGTTAATAATGTTATCTAAAATTTATTAGAAAAAAATTGCCAAAAAATTTTTAAATAAGTGTCAAAATTATAATGTCATTTAAAATTCAAAACTATACAAAAATATTTCTCCTCATCTAAAATTGACAGTAAAATATGATGACAAGAATTTAGTGATGTTATCTTATGACAATTTTATATGTTGTCATATTAAATATCAAAATAATATAGATGTGTGATGATTATTCGTTATCTCTTACATATTTTACGTAATGAAATATAATGCCTCACTTTAAAAAATTGTTACAATTGTCAATGTTGTTGTAGTGTATCTATTCCTTCTATTATTTAGCCTAATCACATTTTCCCACACCTTCAACATATTATCTGGATCTGAAACCCCGATTCCCATTAACCACAAATGATCTCCATCTATTCGTCACCTTCTTTCCAAAATCTTTGTTACTAATCTGGCAATCTTGAAACCCAAATGGCCTTGGTCCCCAGTCCACCTTTTCCGAATATAACATAATGGGACAATGGTCAGATAATGACTTTTCAACCCTCTTTGACATAAATCTTCAAAATGCAGTAACCACTCAATAGATATAAACCTCATAGTCACATACTATGAGAGATATAGGAATGATGTACTGTATTATATGCATTCGAGTTAGAATTTAACCATGTCCTCATTGTTTTTCTCTTAGACGATCTTAGTTTTATTTTCTTGATGGAAAGAGCATAATTGATTTTTTTTAGGCTTTGATGCTTGATTAAATGCTTACTTCTAATTTTATCATGTAAGAATTGTATAATAGACACGAATGCAAGAATACAGAAGAATGTTATCATTGCAAACAAGGATATAAGTTACCTACTCTTCGTAACAGGGAAGGAATGTGGCTTTTGTTATGATATTTGGTTAATATTACATTCGTTATGCAACTGGGTCCTATGACCGTAGTAGTTTTTGCAAAAAAGTATTCTGACTGAAGCAGTAACTAAGGACTTCCTTTTGGTTTAATTGCATAAAATAGAAGAGGCATATAGACCATCTGAGGGATTCTATATTCAATCGGGAATTATTGACATGTTAAAAATTTTCTGTAATTTAAGATGAAACTATTATTTACTACATTCCTATGAGGTAAACCTGATAATTTAAAATATAACACAGTGATACAATATAAAAATAATATGAATAAATAATATAAAAATAATAAAATTTAAAATTTTAGTTAAAATTATAAATAAATTTAACAAAATTAAAAAAATATATTTTATATTTTCGTGTCAATATAAATTTTGATTTGTAATTTTTATATAAAATATTATACAAATATAATATTTTATATAACATGATAATATGAATTGTGGTCAATCATATGCATTTTGATTTACCAACGTTTAACTGACATTTTTATTTGCGGGAAAATATCAATACGCTGGCTAAGTTGATTTACAGGGAGGTGCAATGTGAATTATTCTTTATAGTATTTGGTTAATTTTGTTGCTTGTTCAAGGTGCTAGCTGGAACAATTATATTGGCCACTTGGCTGGAAAAGCAAAGTAGTGAAACATGCAAGTGCAAATTTACTAAAGTAGTAAAGTGCAGATTAGAATTGCAGCAAAAAAAAAAAAATAAATAAAGTACAGATTAGAACCAAAAGTTCGTCAACGTTATAATTATTTTAACTAAAAATAGATAACTGCATAATTAGTAAAAAATAAAAAATGTCATTTGATATTTTGTTATTATTGATTTTTAATCATTTATTAACAAAATCATTATTTGATATAAAAATAATTATAAAATTTTTAATTATTTATTAATTTGATAAATAATTTTAAATATGATTTGATATTAAATAATTTATTAATTTAAAATTTTCAAATATATATTATAAATTTATTATATATAAGTTTAATATAATTTCCTTAGTGATCAATTTTTATTCTCACTATATTTTATCTTATCGTTATTATTGTTTTTGTATTCAAATATATGTTTCGTTATTAATTTTAATTTTACTATTACAATACCTAATTTTACTACTTTAATAACTAATCTCATCGCTCACCGTAATTTTTAATCTTATCAAAATCAATCCAACACTCATCTATATGAACCTAAGTCTCTAAAAGTTGGAAAGCAGCTTCCACGAAAGATTTTGAAGATCAATTAGGCCCACAGATGTCTCAAGCAGTCAAGCTATTTGTTGAAACTTGTCTCTTAAACGAGTTTTAAGTACCAGCATTATTGTTGGAAGGGGTAAAAAAATTTACATGTAATAGTTAAAGATTAAAATGTAATTTTATAAGAATCATCACCCTTTCATTATAGTCAATTTTACATAAATTAGTTATTAATTTATGATTATTCCAATCAAATTGCTCCAACATAAAAGTTAATTTAATTTGTTGATATAATTATATTTAAAAGGTGATATTTAATAACTTTAATATCTTAAAATATATTTATATCATTTTTTTAATCTGAAAAATTACAATTTTTTTAACCAAAAAAATTTGTTCACACTGGCTAGTTTTTTCCACCTATGATTATTCCATCTCTTTAATTCACACGCGTTGCACGACAATACCTTTTTTGATTTTTTATTAGCCATGTATCTTTCCAAGCAGCTAGTTTTTGAAGGCACTTTAACTTTTACAATATGCAAAATACACAGTTATGTTGCCATTCCATTAGATAGAGAAATAAGTCCTGCAACTTTCTTCTCATTGGCTTCCATGGAGAACTTCTCAATAATAATTCTCATAACCTTCCTTAAGTTTGCCATTTTTATTGCATCTGAGCAGCCTCCATACGTTCCAACAGATGATATAACCCTGAATTGTGGAGCTACGTCGGACTCAAATGATTCGGATGGCCGGATTTGGGCAGGAGACAAGGGCTCAAAATTTCGTCCTGTTGAATCATCCCAGAACAAATCAGAAGCCTCTCACGCTGAAAGTCAAGGTGGTGGTTCCGTAGAAGTCCCTTATATGACCGCCCGGGTTTCTAGTTCAGAATTCAAGTACACTTTCCCCGTTACTCCTGGCCAGAAATTCCTTCGGCTCCACTTTTATCCGGCTTCATATAAACAATTTGAACCACCCAAGGCCTTTTTCTCTGTCAAAGCAGGTTCTTTCACTTTACTGAAAAATTTCAGTGCTTTCCTTGTTGCTGACTCATCGGTTAGACCATTTTTTAGAGAATTCTGCTTAAATGTAAAAGAGAATGAGGTTTTGGATGTGATTTTCACACCATCTCCTAGTGCTTCAAATGATACTTACGCTTTCATCAACGGAATCGAGATCGTGTCAATGCCTACCAATCTTTACTACACGCCACCAGAATTATCAGAGGAGGTCCATTTCATAGGCCAAACGACTCCCTTCCCTGTTAACAATTACACCGCACTTGAGATGTTTTATAGATTGAACGTTGGTGGCGATACTATCTCACCAAAAGATGATACTGGCATGTTCAGACGCTGGTCTGACGACTCTATCTACATTTGGACAGATAGCCGTTTTACCGAAAACTTCACGGTACCAATCAACTACACAAAAATTCCATACTACACTGCACCGGAGGAGGTTTATCGGACAGCTCGGACAATGGGTCCTAATCGTACTTACAACGAGTGGCACAACTTAACATGGAGATTGCTCGTGGATTCAGATTTCAAGTATATGGTAAGGCTTCATTTCTGTGAAATTCAAGATGTGATAGATTCACCGGGCAAGAGACAGTTTGAGGTCTTTTTAAACAGTCAGACGGCTGAAGCAGTTTTTGACGTAATTATGTGGACTGATCATGCCAAAGTTCCATATTATAAGGATTATGTTCTGTTGATATTAAAGAATGGAAATCAGAATAAGCAGCACATCACCATAGATCTGCACCCTATTGTTGCTATTTATTATGATGTTATCTTAAATGGAATTGAAGTGTTCAAAATGAACAATTCTGATGGCAATTTGGCCGGACCCAACCCTGAACATCTGGTAACTCCACCACCACCACTTATTGAATCGTCAAATTCTGCAGGTGGAAAATCCAAGATGAAGCGAAGAGTGCTAATTGCTGCTATCGGATGTGCGGTGAGTTTGCTTGCCCTGGTTTCTTTATTGGCTTGCATAGTTGTTTGGCTACATAAAAAGAGGCAGCACTGCGGTTCCTACTCTGGAACGAATTGGTTTTATCGATGGAGACATCCTAACGAAGAGAAATCTACAAAATCCTCATTGTTACCGAAAGAACTATGCCGCATTTTCCCTGGATGAGATCAAAGCTGCTACCAACAACTTCGATGATGAATTAGTTATTGGGAAAGGAGGCTTTGGCAAAGTATACAAAGGTTTCTTGGATGAAGGGGAAAAAGTAGTTGCAACCAAGCGCCTGAATCCAGAGTCCCGACAAGGTGTTGTAGAGTTCTCGACAGAGATTGAGATGCTCTCTCAGCTTCGCCACCTTCATTTGGTGTCCTTAATTGGATATTGCAATGAAAATCGTGAGATGATACTCGTGTATGATTATCTGAGTAATGGGACTCTTTGTGATCATCTTTATGGTGCTACTGGCTATGATCCTCTGACCTGGAAGCAAAGGCTGGTGATTTGCAAGGGAGCAGCAATGGGATTGAACTACCTTCATACAGAAGTGAAACATACTGTTATTCACCGTGACGTGAAGACAAGCAACATTCTCGCTAGATGATAAATTTACTGCAAAGTCTCGGATTTTGGGTTGTCGAAATGGACCCCAAAAGTTGACATGCTCGAGACGGAGTAAAGGGCCACATGGGATACTTGGATCCAGAGTATGCTCGGGTCATGCACTAACTGAAAAATCAGATTGTTTATTCATTTGGTGTAGTGCTATTTGAAGTATTATGTGCAAGAAAAGCTTTGGATAAGAAACAGCCAGAGGGTCAAGTGAACCTGGCTCAATGGGCTAGGAAATGTATTTCGGATGGGACTCTTTATCAGGTGATGGATCCCCATCTGATTGGGAAGATAGCTCCAGAGTGTTTTTAAGGTGTTTTGTTGAAATTGCAGAAAATTGCATAGGAGAACTGGGAGTCAATAGGCCATCCATGAATGATGTGATGGAAAAGTTGGGATTTGCAATAGACCTCCAAGAGGCTGCTGATCTTGAGAAAGAGAAGACCAACCCTGGACGTGAACATAGCTACCCAGATATAGTGTTCCCAGTTGCTCGCGACGACGATCTCGATTATGAATCAGAAGAGGATCCGATTATTACTGGAGTGACCGATCCTGTTATTGATTCTAGTACATCATCCTATTTGTTCTCGAGCACCAACAACACAAAAAGCAAAGGAAATTAGACAAAAGAATGGAGACTGCAGCCAAAACCCACCCTTAATCCCTTTCTTTTCTTTTCTTTTCTTTTTGATAAGTAATGTTGTGGATGTAAATTATGTGTTTTTAATCATTTTCATGCTTTGTTTCCTGCTTTATTGATTTTGTAAGTCTTGACCATGTCAGTGTTTGGTCGATTAGAATCTATTTGATAAGCTTTAGGATTATGTATAATTAAAATAATTGAGAAAAGAAAGTTTTAGATTTGATTTATTGTCCTCTCCTTTTATATGTAAAAGAGAATAATAAAAGATTTATTAATACACTTATATAAAACTTGTATTAATACCGCTAGTAGAATGACACATACTCCTTAATATATATTAAAAAAATTAAATAAATAAAAAAATGAGATATGTGTCAATTTGTAATTTTGATTGTAAAATTAATAACTCATAATATTATTATTTCTATATCAAATTAGTGTATCCTATTTTCTTTTTTTTAGTGTTTTTTATTTTCTTCAATATATTCTTTCTTGAAATCATTCCAAATAAATTTTTCTTAGGAGAAATTATTTTTTCACATACCTTCCAATTGATTCAAATTCAAACAATTAAGAAAAAAATAAACTCTTTTTATCACCTGGACGGACATTAGTTAATCTTTTCATTTTCATTGATTAATAAAAAGATTATATTGATTAATAAGTTATTAATAATGGAGAAAAAAGATTATAAGAATGGTGGGTCAGGAGAGACAAGAAGTATCCACATCATGACTAGAGGTGAAGGCAGGTACAGGGTTAAAGAGGGATGAAATAGTAAATTTAATGGGAAAAAATGATCAAATAGTAAATTTTATAGGAAAAAGTATCATACATATAAAGGTATTAAAATTTTAGAAAGGTCATAGCCCCTGTTTGACCCTTAGCTATGTACCTGTGTCACGGTTTGTAAGCTGGTCCAGATTTAAAGGTTCTCTCTAAATCGAGTGGCAGTTTAAGTTTTAGAGAAACAAAGTCTGATAATCAAGGGAATCAGACCTTAAGAGATATTAAATATCTAGGTTGCGTGAAATTAGTTCAAAACAATGGTGCGAGTAATAATCAACTCAAGAGACTCAAGAAAAATGTTTAGGTTCGACAGGTTTGAGCCATACCCAAAGATAGGTACTAGTGAGCGATGTGCAGGCATCTAGTTAGGCCCAGATGAGAGTACTAATGATTGAAGTGTGGGTGCATGTTCAGGCCCAAATGCAGGCAAACCTAAGTATAGTCGGGAGAATCAAATTTGGGGCTTCTAGAAGGCTTGGTGTTTAATATGATTTCAACAATTCAAAGATTGTGCATCAGCACTAAATCTCTTATAATCAGGGATTTTATCTCATTTTTTAAAATTAAGGGATTGTAATCTCTATAATTTAAGAATATATGGCATTAAATGTAAAGAAGATTCAATTATAAATAGAAGTTCCCTACCCTCATATATATATAAAGATTAAAATCATTGAGTAATAACATCTTTTAACATTCTTACTCTTATCTTAAACATTTTTGTTTTTTTTTCTTTCTTCAATCACTCGTTATGCCCTTTTATTTTACAGTGTATTGGATGGTTAAGCCTTCCAGGCTTGAGTGTCCGTATATAATTTCTTATGTTAAATTGATTTGAGATGTGATAGAATCCATCCTCATGTTTTAGAATCACGCAAATCTAAAATTTAATTATCGACTCGTAACATTTGATCATGATCAATGTTGATCTTATCCAAACGGTTTCTCACATTAAAATTTTGATTTCAGAGTAGGGTAGGAATATATTTTCTACCCATGGTATATATTTTCTTTACATAGTTTGAAAAGTATATATATAGTTGAATTGATTGATTTGGACTGAAACAGCTACTTGCATTCCAATTTCCAGCTGCAAAGTTTGGATTATTTTTCAAAGGGCCACACCTTCCACTTTACCCTAGGAATACGAACAAATTTTGGTTGCGTACCAATTTCAGATTTTTCACACGCATCCTTTTTAAATGGGAGTGTTCATAATTTAATTTTAATTAAATTAACCGATTAAATCAATTTTATGAGTTGAAGAAAAAGAAATAAACTAGGAGTTCAACAATTTCTGTTGTAAGGAGAGCATTTTGGGGGAACTGGTGGTTTGTTTCGGAGTGGGGTGCAACTCTTATAGGGTATGCCCCTCCCGCTATCCACAGCAGGCTCATAAGAAAGCTTGGCACCATCAGTTACATTTATCTTTTCATTGGCGAGCATTCTACTGATCTCTGAGTACATCAAGAACTCCAATTCCATGTTATGATCAGCGATGGTTGAGAAGCGGCTGGTAGCATTGAACTCCTTCAGTGAAGCACCGGTTGCTCCTCCTTGCCTCGCATCGACAAGAAGCATTAGTGTCATTAGAACTCCATGAGAGAGAACCCTTCCCAATAAAACTTCCATATCCTTTGTTTCTGTCATTTCAGCCACCTCTCTCGTCCATATATGGTTCGGAAATTCTGGGGAAATTTATGGTGGCCAGCTTGGGTGTGGGGTTGGTAGTAGTATTAGTGGCTATCTAGCAATGGACGCCATTGTTTTTAATTAATTGAAAAAAAGTTTTAGATTTGATTTATAGTCCTCTCCTTTTATATGTAAAAGAGAATAATAAAAGATTTATTAATACACTTATATAAAATTTTTATTAATACCGCTAGTAGAATGACACAAACTCCTTAATATATATTAAAAAAATGAGATATGTGTCAATTTTTAGTTCTGATTGTAAAATTGAAATGTTCACTGACAATATATCAATAATAACTCATAATATTATTATTTCTATATCAAATTAGTGTATCCTATTTTCTTTTTTTTACTGTTTTTTATTTTCTTCAATATATCCTTTCTTGAAATTATTCCAAATAAATTTTTCTTATGGGAGATTATTTTTTCACATACTTCCCAATTGATTCAAATTCAAACAATTAAGAAAAAAAAAACTCTTTTTATCACCAGGACGGACATTAGTTAATCTTTTCATTTTCTTTGATTAATAAAAGATTGTCTTGATTAATAAGCTATTAACGATGGAGAAAAAAAGTTTATAAGAATGGTGGGTCAGAAGAGACTAGAAGTATCCACGTCATGACTAGAGGTGAAGGCAGGTATAGGGTTAAAGGGAGATGAAATAGTAAATTTAATGGAAAAAAATGATCAAATAGTAAATTTTATAGGAAAAAGTACCATACATGTAAAGGTGTTAAAATTTTATAAAGGTCATAGCCCATGCTTGACCCCTAGCTCTGTCTCTGTGTCACGGTGTGTAGGTTGGTCTAGATTTAAGGGTCCTTTTCAAGTCGAGATGTAGATCAAGTTTTAGAAGAGCAAAGTCTAATAGTCAAGGGATCAGGCCTTTAAGACACTAAAGGTTAAGGTCATATGGAACTAGCTAAGAATAATAATACAGGCAGTGATAATAATTCTAGAGGCTCATGAAAGGTGTTTAGGTTTGGCAGGTTTGAGTCAGGGCTAAGGATAAGTACTGATACGTAATGTGCAGGCACCCAATTAAATCCAAACGGTAACACTGATGATCAAGGTATAGGCACATAGTCAAACTCAAGTGTGAGCACACTTGAACATAGTCTTGGAAGAATCAGATTTGGAGTTTTTAGAAGACTTGGTGCTTAATATGAATTTAACAAGTCAAAAATTTTGCATCAGCATTAAATCACCTAGAATCAGAGATTGTATCTCATTTACTATAATTAAAAAATTATAATTTCTATAATTTAAGAATGTATTTCAAGCATTAAATATAAGGAGGATTCAATTATAAATAAAAAGTTCTCTACTCTCATGTACACAGAGACCAAAATCATTGAGTAATAACATTCTTACTCTTAACTTAAATTTTTTTGTTGTTTTTTTGTTAGTTTTTTTCAGGCACTTGTTATGCTCTTACATTTTATAATGTATTGGACGGTAAAGTCTCTCAATCTAAAGTGTTCGTACACTATTTTTTTTATGTTAGATTGATTTGAAATGTGATAGAATTTATCCTCATATCTTAAAGTCGTATAAACTTGAAATTTAAATCTTGACTCGTAATAGCTGATTATGGTCAGTGTCGACCCTACCCAAACGATTTCTCAAATTGAAATTTTGATTTCAGAGCGGTTGCCTGCATGAGTAGGAATATATTTTCTACCCATGGTATATATTTTCTTTTCATAGTTTGAAAAGTATATATATAGTTGAATTGATTGATTTGGACTGAAACAGCAACTTGCATTCCAATTTCCAGCTGCAAAGTTTGGATTATTTTTCAAAGGGCCACACCTTCCACTTTACCCTAGCAATACGAACCAATTTTGGTTGCGTACTAATTTCAGATTTTTCACAGGCATCCTTTTTAGATGAGAGTGTTCATAATTTAATTTTAATTAAATTAACCAATTAAATCAATTAACTTCAGTGAATTGGTCGGTCATTGAATTAGTTTTGATAGATTAGTCAAAATGATTTTTAAAAAATTTTAATTTTTGATTAATTTAATTTGAAAATTAAATTAATTGAAATTTAACCTAAATATAATAATATTTATATATATAACTAAAAATATATAAAATTATCCATTTCATTTCAAGTTATTAGAGGTTTTAATTTAATATTTTGATATTTAAATATTTTTATTAGATGGTTTTATTTAATTTTTTTTAAATATAAAAAATTAAGAATTTAAAATATAATTTAACTTTATATGTTTTATTATTCAATTAATCAAAAAAGTTAATCAAATCGATTAAATTAATTTGGGTCTGTTAATTTTTTTTAAATTAAAAAATTTGGTTTGATTAATAAAAATAAAATAACATAATTCAATTAATTCAATTTTAAATAATTCAATTCAAAATTAATCAAACCAACCAAATGTACACTCCTATTTTCAAATACATTTGATTGTTTTCTTCTTTGTACAGTTTTGTGTTTGCTAGTCATTTTCTTGGTTTCTCTTTTTCGTTCCTAATTATAAAATTATAATTGTAATTTAGAGTTAGAAATATATTTTTTATTAAAAAAAATTTTCTTCACCTTACTTAATTTTCTCAAATAGAAATTGGTGCCTCAAAAAGAAAGAGACAAGTCTTTCATTGTGAAAAGAGTTACGTGTGTTTGAATCCGAAATTTCACTTTGTTGATATATACAATTTTTTTTAAAAAAATAATATTTAATAAATTAAATATTTAAATATTAACGTTTATAATTCTTTTTCTTATTTTTAGATTACGGTTTCTTTTATTAAAAAAAATATGTTTGTTCTAAAGAAAATTTCTCTACAATTAAAAGAAGATTACTTTCAAAAGCTTGAAGTATTTATGAAAAACTAAGTACATTGTGATAGATATAAATCACATTGTCTAAAGTGTAGATGCATATCAAAGTAATTAAACACATGGAAGCCATAAAGCTTGACATTGTAACAAAGATCAAAAAAGAAAAGAAAGAATAAAGAAGTTCATGCACAAGAGGTGCCCTGCAGGAAGCAGATAAGACCATCATTGCTAACTAGACGCATCCACTGCGCTTGTATATATTGCAGCGTTCAGGTCTTATCCGTCGATTTTTAGCAGGTAGGCAAGACCGATAAGCATTTCCCCTATTGCAATCCGCAATTGGCCTCCTACGATTACCGGAGCGAGCTATCAGATATCTGTAGTCGATAAGCATTCTACTGATGTCGGACTGCATTAAGAACTCAGATTCCATGTTGTTTTCAGCAATGGTGGCAGTGGCATTGATGTTCTCTTTCAATGAAGCAAACCTGGTTGCTTGACATGAACTTGTAATAAGCAGAATCACAAGGCTAACAAGGGTTCCTAAAGAGATTGCTCTTCGCAAAATTTTTCCCATGTTTTCACTAGGAAAATGTGAATATACCCTTGCAATATCTTGTAGCAGAAAAGTACTTATAGCGTCCAGAGGCAACCTATCAAAATATCTTAGTGAAATCTTTTCAATTGCCAGCCAAATCTGGCTGCTATTTCAAGATTCAAGTGTTTGTTGGCCATGGATGAATGAAATGGCGAAAAGATGAGTTAGAAATTAACGAGGCAGTGATGTGTATCTTTCGCCGCAAGTTCTCGTGAATTAGTTGCTAAATGCATAGTTGAAGTAAAACAAGAACCATGTGAAGACAAACCCATCAATGTTACCTTCACTCTTTGTTGCTTGCAGTAGTCTTTTTTTTTCCTTATCTAATTTAAAGCTTGAGAAATTTGATATTGGTTTTTTTCAATGAAAAAGATGTACATTATGACTATATTTTATATAAAATACTTTTTATTAACTAATTGAGTCTTTAAGGTTCTGTTAAAGGAAATATATAAAAATGATGAAATTTAAAAAATTAACTTCAATTGAAAATGTATTATTTTATTAGAATAATTAAACTAAAATAATAAGGTTTATGTACAATAAATACTATCATTTTTCACTAGTTAACTAGTTTCCCCAGAATGCACGTTTCCAGAACAGCTTCATCAGCAATGAGGCCCATACAATTTTACATGTCTTTCAATTTTAGTGAGGCCTAACCAAAATTCACCAACCTTTTGGGCTTTTGCTAATTCAGTAATCACATTGTGGATCAATTTTCCTGTCAAATCTTAATCTCAAAATATTCTTAGAATATGTTATAATATATATAAATTTATATTTATATTTATAAGATATCTTTTTATGAGACGAAATTATAATATTTTCAAATTAAAACAAACAATAACATCTCAAGATAAATGCAAGTCTCCCCATTTCCCCACAAAAGATGGGGTTCTAAGGAATTAATAGTCGACAATGATGCCCAATTGGAGTCATTTGGCAGCCTAATGATGAACGCATGGAGTGCTTGGATTGGACATATATAGGGAATGAAAGGGTTACCCTCTGTATTTTAGTGAGGGTCCTTTGTTCAGCAAAGCCAATATCTCATTATATCTAAGCAGTATATAATTTTTCAGTTAGATAATGGGTCATTAGTTCTCGGGAGTTGGCCCTTAAAACAAAAAGAAGACTATATAACTGTAATAATAACTAAAAAAAATTTCGTTTGCATTCTTAATTTATTAATGATTATATACTCATTATATCAAGTGATAACAATTACTAAAAGTCAATTCTATATATAGTATGCGACCATGAAACATAATTGGAAACAAATTCATATAAAAAAATTACAATTATTTAAATTTGAATTTTAAATTTATTAAATATCATTTTTTAAAAATAAATTTTGAATTCGATTATACAAATTTGATCGGTACAAAAACCAAAAATTTATTAAGATTATTATCTTATATTTTATTAGTGGAGTTAAGAAACTTGATCACAATATCGAATAGACAGAGACATAACAAGTGCTGCTTTAACCAAATATGTCAACTTAAATACAAGTTTGACTTCTTTATTTATAATAAATTAGATTATTATAAAAATAATAATCTAATTTATTAGCTGCTGGTTGTAAATATAGTCCATCCATATGAAATTGAAGACAAACAGATAAAAATTAAACATACATTGAACGTACAAATCTTACTTGGGGTTGAAAAAAAAGAAATAAACTAGGAGTTCAACAATTTCTGTTGTAAGGAGAGCATTTTGGGGGAACTGGTGGTTTGTTTTGGGGTGGGGTGCAACTCTTATAGGGTATTCCCCTCCCGCAATCCACAGCAGGCTTATAAGAAACCTTGGCACCATCACTTACATATATCTTTTCATTGGCGAGCATTCTACTGATCTATTTGTACATCAAGAACTCCAATTCCATGTTATGATCAGCGATGGTTGAGAAGCGGTTGGTGGCATTGAACTCCTTCAGTGAAGCACCGGTTGCTTCTCCTTGCCTCGCATCGAGAAGAAGCATTAGTGTCAATAGAACTCCACGAGAGAGAACCGTTCCCACTAAAACTTCCATATTCTTTGTTTCTGTCATTTCAGCCATATATGGTTCGGAAATTCTGGGGAAATTTATGGTGGCCAGCTTGGGTGTGGGGTTGGTAGCAGTATTAGTGGCTATCTAGCAATGGATCAATCTCGAATGGTATCCTGCTTGTGGCTATTTTCAATTAACATTGTTAAGAAATTTTGACAATTTATGACAAAAATTGCAATTCGAACACTAGGTCCAGGGACCATTTCCTTAGCTAATAATATATGTATGTATGTATGTATGTATGTATATATCCACTAAATGTAATTTGGAGGACATTGCCCTAATTTGGATTAATTTGAGTTGGACGCCAATGTTTTTAATTAATTGAAAAAAAGTTGTTACATTATTTTATTGAAATCATTGTTTTCTAATTCTGCCGCAATATAAAATTTAATCAATTTAAAAATTAAAATTTAATTATAAAATAATATCATAATGCAATAAAAAATTTTTATCATGTTGTTAAATAAATCCTAAAAATAATTGTGATCGGAACTTGACAATAAGATTGCAATTTATATTCCATTTTTATCATCACGAAGAAAAAGATGAAAGAGATGCGTTAATGAGAATGGGGAAAGGGAGGCATCAACTAGCAAGCAAAAAATGATAAACGGGGGACACACAATTGTTGGCTAGGACATCCAGAGAGGTTTGATCTTCAAATAGAAGTGGAAGAATGAAATCATTTTATTTCGATAAAAGAATTAAGAATCTTTCTCCACTAAGATATGATCATGGTCTGTCTCTTTAGTGCTCTTGAAGTAGGTTAGAGCAAATTCTTTAAATAAATAACTAATATATATAATATCTATTCTAATTTTTTCTCATGTAAATTTACAATAATTTATTATTTTTTATATAAAAAAACTGTAATCTAAAAATAAAAAAAAAAAGATTGCAAATATTGATATTTAAATTTTAAATCTATTAGATACTATATAAATACCTCTTAAAAATTATTAAAGAAATCAATTAAATTAAATTTTGTGTTCCATAATTATTATATTAGTAAAGAATTACGATTTTCATTTTGTTAAAAACTATTATTTTCATATTCAAAACCACTTTACTTTAGTTAATTTCCTTAGTGGGGCAAAGCATACAATCATTCACTGTTATGTTGGGGCCTTGAGGACTGAGCACTCGGCCTGATTTAGTTAATTAGGCCCAAACAAAATTTTGTGGAAAGAGAATGGGCTGATTGATTCTATGTTTTCCTTTAATTTTGATGTATTTTATATTAAAATTTCAAAAAATTTGAAAATGTTAATTTTTCACAATTTTTTATGTCAAATTGTAAAAAAAAAAAAAATCAGGAAAAAAAAATTAAGTGTTTAAAAAATGAAAAAGAGAACATGGTTACGAAACATCTTTATAAAAAAATACACAGAAATTGGGAAGGGGGAATGGTTACTATATATTTTATAGTTACTATTACCACATTAGTAATTTATTATTGTCCAACAATTATATGTTTTGATGGTTACCATTCTATTGATTTATAATTTTTTGCTTGAAAAGATGCATACCACTAAATTAAATATTTGTGATTTATTTAATTAATTTTTTTTAAATATGTTCATAAAAATACCAAATTTCCATAATAACTTATATATATATATATATATATATATATTATGCAACCTTCATAACCTTGGTTCTTTAATAATAAAACCTATTTTCTTGACCGAGAGAAACAAAGAATATATTAAAATTGAAGTTTAGTTTAGTTTATTCATGAATTTATTCTTAAAATGTTATATTCAGTAGATTCGAAATTCAAATCTAAATAATTGTAATTTTTTTATTTTTAAACTGCAATTTTTTATGAAAAAATAAAAAATATATATATATTTCTAGCTACCAGTCAAAAGGCGATGCCATCACTTACAGAAAAAGATAAAAAGCTGAAATAAATAGAAGTAGACCCAAAATGGCTAATCAATTTTTGTTTTTTTGAAAGGCAAAAGGGCTAATCAATTTGTTCATGTCTTCACAAACTTATTATTCAATCTTCAAGCAAATATTCCAACAAAGATTGTCTGCAAAAGGAGGATTAAAATAAAGGCAATTCATCAATTTAGCTTTATAGCGACCTTCCAAGAAGCTTCACTAGCCTACCTTTATCATCCATCTGTGATCTTGAGTAAAGTAGCATATACATATATATATATATATATGTATATATTTATATTTATATTTATATTTATATAGGGAAACAAAGGGAAATGAAGGCTTACGTTGAAGTGAGGAAACCCCAAAATTTGCTATATTATAAATATATACATATATATGTATATATTTATATTTATATTTATATAGGGAAACAAAGGGAAATGAAGGCTTACGTTGAAGTGAGGAAACCCCAAAATTTGCTATATTCACCACAATTTCCAAATGTCGGAAAGCTCATCAACAATTCCTATACAGGTTCCGCAATGCATTAGCACCACTGCTGAAACGATCGAGAGAAGAGCCACAGATTGAATCTCGGGAAACAAGCTACTCGAAGGAAGAAGAAACCCGGATTGAAACTACTGCGAAAACCAACTCTCTTCAAGAAGTGATGGTGGTGACGGGCAACATTTATGTTTCTTATGGAAGTTTTCCTTGACCCCCAGTTTGCAACGCCAACCAATATGGCAATTGCATAAAGCCGGTCGACGACGACAACCGTCCTTGCACTGTCTATAACAGATGCAAGCGTGACAATCATTGATCTCAAAGTACTTCTGAACCAAGACGATATATCCATTTGGCGTTTTCGTGAATCCATTTGTAGTTTGCACTAATTATGTGTGTGATTGTTATTGTCATTTGCTTATTAAAAAGTGATTATAATTTTATTAGAAATGCCAATGTAATCTTTGTGTGTGTTAAACCAAAGATCGATTGCTTTCATGCTTGAACAAACGTATATTTTCAATTTTTGTTGAGGCTGATCAAAAGGAGATGATCATCGTGCTCACTTTTTCAAGAGATTATTCTTGATTTGGGCTTTGAATGAGATTATTCTGTTGCGATTTGTTTTGAATCTCATAATCTCATATTGAAAGTCAAGTGAAGTTATAAGAATTTAAGTTTGTTTTGTATCTCACATTGAGAGTTTAGTAAAGGTATAAGGAATTTCACCTTTATAAATAAGATGCTTTGGTTTTGGTTTGATAATTTGAGATAGTTATGATACCAAGAGAATAGTTAGGTGAGTAGGCTATTAAAAAATGTAATTGGGTTTTGGGTTAAGTTTTGGGTAAAGAGTTTTTTGTGACTTTTTTCATTCCAAAAGTCTTTTAGTTATAAAAATTTATTTGATAATGGATTAGGTTTAGAGTAGGTCATTTTGAATTAGGCCAAAATAAATATATGTGTGTATTCTTATTCTTGATTTGAGCTTATTATTTTGCTCGTGGATGCTGCGTGTGTGTTGATTTTTTAACAAATGGTATCAAAACGAGGTTTGTGGGAAGAAGAAGGTGAACTAAGTATTTTAAAATGTCTAAAAAAGGTATGTCTAGTATGCTTATGCCTAAGTTTAAAATTTCGTTATTTGATAAAAAAGAGTAATTTCATATTATGGCAAAGTACGATTCAAGATCTGTTAGTACAATAAGGGTTGATCAAGAATTAGAAAGTAGTAAGTTTGAGGGAATGTAATTGGAATAGAATTCATAAGAAGGTTGTTAGTACTATTAGATTGACGCTAGCCTCAGAGGTAAAGTATAGTGTGTTAACTGAGAATATTCTGAATAATTTGTGGGATAAACTTGAGGGATACTAGTCTCAGAGTTAAAGTATAGTGTGTTGACTGACAATAGTTTGTGAGATAAGTTTGAGAGTATTTAAGCATCAAAATCGTTGACTAACGATTATATTTGAAGATGGATCTGTATTCTCTGAAGATGAAAGAAAGTATAAGTCTTCATAATCACTTGAATGAATTTAATAGATTGATTTCTCAATTGTTGACGATTTCTGTTGATGAGTTAAAAGATGAAGAGAAAGCTTTAATTTTATTGTTATCTTTGTTCAAGTCTTATAGGCCTTTAGTTCAGACTTTGTTGGTGGGTAGGTCTACTTTGAAGTTAAATGATGTAATTATCCTATTGTGTGAGAACAAAAGGTTTATGAGAATACAAAACACAGATCAAAGGAGGATTCAAAAGAAGATTGATAGATCAAAAGGGAGATTCAAGTTAAGAGATAGAGATTACAGTGACATATAATGTTATTATTGTGGTGAAAATAGACACATCTAAGTGCGCTACAAGAAGCTGAAAGGGATATAGCTGCTTTTAAAAGGACGAATGATGAAAAAAATCGGATAAAGTAAAGAGTGATACCACTGCTGTTATGTCTGATGATGATGATATCATTTTGACCACTTATGTGGATGAGACTCAGACTTTGAAAAGTAATAAAAGTTGGGTATTAGATTCTGCTATTACAGTTCATGTTACAATTATAGGAGTTACTTTGTGGAGTTGGATGAGAATGAGAAGTATAGGAATATTGTGATTGCTAATAATAAAAAGGTGCAGATTCAAGGCATTGGAAGTGTTTGCCTTAGATCTCACAATGATGTTGTTAAGACGTTTCATCATGTAAAGTATGTATCGAGTTGTAACTACAATTTAATTACTTTAGGTGAGTTAACTTCTCAGGGGTACACATACTATGGTAGTAATGATTCGTTAAAAGTGTACAAGAATGGTAGTATGATTCTAAAAGATAATAAGGTCAAAAATCACTGGACATACTTGATGGAGGCTCAGTTGCTGGGATTCCTATGATAAAAGAAAAAAAAAAAGGATAAGCGTATTAGCTTTACAGATTCTATTAAAGTATTTAGAGATTCAAGTTAAGGGAGAATTTGTTGGGATTTATCTTGAATCTCATAATCCTACATTGAAAGTTAAGTGAAGTTATAAGAGTTTGAGTTTGTTTTGTATCCCGCATCGGGAGTTTAGTAAAAGTATAAAGGGTTTCACCCTTATAAATAAGATATTTTATTTTTAGTTTGGTAATCTCAGATAGTTAAACATAAAAAAAAAAAAAAGCTAGATGAGTGTAGCTAGGTGAATAGGCTATTAAAATGATTTAATTGAGAATTGGATTTTAGGTTAAGTTTTGAGTAAAGAGCTTTTGGTAATTTTTTTAATTTTAAAAATATCTCAATTATAAAGATTTATTGTAAAGATTTATTTAATAGTAGATTAGATTTAGAATAAGTCATTTTGAATTGAATTGAAACAGTATGTTTTTATTTTTAATTTAAACTTATTATTTTATTCATGGGTGTTACATGTGCATCGATTTTCCAACATATTCTTTCTCATTCATATCTCCAATTCCCAACAAAAAATTTTTTTTTATCCAATCAAAACATTTAAATAAAAACACATTTAATCATATGAAATAAAATGTTTGTTCTGTTTACTATGAAAAAAAAAAACTCATATCGTTTTTCACGAGTTTTACGCGTTACCTTTAAAAAGAATAAAAATGAAAGAGATATATGTTGACTTGACAGATATATTTATTATGAAACACGCTTTAGTTTCAAGTTATGAAAATTGGATATATTAGTTAACTTTTCAGGCTTCCGAGAAGCTTTTGTTGTTTGTAGTGCTTTGTAATATATTGTGTTTTCTTTTGGGCAAGTGAATGATGCTACAGCACAAAAAATTTGCCCCAATTAACCATAAAAGAATAGAAGCCATCTATTGCCCCAATTAACAATAAAAGAATAGAAGCCATCTACTTTTGGTTTCTCATGTAACATGTTTATTGGTATACTTTGTTAAAGCAAAGTAACTTGGTGGAAATAAAAGAAGAGACACAAAAGTAAAAGGAAATGAATTATTGAAGTCCTAAATACTAAAGCATCTCATCATGAACTAGGTGTTTAGCTTCATATAGAAGCAAGTGAAAGTTGTTATCCAAATGAAAAACAATGGAAAATAATGATTTCAAAAGAGGAATTCTCTATGTTTCTCTTGTAATCTCAGCAATTCTTTATCATATACATGCCTTTGAAACTTCTATCTTTCCAGATCAAACACTGTCATCACCCTATGCAATGGCACCATCACTACAGTTGTATCCTCAATGAAAATGGAGAACATCCCTTGCCTAAACGACTCCTTCAAGGAGAACCAGCACTTGGTCATCACATTCAGAAGCCCCTAGTTTGTAAGTAACATCTATGGTAATTGCATAGTACCCGTCGGTCCATCCTACCGGCCTTGTACCGTTTTTATACTCGATGAAAGCGCGTTTGGTAGTCGTTCTCTCTCTGGCTTGATCATTGAAAAGATGGTGATGATATGAAACGTATTTTTTATTTATTTTAGTTATATCTTTATTTATTATTATTTATTTTAAATTATAATTATCGATGTTAGGATTATTTTGAATTTATTATTGTTTAATTTGTTATTTCAAAATTGTAGGCATTTAGTTTAATTAAGAAATTAAGTAAAATTAGTTTTAAAATTAAGTTTGTAGGTATAAAGAATTATTAATAGAAAATCAGAATTTAAGTTTACTCTAAAAATCTCTTTTCCTTTCCTCTATTTTTGATACGCATAATTAGGAATTAGAGCCAAGCAGAGAAAGAGATGAATACGAGCAAGCTATTTATCAAGCTTGAAGAAGGTAGTGATAAACTTTTGTGTTTATCTATGAACATGATATCTCCCTTGAATCAAATGGCTTAATACAAAATATAAAATTTCATAAATGAAACGAAAGAAATCTTAGAATCATATCAATTACAATTAAGGTCAGACAACTTCAATAATTTTATGGATGAAATTGAGGGTGTTTTTGCACAACTTTAATTGCAATTGATGTATGACAATTTCGAGTTCGAGTTCAACAACTTAATAGATTAGGCTAGACGAGTCCAAAAACTTGTCGCTCTCTCAAGTTTATGATTTGTTTTAAGATCAATTATTTTCAACGCGTATCATTGACTCTTGAAACAAAGAGAAAACGTGTGGGGACAATCAAATAGTATTTTTCAGGTTTTAACCCTTGAGAACAAGGGTTATTTAAAGGGGAAGAAATTTAAAGGGCAAGAAATGTTACGTATATTTTATTTATTTTAATTATATTTTAATTTATTATTATTTATTTTAAATTAGAGTTATCAGTAAATGGTTAGGATTATTTTGAGCTTATCATTATTTAGTTTATCATCTAAAAATGATAGACATTTAGTTGAATTAAAAAATTAAAAATTTTAAAACTCATTTTAAAATTAATTTTATAGGTGTGAAGAATTATTAATAAAAAATCACAATATGAATTCACAAGAGCCTTTAAAAAAAAAAAAAACTCATCAGTTTCTCTCGAGGTCGTCAACTTTGTAGTAGCTATATCATCTGTTTGAGTACTGGTATATGTAAATTTTGATATGATCATAAAATTCTACTATTTTGATTGAATTATGAAAAATTTACCCTTATCATTATTTTTAGATGGGGTGTCTGTGAATTATGACTCTAGAAAAAATATGATGAAGAACAAATTAAGAAAAAAACTACATAGGCATGATGTTAATTTTTTTTATGGTATTATTGGTGGGGCTACCATTTTTTTCATCAGACAGCTCATGCCAGCGCAACCCCTTGGATTTTTTTGCTTCCAGACCGCAATTATTGTACCTTTGACACTGAGTGATGGCCCTTTGTCCTAATTTCCATTTCCCTTGTCTGGCAGAAAACAATATGGATGGCAACTAGTCTTTAGAAATTACAAGTCAATGGAAATTTGGAAAAGCTTGAGACGAACTGCAACTTCGAGGAATCTGCTTTTGCGGTAACCTGCTCTTAGCTATGAGAAAATTAACTTGACTAAGTCAATAAAAAAAGTTTTGTCACTTTCTTTCTATGAAGTGTGCTGAAAAAGCAAAAGTGCCCCATTACAAGACCCAAACCAATCAATGAAATGATACCTTTTCATTTCTTATCCACAATTTTAGCTTTTATAGACAACCTGTTATACAGTTTATTCAGTCCTACTCTGAAATTAAGTTCAATAATAGAGAAAGAATGAAAGAGATGAAAAAGGATCAATGGGATTTTTCCCAATGTTCTCGTTAGCTTCTTTGCTGTTAATCCTAATCAGCACAAGTCTGGCAAGAGCAGCCTTTCCTGAAAGCAAAACAAATACTACAACATATGATGAAACAATTGCTGAACACATTGAAGGTGAAGAAGAAGAAGTGTTCTTCGGGGGACTTGCTGCATATCCATCGAAGTATATTTCTTATCGAGGCCTGCAGAAACCACCAATCTGCAATGCAAATATATATGGAAATTGCATACAACCTATTGGTAAGAGCAATCGGCCTTGCACTTTATATACTCGTTGCAAACGAGGACTCAAATAAATTTTAGTAAAAGATATGAAGATTGATGTTTTGCATTCCTTTTTAAATGTTACTGTGATCAAGAAGAATGTTGTTTATTTTGTTTGTAACAGAGTGTAAGAGAGTGTTATTATATTGTGATTAATAAGAAAGATTTATATTATATGAATCATTGTGATTTCTAGTACAAAGTTAAATTTGCCAGTTTGGAAGACAAAATAAAAGCCATGAATAGTTGTTCTCCTTTTCTCCTTCAAAAGCTGAACATGGTTTAACGTTCCCAGCTGAATCTGAGGGAAAGTAATTTGGAAGACTGATCTGATGTCAAGCAATGATCCAATGCTCGAGGAACATTTTCAGATTACTAACAAACTTGTTATGATGTGCCAATAAAACCAATCTTGGAGAATTTTCTTCAATCATTCAAAAGTAAATGGTTTGAGACATATGCACTTGGAAAGAAAGACTAAAAAATGTTTTTCAAATCTACTCAAAAGTAAATCCAGCAATCCACAGTTAAATGGTGGAAGATGAGTGTGAATGGCAGTATTAAAATAGTTATCATAAAGCTATGCTGTCCAGAAATTCATCAACCAACTGTGATCAAAGATATGTATTCAAGCTATGCTTTCCAGAAAGTTGCCGCGTTCACATGGTTGAATGAGTCGTATGGGTGCTTTTCCAAAGTCAGGGGTCCCAGGCGTCCTATCCTCTTTTTTTTGGGTTGGGAGCTTTAAACCATCCAATGTAATGAAGCACTTGGAATGTGGTGTATGGACTACTTTAAGTCTCAATCATCTTATCATAAAGAACTGCACAAGATGCATTCTTGCCATCACAAATCTCACGTTAACTTGACTTTGTTAAGGGTCTACTAAATGACAGAACGGTGCTGAACCACTGTTGAAAGTTGAAGCCACCTACCCTGTTCTTGCCGTTCTCTTATTGACCCACTGGTGCTTCAGCTTCAAAACTTCTCCTGCTATACACAATTACATATTATTCCTTCTCTCCAATAGACTCAGTTCCATGATTCCTTTCATTTTCTACCTGGCGTCTCTCCATCTTCTCTTCCCTGTCAATATAGCTGGCGAATCATCTGCCTACAACCCAATCGATTATATTCTCCTCAGCTGTGGTGCATCATCTGATACGACATCGGAAGATGGCAGGAAATGGTTCACTGATGAAAGGTCCAAATTTTTTACCTCTAATCCTGAAACCGTTTCATTTGTATCCACAGCTTTACATCAAGATCAATCTGTTTCTCAAGTTCCTTGCATGACAGCTAGAGCTTTTCATGATAAATTCACTTATAGCTTTCCGGTCTCACCTGGCCTCAAATTCCTACGTTTCTATTTCTACCCGGCTCAATACTCTGACTTTGATGGAACCACTTCCCTCTTCTCTGTTACCGCCAATAACTACGTTCTTTTGGAAAATTTCAGTGCCTATTTAACCGTTTCTGCTATAATTCCTCCAGAAGCCTCATTGATGAAAGAATTTATGGTTCCAGTTTTGGACAAAGAGAGGCTAAATATAACCTTTTCCCCATCTTCAAACTCTGTCGCCTTTGTAAACGGTATTGAAGTTGTTTCTATACCAGACAATCTTTATGGAGGTGACAGGGAAAATTCTTTGCCCTTTGTTAATACCAAATTTGCTACCTTTGATATTCCTAATACCACAGCTTTTGAAACTGCTTATCGTCTAAATGTTGGTGGACAAGATGTGGCTAACGTAAAAGACACAGGCATGTTTCGAACATGGCATGATGATTCGTCCTATATCTTTGGTGGTGCATTAGGTTCTACGCCTCATCGGTCCAATGTTACAATCATATACACCCAAGAAACTCCGGCTTATACGGCTCCGGTTTTTGTCTACAGTACATCACGAACTATGGGTGCTGATCCGAAAATCAACATGAATTACAATCTGACATGGATTTTTTCTGTTGATACTGGCTTCAGATACCTCCTTAGGCTTCATTTTTGCGAGACTCAATTGGAAGTGACGGAATTAGGTCAACGCGTGTTTGATATATGCATCAATAATCAAACAGCTGGCCCTGAATTCGACGTGATCGAGCAGAGTGGCGGTAATAGCAAGCCGATATACAAGATTACATTGCGTTGATCCCAAATGGATCCGGTCAAAGTGAACAAGTTCTGTGGCTAGCGTTACACCCTAGCGAAAGACGTTGGTTCAAAGTTTGCTGATGCAATCCTGAACGGTTTAGAGATTTTTAGACTCAACAAATCAGACGGTAGTCTTGCAGTGCCAAATCCTGAACCGAATTTAAGTCTTACACGAAAGGAGCCGGACCAAGGTTGCCCTATTGGAAAAAGGAAAAAGGGTGCTCGCAGCAGGTTATGGTCATTGCCATAGCTGTCTTTAGTGCTATATTTGCTCTTACCCTTATCATATGTTTTTTCATTTTCAAGCACAAAAGGAAAGTAAAGGATTCAGCTTCAGCTGTTAGCATACCCAAATCATCATGGGGACAAGTGCCCTGCCCATCAAACTCCACCTGTACAACCAACGTTTCCTTACTACCATCTGATCTTTGTCGCCGGTTCTCGATCATTGAGATTAAAGAAGCCACCTTTAATTTCGATGAGCAATTCATTATTGGCTCAGGAGGATTTGGTCACGTCTATAAAGGTTGTATCGATGGTGGTACAGTTGCAATCAAAAGGTTAGATTCATCATCAAGGCAAGGAACCCGAGAGTTCCAAACTGAACTTGAGCTACTCTCCAAGCTACGCCATGTCAATCTCGTGTCCTTGATTGGTTTCTGTGATGATAACGGTGAGATGATTCTTGTCTATGAGTATATGCCGCGAGGGACCCTCCGAGATCATCTCTACAAAACCAAAAACCCTCCTTTACCATGGAAAAGGAGGTTGGAAATCTGCATTGGAGCCGCTCGTGGATTGCATTACCTTCATGCAGGAGTGAAGCACCCTATCATTCACCGGGATATCAAATCTACCAACATATTATTGGATGAGAACTTGGGTGGCCAAGGTTTCTGACTTTGGATTGTCTAGAGTGGGTCCAACAAACATGTTTCAAAGCCATGTCAGCACTGTGGTGAAGGGAAGTGTCGGATACGTTGATCCTGAGTACTATCGAAGGCAACAGTTGACTGAGAAATCCGATGTTTACTCATTCGGTGTGGTTTTATTTGAAGTATTATGTGCTAGACCGTCAATGATTCCAGGGCTACCAAAAGATCAGGTCAGCCTGGCTCGATGGGCCAGGATTTGCCATGCAAGAGGAACCCTTGGACAAATCATGGACCCAAATTTGGTGGGTGACATTTCACCTCTGTGCCTAAAGAAATTCGGTCAGCTTGCTGAGAGTTGTATCTGTGACGAAGGAATTGAGCGGCCAATGATGAATGATGTGGTTTGGGGTTTAGAATTTGCACTGCAAATCCAAGAGGGAACTGAGAGGAACATGATGAACATGGGAGATTATAATCAGGTGATCAGCTCAAGCCAAACCAGTCCTTTGATCTCGCAAGGAGCAGTGACTACCACGGATGATGATGATGGTGACTTGTTTAGTGTTTCAGGTGGACAAGTATCAGAATCAAGGAGCACGATTAGCAGTGGTGAGAGGAGTGTTAGTCGAAGAGATATTGATAGCAATAGGATGAAATCTGAGACTGTATTCTCGGAAATTATGAATGCAAATGGAAGATGAGATTATAGTACCTGCTAAACCTTTTGTTTTGTAATCTACAGTTTTCAGAGATTTTTGTCCCCAAATCCCCCAATCTCTTTATATGTACAATGTAAAAATATACGCATTAAATCTTTATATTTGAAATATATATATATATATATATATATTAAAGTGAAATTTGCCAATATATTATAACTCTACATTTAATTTCATTCTTGTATTTTAATTTTATTAAATTTTATCAATCCTAGAATTTAATCAGCTTATTGTCGTGGAGTAATTTTTTGCTATTTCATTTTTAAAAAATTAAATATTTTACATGCTTTGATATATACTGATATTAATGTAGAACAAAATTATTCATCACATTTATATATTAATAATAGAAACTTATGTATAAAGTTATTTATATCCATCATATCATCGGTGACATGAAAGATGGAATTAATCATTTTACCATCTTGTTTAATGATAAATCTTTTACCCTAAACGTGTAAAAATATTGCTTTATAATTAGCGACCAATATTTTTTTATCAAAAAAGAAAAAAGAAAAAAAAATTGTGTATCATGGACAACCTAAGGTTGCAAGAAACCTTGTAATTTTTATTCTATGGATATCAATATAAAATTAAATAAATAATAAATTTATATATATTATATATTAAAAAATTCAAAACAACTTTGACCTGATCTGTATTTAAAATTTTAAAAAGTTCAACCCAAATCCTCATTTTTAAAATACATCTATTGGAGTGTTGGATCACATTAAATTGAATAGGTTGTTTTATCATCTCTATTTTTATTTTTTATTTTTTTATAAAATATTATTTATTTTAAAATGATAAAAAAATAACATTTAAAAAATACAAAATAAAGAAAAAAAAAACTAAATAAAGAAACAAATTTTTTTTTAAAAAAAGAAGGGTTCCCACGTGGACACCCAAACCTCTTCAAAATCTATAAAATTAAATATGTAGATACTTTTTTTTTAATATTTTGACAAAATTAATAGAATTTAAATATTTAATAAATTTTTTTAATTGAAATAGATAATTTTACTACTATACTTTCAGTTTCAATTAATTTCAAATAAAAATGAAATTGAATTATTGCACATAAGATTTTATTAATGCAAACGAAAATTTTGCATCAACTTTTTCATTTTATATCTAAATATCAACAAAATTAAAAAAATACAGTATAGAATTTAATAAAATTGAAATAAGTAGCAATATCAAAATAACTTATTTCCATTATTTCCAAGAATAAGAAGCATACTTTGCTTATTACAAGCTTGCAAATGCCAAAAAAAAAAACTTATATTCCATTATTCAAATGATAGAAAGCGGAAGATATAAGTTTAAAAATTCAAAACCAAAAATCAAATCAAGTAACTGTACCTAATTAAAAATCTGTGTAACGATACAATTGATATTGCCTTTCAAGTGAGATAGACAGAGCAACTTGCTTCATGTTCTAATTGTCAAAAGTTTTTTATGTTTACAATAAAAATAATTGTGGTGATTAAATTTGACGAATTAAATGATATTTGTTTAATTGAAAAAATTATAAAAAATAATAAAAATAAAATTAATCATATTTATTTATTTTTTACTTTTAAAAAATAAAAAGTAACTATATGTTCTACTACTCATCAAATAACTAATTTGTTTATTTTTTAAAATTTATTATTTTTTACTCAAATACTGAGTGTACTGGAGTATAGTACTATTAAACTGTCAAAGTCAATTAGCACTATTAGAAGACCCACATAAGTATCATACGAAATAGAATTTGGGAAAGAATGACTTGGTCACTTGGCTATAGAACCAACTTCAGTTTTTTCCACATTGTTGATGCACCCACTTTGAACTTTCTTCAATGCATCTCTCTTACAAATCTTTTCAATACAGTTGATATGATTAAATTAAACTGAGGAAATTTCCACCAAAACGCGAAAAAAGAATTATAAAGTAGGTTTTCTGTTCACATAGAGTGTCACAATTAAAAGAAGTTCTTTTCCTGGTCGTTTTCATTTTGCATGGACTAGTCAAATGCTAAAGATTGATAATTTTTCAGGAAAAATCAGACTTCATACGGTTGGAAAAATCAAATGCTAAACATTCCCAACCCATCAATTTCTTCCTCACAAATCATCCAATGGTTGTGAACTTTAACCCATTTTTGGAGAGTCAGGGGTATCATAAAGAACTTGACAAGATGCATTCTTGCCATCACAAATCTCAAGTTTACTTCACTTTGTTCAGGGTCTAATAAATGACAGAACAATGGTGAACTACTCTTGAAAGTTAAAGCCACCTACCTGTTCTTTCCGCTCTCTTATTGACACCCTTGGCGCTTCTTTGCTTCGAAACTTGTCCTGCTATACACAATTACACATTATTCCTTCTCTCCAACAGACTCAGTTCCATGTTTCCTTTCATTTTCTACCTGGTGTCTCTCCATCTTCTCTTCCCTGTCACTATAGCTGGCAAATCATCTGCCTACACCCCAATCGATTATATTCTCCTCAGCTGTGGTGCATCATCTGATACAATATCGGAAGATGGCAGGAAATGGTTCACTGATGAAAGGTCCAAATTTTTTACCTCTAATCCTGAAACCGTTTCATTTGTATCCACAGCTTCACATCAAGATCAATCTGTCTCTCAAGTTCCTTACATGACAGCTAGAGCTTTTCATGATAAATTCACTTATAGCTTTCCGGTATCACCTGGCCTCAAATTCCTACGTTTCTATTTCTACCCGGCTCAATACTCTGACTTTGATGGAACCACTTCCCTCTTCTCTGTTACCGCCAATAATTACGTTCTTTTGAAAAATTTCAGTGCCTATTTAACCGTTTCTGCTATAATTCCTCCAGAAGCCTCATTGATGAAAGAATTTATGGTTCCAGTTTTGGACAAAGAGAGGCTAAATATAACCTTTTCTCCATCTTCAAACTCTGTCGCCTTTGTAAACGGTATTGAAGTTGTTTCTATACCAGACAATCTTTATGGAGGTGACAGGGAAAATTCTTTGCCCTTTGTTAATACCAAATTTGCTACCTTTGATATTCCTAATACCACAGCTTTTGAAACTGCTTATCGTCTAAATGTTGGTGGACAAGATGTGGCTAACGTAGAAGACACAGGCATGTTTCGAACATGGCATGATGATTCCTCCTGTATCTTTGGTAGTGCATCAGGTGTTACCCCTCATCGGTCCAATGTTACAATCACATACACCCAACAAACTCCTGCTTATACGGCTCCTGCCATTGTCTACAGTACATCACGAACTATGGGTCCTAATCCGGAAATCAACATGAATTACAATCTGACATGGATTTTTTCTGTTGATACCGGCTTCAACTACCTCCTTAGGCTTCATTTTTGCGAGATTCAATTGGAAGTGATGAAAGTGGGTCAACGCGTGTTTGATATATTCATCAATAATCAAACAGCTGACCTTGCTGTCGACGTGATCGGGAAGAGTGGCGGTAATAGCAAGCCGATGTACAAAGATTACGTTGTGTTGATCCCGAATGGATCAGGTCAAAGTGAACAAGTTCTTTGGCTAGCGTTACAACCTAGCAAAGACGTTGGTTCAAAGTTTGCTGATGCAATCCTGAACGGTTTAGAGATTTTTAGACTCAACAAATCAGACGGTAGTCTTGCACTGCCAAATCCTAAACCGCTTTTGAGTTTTACACCACCAGAACCTGAGCAAAAGAAGTTGAAATTTTCGTCGCCTAGTAAGGCCATTACTGGAGCTGCCGTTGGCAGCGGAGCCGCAGTATTATTTTGTCTTTTATTTTCCTTCATTTTCTGGCGACAAAAGCGACTCTGTTCTATCAAAAGAAAATCCATGGAACGCAGAAAAACTTCATCATTGCCAGACAAACTATGCCTGTGTTTTACTCTCGCTGAAATCCAAGCAGCAACCAGCAACTTTGACGATTCTTTTGTTATTGGACGAGGAGGATTTGGTAAAGTCTACAAGGGTTTCATCAAGGGAATAAAGCGTGCAGTGGCAATCAAGCGATTAAACTCCCAGTCCCAACAAGGAGCACGAGAGTTTTGGACAGAAATCCAGATGCTTTCTCCGCTTCGACATATTCATCTCGTGTCTCTCATCGGATATTGCAACGATGACAATGAAATGATTCTTGTCTATGATTATATGGCCAATGGAACCCTCCGTGATCACCTCTATAACACAGACAAAAGTCCTCTGTCCTGGAAACAGAGGCTGAAAATTTGTATTGGTGCAGCCCATGGATTAGATTACCTTCATTCAGAGGCAATTTATAGAATCATTCATCGAGATGTTAAGAGCACAAATATTTTGTTGGATGAGAATTATGTGGCTAAAGTTTCAGATTTTGGCTTGTCTAAAATGAGTCCAATTAGCATGACAAATGTTCCGGTTACAACAATGGTGAAGGGTACTTTTGGCTACATGGATCCCGAATATTACAGGCGACAACAGCTAACAGAGAAATCGGATGTCCACTCTTTCGGGGTGGTGCTGTTCGAAGTATTGTGTGCTAGACCAGCTGTGGATTCTACATTAGAATATTCACAAATCAGTTTAGCCAATTGGGGTAGGAAGTGTGTGGAGAATGATCGTATAGGTCAAATCATCGATCCCTTTTTGAAAGATCAAATTTCACCTGCCTGTCTTAGAACATATGCTAAGGTTGCAGAAAATTGTATCCGTGAAAATGGGTTGGAAAGGCCTACGATGAAAGATGTAGCTCAGAGACTTGAATTTGCTCTGCAATTGCAAGAAATTGAGGAAGCAGAACAAACATGTCAAGCTGGTGATGGAGATCAGTCCCAAGTCAATCAAGACATCTAGTTTTAAGCACTTTCTTCTTTGTCTTCCAAAATCTAGCAGCTTTTTTAGATTGTGTGCGTTTGGATCATTGAAATATATGTACAATAGGAATTATTAGAGAAATGTGCGCTTTGGTTTTCTTCTTTTGATGAATTGATAAATTGCTTAGTACAAGAGAGGAAGGTTTCATCCCATTTTCGTAAATAGGAGTGAAATTTAATGTACATTTATTTGTTGCATTTCATGATGATCCGAGCTTCATCACTAAAAGTAAATTGGTCTTAATTTTTCAAATAATTTTTTTTTTAAAGACATAAGGATTTAAATGCAAATTTTGACTTCTTTACTTCTCTCATGGTATAACCAATTTCCACGAAATTTCCTTTTTAAGGCGGTCCACAAAGAAACCAATTTTCACGAAATCTCCTTTTTTTCGCGGTCCACAAAGATATGACTTAATGAGTCAAAATCACTAATTAATTCTAATTTAATACTGATAAAAATTAAAAATATAAAATAAGATAAAAATACTAATATAATAGAAAAAAAAGTCTTTTATGTACAATTTGACCAACATATATACATTTATCGTTAAATCAAATGACAAATAACTTGATTTTTTTTTTGTACTTAATAACTTGAATTTTATGCTATAAATAATAGAATAATTCATTGGAACCACCTGGGTCAATATGCATATTTTTGAGAGATCAAAGTCTTAGGAGAATCTTTTTCCACGCTGTTTATAAATATCTACTGTTTGAATTTTCTTCATTGGACCTTTATCATAGATATGATCTTTTTAATGGAGTTGATGTGATTGGAAAATAAAAAATTTCCACTCAAATGGTAACAACAATAAAATTATTTTCGTTGCTGTTTTTATTTTTTAAAAAACGATAAGCCCACAAAGAGAGAAACAATTAAAATGATAAAAGATTAACGAAATTTAATTAATTCATATAATTATTTTATTTTTAAAAATAATAATTAATAATTTTAAAATTTAAATTTCAGTACTTTTATTTTTTTTATCTTTATTCGATGACTTACTTTTTAAAAAATTAAAAATTATCTGTTGTATTTTTAAGTCGGACTTCATGTGGTAGATTTTTGTAAAAAAGATATTAGCAGTGACACTTGATTTAACTATCCATTATTTCAAAACAGCTTGAAGCATAACATGAATTTAAAGATGGAATAACAAAAATCATATCAAATAACTGTGCCTAATTAAAAATCTGTGTAAAAATACAATTGATATCGCTTTTTGAGAGGAGATACACAAACTTGCTTCAGGTTCTAATTATCAGAAGTTTTTTATGTTCATAATAAAAATAATTGTGGTGATTAAATTTGACGAATTAAATAATACTACTTTAATTGAAAATTTTTTAAAAATATAAAAAAATTAAAGATATTTATTTTTTTTGCTTTTAAAAATATTTTTAAAATTAAGGATATTTATTTAAAAAAAAAATTTTAAACTCAAATAATGAGTTTACATGAGTATAATATTATTGAACGGTCAAAGTCAATTAGCATTATTAGAAGACTCGCATAATTATCATACGAATTAGAATTTGGAAAAGAAAATGACTTGGTCACTTGACTATATATCCAACTTTAGATTTTGCACCCACTACTTCGAACTTTCTGCATTGTACCTCTCTAACAAAATTTTTCAATCCAGTTGATATGATTAAATTAAAATGAGGAAATTTTCACCAAAACAATAAAACAATAATAAAAAAAAAGAATTATAAAGGAAGTTTTGGTTCACATAAAGTGTTAAAAGCAAGTGAAGTTTTTTTCCCAAATGTTTTCATTTTGCAAGAAATAATCAAATAATGGTGATTAATAGTTTTTCAGGAAAAATCAAACTTCATACGGTTGGAAAAATCAAATGATAAACATTCCCAACCCATCAATTTATTCTTTCCTCGGACTTGAATTCATCAGTCCCATGATGCTCTACCTGGTGTCTCTCCATCCTCTATTCCTTTTCACTATCAGCTGTACTGTATCATCAAATACAATATCAGAAGATGGCTGGAAATGGGTCACTGATCATGAAGGGTCCAAATTTTTTACATCTAATCCTGAAAACGTTTCATTTGTATCTATAGTTCACATCAAGATCCTTCTGTTACTTAAGCTCCTTACCCGACAGCTAAAGTTTTTCATGGTCAATGTTCTTCAATCTTTCAAAAGTAATATGTTGAGAATAGTAACTAAAATCTCATAAGTGATTTATTTGAAATTAGTTAAATATTATTTGATAAATAAAAAACTTACAAAAAAAAATTTTTTAAAAAAATAGATGCTTAATAAACAAGTTTAACTTACAAAAAAAAGAATTCTAACAGGAAAATGATCCTTAATAGACAAATTTATATACTTACAAATAAGTGAAGTTTCTAATTATTAGGTATGAGAAAAAGATATAAGAAAATTATAGAGTATTAAAGAAATAGACACCCCATAGAACTAAAGGAGATTAACGTCTTTATGAGTTTGTATGTTTAAGTAGATTATAGGAGAATGAGATAGTCTATATAGGTATGGTGGTGTAACTATTTGTGAGTGAACTAAACAAGGTTGAGAGAGTTTGCATAGGTATGGTGTATGGTGTACATAGATATGTATTTATTTGAGTTGAGAATACTTTATAAAATTAGAGGAGATTGAGAGAGCCTATAGGTATTGATTGTTGAGTGTTGATTTATATGAGTTGTATATTTGTAATTCTCTACAATTAATGAATCGTTTTTTCATTTTTGAATATAGGTTGGTTAAGCCAAATTATGTTAAATTGCTATCTATAATGCGATTGATTGATTGATTGATTATACTTCTGCTGACTTAATTGGATTAGGGCCTTTTTACTTAACAAGTGGTATAAGAACATAGTTTGAGACATGAGAAGAGGCAAGCCTAAAAGAGCTTAATTTAAGATAAGAGTTTAAGTTCATGTTTTGAAGATTAAGGATTAGTTTGCTTGAAGCGTGAAGACACATAAAAAAATATGATTGTTAGACTTCCACTGCAGGTAGAACAAAGCATATCTAGCATAAAAGTAGATGATTTGATGAAATTTGAGTTAAGGTGAATATTTTGAGAATAGTGACTCAAATCCTATAAATGATTTGTTTGAGATTTGATTAAATATTACTTAATGGATAAGAAGATTTGTAGAAGAAGAATTCTAAGAAGAAAGAGATTCTTAATAGGTAAGTTTGTATGCTTATAAATAGTTAAAGTCTCTATAGGGTTAGGTATGAGAAAAAATATGTAAGAAAGTTCTAAAGTTTCATGAGATAGATACATCATAGGACTATAGGAGATTAACGTTCTTATAGGTGTGTATCTTTCAATGGATTAGAGGAGAATGAGATAATCCACATAAATATGATAGTGTGAAAGTTTATGAGTGGACTAGAGAAGACTGAGAGGGTCCACGTATGTATGGCGTATAGATGCACATAGGTATGTATTTATTCGAGTTAGAATGCTCCATAAGACTATAAGAGATTGGGAGGGCCTATAAGTATTAATTGAGTGCTAACTGATATGAATCGTATATTTATAATTTTCTATAACTAATGAATTTTTTTTTCATTCATAAATGTAAATCGGTTGAATTGAATCATATTAAATTATTATTTTTTATATAATTGATTAATTATTTGATTATTTTTTCACTAACTTGATTAAATTAAGGCTTTTTGGCCTAATAAAATCATTTGAGATACATGCACTAGAAAAAAAAAATCCGAAATTGTTCTTCAATCTTCTCAAAAGCAAACCCAGTCATCCATAAATAAAATGCCGAAAATGAAGGGGTGAATCATAAAGCCATGCTGTCCAAAAAATCATCAATCAACTCCGATTTAATATATGTATTCAGGCCATAGGTGGGTGCTTTTGTAGAAACGGATCCCAGGCGTCCTATCCCTTTTTGGGTTGGGAACCTTAAACCAATACAATGCAAGGAAATTTAAAATCATACCCACCTTCATTTTCATTTTTGTAAAAAGTTAAATATTTCATTAGGTACAAATAAGATTAACATTCTTAACTAAAGTTGGCAATTCAATATATATATATTTATATTTAAAAATAATATTTTATATTAAAATAATATTAAATAATATTTATATTAAAAATTTAATAATTTTATTAATTTTGGGTTGAATTGAATCAATTATGAAAATATATACAAGTTGGATCGTGTAAGGTTGGAGTATAAAAAATCATATTTTAATGTCCAACCAGATTTGAGTATTAATTTTTTAAAATATAATCAGATTTAAAATAAAATAAAAAATTTATCTCGACCCAACTCGATGTTATCCCTATCCTTAGCTTTCATCTTTTTTTGTAAATAGGAGTGAAATTTTATTTACATTTAGTTGTTGCATTTTATGATGATCCAAGCTTCATCACTAAAAATAAATTGATCTTAATTTTTCAAATAATATATTTTTTTAAAGACAGAAGGATTTAAATGCGATTTTTGGCTTCCTTGCTTCTCTCATGAGATAATCAATTGCCAGGAAATCTCTTTATTTTTTTTTGCTATCCTCAAAAACAAAATATAAGACTAAAATTGATGCCACCATTTAATCAAGAAAGAAATGATTCAACGAATCAAAATCATTAATTAATATTAATTTAATACTGATAAAAAAATTAAAAAAATAAAATAAAAATATTAATATTAATATAATAGGAAAAAAATAGTCTTTAAAGTACAATTTGACCAACATATATTCATTTATCATTAAATCAAATGGAAATAACTTTTTTTTTTGGTATTTAGTGACTTGATTTTTATATTTGCTATAAATAGTAGATTGATTCTTTCGAACCACCTAGGTCAATATGCATATTTTTAAGAGATCAAAGTCTTAGGATAATAAGATGACTCATTGAATTTTTTTCCACACTGTGCTAACAACCCACTTTAATTTTTTTTCCACACTTTCTATAAATATCCACTGCTTGAATTTTCTACGTTGCACCTTTTTTACAGATATGATCATTTTACTGGAGATGATATGATTCGATTATCAAAAAATTTCCCCCCAAATGGAGACAACGATAAAGCTCTTTTCGTTGCTGTTTTAATTTTAAAAAATAAGACAGGTCCACCAAAAGAGAAATAATCAAAATGATAATTGATTGGTGGAGTTTAATTGATTACACAATCATTTTATTTATTTTTTAAAAAATGACATTTAGTGTTACAATTAAGTGAAGTTCCTTTCCAGGATATTTTGATTTTGCAAGAAATAATCAAATGATAAAGATTGATAATTTTTCAGAAAAAATCAGCTTTATATGGTTGGAAAAATCAAATGATAAACATTCCCAGACTTGAATTCATCAGTCCCATGATGCTCTACCTGGTGTCTCTCCATCTTCTATTCCTATTCACTACCAGCTGTGGTGCACCATCAGATACAATATGAGAAGATGGCCGGAAATGGGTCACTGATCATGACAGGTCCAGAATTTTCACCTCTAATCCTGAAAATTTTTCATTTGTATCCACAGTTTTACATCAAGATCCTTCTGTTACTCAATTTCCGTACCTGACAGCTGGAGCTTTTCACGGTAAATATTATTCAATCGTTCAAAAGTAAATCATTTGAGATATATGCACAAGAAAATAAATACTCAAAAATTGTTCTTCAAGCTTCTCATAAGTAAATCCAGTCATTCACAAATAAAACGTGGAATGAAGGGGTGAATAACAGTATTAAAATAGTTCTCATAAAGCTATGCCGTCCAAAAAATCAACTCCAATTAAATATATGCATTCAATCTATGCTTTACTCGTTTCCACAGTTGGGTGGGTGCTTTTGTAAAGTAATGTTAGGGAAATTAACATGTACATACGACACTCACGCATAAAATAACAAATTTAAATCTAAAATAAGAATATAAATATATTTATTCTGACCTAACTCAAAATGATTTACTTTAAACTCAATCCACTAACAAATAAATATTAATAATTGTGAGACTTAAAAAAAAATCACCAAAAACTTTTTACTCAAAACTTAACTCAAAATCTAATTATACCTTTTAATAACCTACTCACTTAACTTTTTTGGTATCTAATTATCTAATATTACTAAATCAAAAATAAAACATTTTATTTATAAAGGTGAAACCCTTTATATCTTTACTAAATTTCTGATGTGTGATACAAAATAAATTCAAACTTAACTTTAGATGTGAGATTATGAGATTCAAAGCAAATCTTAATAGTCCTACCCTTTTTGGGTTGGGAACTTTAAACCATCCAATGGAAGGAAAGCACTTTGAATATGGTGTATGGAGTGTGGACTAAGCTGAAGATGATACAGTCAAGTCTCAATTACCTTATCATAAAGAACAGCACAAGATGCATTCTTGCCATCACAAATCTCTAGTTTACTTCACTTTGCAAAGGGTCTAATAAATGACAGAACAATGGTGAACCACTCTTGAAAGTTAAAGCAACCTACCCTGTTCTTCCCGCTCTCTTATCCTACCTTTGATGCTTCTTTGCTTCAAAACTTCTCCTGCTATACACAATTACACAATATTCCTTCTCTCCAACAGACTCAGTTCCATGATTCCTTTCATTTTCTACCTGGTGTCTCTCCATCTTCTCTTCCCTGTCACTATAGCTGCCAAATCATCTGCCTACACACCAATCGATTATATTCTCCTCAGTTGTGGTGCATCATCTGATACAATATCAGCAGATGGCAGGAAATGGTTCACTGATGAAAGGTCCAAATTTTTTACCTCTAATCCCGAAAAAGTTTCATTTGTTTCCGCAGCTTCACGTCAAGATCAATCTGTTTCTCAAGTTCCTTACATGACAGCCAGAGCTTTTCAAGATAAATTCACTTATAGCTTTCCGGTATTACCTGGCCTCAAATTCCTCCGTTTCTATTTCTACCCGGTTCAATACTCTGGCTTTGATGGAACCACTTCCTTCTTCTCTGTTACCGCCAACAATTACGTTCTCTTGAAAAATTTCAGTGCCTATTTAACCGTTTCTGCTATAATTCCTCCACAAGCCTCGTTGATCAAAGAATTTATGGTTCCAGTCTTGGACAAAGAGAGGCTAAATATAACCTTTTCTCCATCTTCAAACTCTGTCGCCTTTGTAAACGGTATTGAAGTTGTTTCTATACCAGACAATCTTTATGGAGGTGACAGGGAAAATTCTTTGCCCTTTGTTAATACCAAATTTGCTACCTTTGATATTCCTAATACCACAGCTTTTGAAACTGCTTATCGTCTAAACGTTGGTGGACAAGATGTGGCTAACGTAGAAGACACAGGCATGTTTCGAACATGGCATGATGATTCCTCCTATATCTTTGGTGGTGCATCAGGTGTTACGCCTCATCGGTCCAATGTTACAATCACATACACCCAACAAACTCCTGCTTATACGGCTCCTGCCATTGTCTACAGTACATCACGAACTATGGGTCCTTATCCGAAAATCAACATGAATTACAATCTGACATGGATTTTTTCTGTTGATACTGGCTTCAACTACCTCCTTAGGCTTCATTTTTGCGAGACTCAATTGGAAGTGACAGAAAAAAGTCAACGCGTGTTTGATATATTCATCAATAATCAAACAGCTGAACTTAAGGTTGACGTGTACGAACAGAGTGGCGGTAATAGCAAGCCGATGTACAAAGATTACGTTGTGTTGATCCCAAATGGATCGGGTCAAAGTAAACAAGATCTGTGGGTAGCGTTACACCCTAGCGAAGGGGCTGGTTCACAGTTTAATGATGCAATCCTGAACGGTTTAGAGATTTTTAGACTCAACAAATCAGACAGTAGTCTTGCAGTGCCAAATCCTGACCTGCTTTTGAGTCTTACACCAGCAAAACCTGAGCAAAAGAAGTTGAAACTTTCGTCCCCTAATAAGGCCATTATTGGAGGTGCCCTTGGCACCGGAGCTGCAGTATTATTTTGTCTTTTATTTTCCTTCATTTTCTGGCGACAAAAGCGACTCTGTTCTATCAAAAGAAAATCCATGGAACGCAGAAAAACTTCATCATTGCCAGACAAACTATGCCTGTGTTTTACTCTCGCTGAAATCCAAGCAGCAACCAGTAACTTTGACGATTCTTTTGTTATTGGACGAGGAGGATTTGGTAAAGTCTACAAGGGTTTCATCAAGGGAATAAAACGTGCAGTGGCAATCAAGCGATTAAACTCCCAGTCCCAACAAGGAGCACGAGAGTTTTGGACAGAAATCCAGATGCTTTCTCAGCTTCGACATATTCATCTCCTGTCTCTCATCGGATATTGCAGCGATGATAATGAAATGATTCTTGTCTATGATTATATGGCCAATGGAACCCTCCGTGATCACCTCTATAACAAAGACAAAAGTCCTCTGTCCTGGAAACAGAGGCTGAAAATTTGTATTGGTGCAGCCTATGGATTAGATTACCTTCATTCAGGGGCAATTTATCGAATCATTCATCGAGATGTGAAGAGCACCAATATTTTGTTGGATGAGAATTATGTGGCTAAAGTTTCAGATTTTGGCTTGTCTAAAATGAGTCCAATTAGCATGACAAATGTTCCGGTTACAACAATGGTGAAGGGTACTTTTGGCTACATGGATCCTGAGTATTACAGGCGACAACAGCTAACAGAGAAATCGGATGTGTACTCTTTCGGCGTGGTGCTATTCGAAGTATTGTGTGCTAGACCAGCTGTGGATTCTACATTAGAATATTCACAAATCAGTTTAGCCAATTGGGGTCGGAAATGTGTGGAGAATGATCGTATAGGTCAAATCATCGATCCCTTTTTGAAAGATCAAATTTCACCTGCCTGTCTAAGAGCATATGCTAAGGTTGCAGAAAATTGTGTCCGTCAAAATGGGTTAGAAAGGCCCACGATGAACGATGTAGCGCAGAGACTTGAATTTGCTCTGCAGTTGCAAGAAATTGAGGAAGCAGAACAAACATGTCAAGCTGGTGATGGAGATCAGTCCCAAGTCAATCAAGACATCTAGTTTTAAGCACTTTCTTCTCTGTCTTCCAAAATCTAGCAGCTTTCTTAGATTGCGTGCATTTGTATCGTTAAAAAATGTGTGCTTTGGTTTTCTTCCTTTGATGAATTGTTAAATTAACATATGAGTGAAATTTTGGAAATAGGAGTGAAATTAGTAGAGGAAGCTTTCATCCCATCTTGTAAATAGGAGTGAAACTTTATTTACATTTAGTTGTTGCAGTTTATGAAGATCCAGGCTTCATCACTAAAAGTAAATTGATCTTAAATTTTCCAACAACTTATTTTTTTAAGAAAGGACTTGAATGTGATTTTTGACCTCCTTGCTTCTCTTATAATATATCTACTTTTTTCAAGATTCATAAAAACAAAATGTAAGACTAAAATTGATGCCACCAAAATAACTTAATATGCCGAAATCACTAATTAATACTAATCTAATATTAATAAAAAATAAAAGCAAAAATACTAATATAACAGAAAAAAAAAAAACTGTCTTTTATGTTCAGTTTGACCAACATATATATATATATATATACATTTATTATTAAATCAAATGGCAATAACTTGATTTTCATTTTGGTACTTAATAACTTGATTTTTATACTTGCTATAAATAGTAGGTTAATTCATTCGAAGACTCAGCCACGTAGGTCAATACGCGTATTTTTAAGAGATCAGAGTCTATTTGGATTATTAGAAGACCCAATGACTTAACATGTGACAATAGGAGGTTCTGGAAATGAAAATTACTGTAATAACAACCAACTTTAATTTTTTTTTTCCACACTTTTCATACATATCCACTGCTTGAATATTCTTCATTGAACCTTTCTTACAGATCTTTTTAATGGAGTTAACGTGATAACAGCAAATGGAAACAACAATAAAGTTCTTTTCCACGCTGTTTCCATTTTCCAAATTAAGACAATTCAAGTTCATAAAGTGAGAAATAATCAAAATAATAATAAAAAATTGATGAAATTTAATTGATTCATATAATTATTTCATTTTTAACAAATGACATCTAATAAATATAAAATTTAAATTTCCGCACTTTCAATTTTTTTTTTTATTCTTATACTGCAACTCTTTTATAAAAAATAAAAATAAAAATCATATGATATTTTAAGTCAGACTTCATGCTTTGTAAAAAAAAATTATTAGCAGTGACACTTGGTTTAAATATCCATTATTTCAAAATAGCTTAGAGCATAACATAAATTTAAAGATCCAAGAAAAATTCAGATCAAATAACTGTGCCTAATTAAAAATCTGTGTAAAGATACAACTGATATTGCCTTTTGAGAGAGATACACAAAGCTACTTGCTTCAGTTTCTAACTGTCAGAAGTTTTTATCCTTTAGAAAAAAAAAAAAAAAAAACAAGCATCAAAGAATCTTAGCCACATCCGATGCGTCTCTTAAAAATCAGTAACTAATCTGTTTAATAAACTCATTAAGTTGGTTTTTATAAGAAGATAACCAAAATTTGCCGCACAATTGCAGGCCATTTCTTAATGTGGATAGTTCAAGAAAATTACCTGAGACCGTCTGGCATGGCTGTCTTCTGAAATATAATGACCCTCAGTCAGCCATTGAACTAAATCTCTGCTCTTCATGTGGCAAGAAGCAAAATTATTTGTTGTTGGTCACTTCTAGTCATCTTTCACACATAAGCGCTCTGAAAAAAAAACAAAAACATTTTCGGACTGAGTTCAGTTTATGACTAAGGTAGGAGAAACAAGAAGACACAAGTCAAAGACAACGACAGCATTAAAAGTGCAAACTGAAGCACACACCCGTAAAAGAGTAACTATAAGCATGACTAAATGCAGAGAAACAATCTATCCGTGAATACAATCAAATGGATTCATAGCAGCTATCAACATGGATTTCCAGAATGTAGATGTATAACTGAGAGATCTAGATGACAGTGCATGATCAGCTTATGGAACAAAGAAGAAATTATTATTTTAAATATAGTAATACCAGCAGTACCTTCAATTTGCATTAACCCAGGTTCAGTTATCAAAGTCCAGAAATTAAAGGTCATTGTAGTTTACACATTACATCATTCCCTTTACACTAAAAGAAAGTACAAAAAGTGGAAGAGAGGAAAGGGTCCATACTCAGGTATTCGTATGCTAATATCATTGAGGTTCCCCATGCTGACATACTGAAGAATCTTGGACCCAACCCTCTGTACAAACCTTTCCAACCATCATCTGCAATTAAGGTTTTTACAACTTGTCTAGTAGAAGGTCGCTTCTCATGCCCCATCACCTGGAATGCAGAAACAACTAATTACCACCAAAAAAAAAAAAAATGAACACCACCATAAAAATAAGCAGTATGTTGACCAAACAACCATTATATGAATCTTGAAAAGAAAAAAGGGGGTAATCACAGTTCTCATTTGAGAAGATAAGGTATTTCAATCTTCAAATAAAATGGTCTACTTACTATAATTAGATGGAAAAAATGCTGTAATAGGAATACCACATAAATTATAAATAATCAAAAGAAAGTGTATTAAAATTTTGAAAATGGAATGATCTAAACCACAATGCAAAGAAAAAAAGAAAGACATGTAGCAGTCAACAAGGAGAGAAAGAAAAATACAAAGAAAATTAATGTCAAAAAGGTCATAAGAAAACCTGTAAGCGAGTCTTAATGGTATCCAATGGAGTTGTGATGCAGGAAGCTGTAGCACCAGCTATGATTCCTCCGGCAGCCTGCACCGACACTATTGTCCATGGATTAGGAGCAGCTTCCTTTAGGTCCGTGCCATGGCCTAAGAACCTACAAAAATGATAGTACACATAGTAATGCGAGCTAACTCAAGAAGAGTGCATGGAATGCCAGAAACTCTGCCACACCCAGAATCTTAATGGAGAAAAAGAAAAAGAAAAAAAAAAACCCTTTGGAAGCCCACATTTGATCTAAGAACAAGTGTGTATTAGGCAATAATTAGTTGTTTGATCTAAAGGCAATCACTTGCTGCAATGAGTTCTAAGGTTAGCAGCTCTAAAAGCACATTCAACCCTTTTTTGTAAAGCAAATTAACCCAACCAAAAACAAAAAAGAGAAGATAACAACAAAAACAATCACAACTAACCTCCAGATAACACGCTGGCTTGAGCCATAACTAGCCCACCATACAGCACTGGATGGAGAATAAGTCATGACTGACAGACCGAATCCTCTGTATAACCCTCGGATTCCATCAGACTTTAAAACCTTACGAGCAACATCCAGACCCCCATTGTATTTTGCATGGCCTGAGTATCCTTGTACCATCAACTTTTGACTAATCTGCACATAATTCAAGAGAAAGAAATTTACTCGTGCACATCTTTTTTCTGGCTTTGGTTTAAGGGAAAAAGAGCAAAAAGAAGGACAGCAACTTTACTAGATTGACTGAAATTTACCCTGCATTAAAGCATTTCAAAGAGAGTCTGGAGTATGGACAACAGTCATCCAGACCCCTACTATGAGAAATTTCTAGCAGGATCTCAATTAGAAAGGCTATATATGCATACAGTGTACACATAACCATGAAATTATTTTTTCTTTTTCTTTTTTTTTTGTTGGGGGGTAGGGAGAGAACAATTTCATTGAACTAAGTGAAGGCTGCAGCATGTATGTGACCATGTAATTTTGCTTATATAATAAAATAAAACACTAAATTAAGCTAGGAGAGAAAATTTCTCATGTAAGAATCTGAACTACTGACCACATCAATGGGAACAAAAACAGCTTGAGAAAATAGTGATGCTGCCATTCCAGCAATTCCATTAGCTATAGCTGCTTGTGTAGGTTCAGAGAATTTAAATGGTTCAACCATTCTGAAAGCAGCCACTTTTGTAGTTTCCAGAGCAGTAAGAAATATAACCCTGGCAGGAATCGCACCAGTGATGACTGTTCCAAACCCTCGATAGAGACCAGGGATTCCATCTGTTTTCAATATGCCTCTGATAACAGAAAATGCACTTCTCTCAACAGTATCCGTTGAAGCAACCTGAAGCCTAGTTTTTACAACAGATACTGGGTACAATGCTAGTGTAACTCCAGTAAAAATTCCAGCTCCTACAACGTAAAATTTAGTTTTGTCGAGTCTGCATCAACAGGCAACACTAATAAGCATGAAAGAGTTACAAACAAAAAATCACAGTAGGAAAAAGAAACTATTGGCAGATCTCTGATAACACTAATCACAAAGAGCATTAGGAAAGCAACACTCATCTGACAAGGATTGCCCTCAAGACTTCCATTGTTTGAAATTTATCCTATTCAAAATTCTTCACTATTAGCCGAATGAGGTTCCATCCACTAACAAAGTGATCAAAAGTTGATGAAATTAAGTGCAATCTACTAAGCAAAATGTTCAAAGTTTATTAAGCAGTTAAAAGGAATAAAGACGCAAGACATGTAAAGGATAACAATAGCACATGGTTCTTCACAACTAAAGAGGCACCATTCATCCAAAAAAAAACCCAAGACTAGTTTTTTCTTCTCTTTTCACCCTAATTCATCTAAAAATACTAAAATCCTATCCCCATCACAAATTTCTTAAACAACAATAATATCAAATTCTTTGGATTAAACAAACCAAAAAATGACCATCTTAGAGGAAGTGATTCAATCATTTGAACAGTTTAATAAAAATAAAATCTTGAATTTAACCCATTAAGCCATTGCACAAAAAAAAAAAAAAAAACTAAAAGATTGAAATCAACCGATCTAAACCTAAGACTTGATAACAAAATCAACAAAAATTTAAAATTTTCACTAAAAGGGAGCAATTTTTTTCATTCAAAACAAGGATCCAAAAGCAAACTAAAAAGTAAAAAGATTAAAGCTTAAAAAAAAACTAAATTCGATCGGATAAAAGAAATAAACTTTACAATTAATTAAAGAAATTAAAGAATAAAGGTACGCACTTGTCCCAATTGATCTCCGTCTGACCAAACGTCCGTAATTGAGAACTCGAAGCTTCCATTGTAAAATCAAACTAAAACAATTTGAAACAAAAAAAAAAATCCCTAAAATTAATTCTTTTAATAATCCATTTTTTCCTTCAATAAAACAGCAAAACAGAAATGTTATGAAATTTTGGTTTTTTCCTCTCTAAAGTTCCCGCATTTCAGTGAGCGAAAATAATTCTCTTTTAAAAATGTTAATTAAATTAATAAAAAAGGAAAAAAAAATTTATGAATTTGTTTTCACGGCTTTGGAAGTTGTTGACTGGAAGTGTTTCTGTTCCTTACTTATTTTTAGATATTATTACAATTGAGGGCGCTTTTTCATTGGAAAACCATAGTAGGGCAAAAAGCTGTCTTATTTTGAGAATTTGTCCAAATAACGTAGAAAATAATCCCATCATTTATTCAAAATTAAAACCATGCGATAGCTAATAAATCATCTACAAATTAGAATTAGTCAAAGAGAGGGGACTATTATTTTTTTTATTAATTGTTTGCACGCCCATTCTTCAAATAAAAATAAAATAAATGAAATCAATTATCCTTTAAATAGTTGATATATCATTAAAGTTGGTAGTTAAAAATTACCAGTCCAAAAAAATTTAAGCTTGTAATAACCTTTCAACTAAGTATGTAATCAGATAAATGATTTAAATGTAGATTAAAAATTTTTAAATAAATTAATTAATTAATTAATTTAAATTTAAGAATTTATATTTGATACATATACTGATAGTAAATCAAATGACAATAACGTATTGATAGTGAATCAATTATCCTTTATACATTAATAATAAATAAATTGAGAATAACTCATTAATGAATTGAATCAAATAATAACACTTCATTTATAAGTAAATTATTTAATTTGTATATTTATTTTAAGAGTTACTATTTACTTATTAATAAGTTGTCACCTGATTCACTAATTATATTATAAAATCTATATACTAATATTATATCAAATATAAACTCCAAACTTAATTTACTTAATTTAATTTATTTCTATAATTATATTTAAAAAATAACATTCATTGCAATTTAAAAATATAAAAAAAAATTACAAACGCTGTATTGAATGTTATTGCTTAATTGATATTATTTCAACATGAAATACTTGAAGCTCTTAATGGTCTCTCTTAAAGGTATATTTTTGGTTTTATTTTATTTTTATACTAGTTTTTTTTACTCGTGCCGTGAACGAAGTTTTTTTATTACATTTTTTTATAGTTTTAAATTTTAATTTATATTAATTTTTATATTATATATAGATAAATAAAAATAATCATAATCATTTATAATTTGTAATTTAAAATTAAAAAAATTATCGATATATAAATTATTATGAAAGAATCTAAATAAGTATTATGAAAGTAAAATTATATACAAATATCAATGAAAAAATTAATTTTTTATTCACAATTACATAATTTTTTAAAAAGTATATATTATTTTAGTATAAAAATTAAGATTTATGCATGTGATATATCGTGAAAGACTTTTTCATATTTAAGTTTAAAATTTTATCTTGTTAAACTTTTATGACAAAAAAAATATATTGATAGTGAGAAAAAATCATAAATATATATTTAATAATTATTTAATTTAAAAAAACTAAAATTTTAAAAATTTAGTTTATCCAAGTTTAATTTTAAATTGAGATAAAAGAAGTTAGTATAATTTTAAATTTAGACGTATGTAATTTTGAATTGAGATAAAATATATTTTTTTATTTTAAATTATAAAAAAATAAAAAATGATAAATAACAGTAATCCAATCATAAATTTTATTTATTTAAATTTATATGAATATTAATTTACATGGTGTATAATTTTTTTATGATTTTCAAGATTTAAGAATTTAACTTTTAAAAACTATTTGAATTGAATAAGAGTGAAATATGAAAAGATATATTTTATTAGATTTAAATTAAAATAAATCTTATATATTTGATTTAAAGATTTAAATGTAAATTTTAAAACTTTAAAATTTTTAAAAATTAAATAATTGATTTAATAAAATTATTTAAAAATATCTTACATATTAATAATATAAATTGTCTACTTAAATATTCACCTAAATAAATTTTATCAAATTTTTATATATGTTATAATATAATATTATATATGATGTGATTAGAGGATAGACATGAGTCATGCTTCTTAAAAAAAAATTTAACACCTTTACGTATATAGTACTCTTTCCTGTAAAATTTATTATTTAATCCCCTTTTCCCGTTAAATTTATTATCTGATCCTCTTTCCTAAAATGATGATCAAATATGGAATTGGATGATAAGCCATGATTTTTAGTTAATTAATTCGTTTTAATCCTAAAATAGTTGGATTAGTTACGCTTATTATCATAAGATCATCATTAATTATGTCAGTTTCACATCTTAACACAAAAAAAAAAAGGAAACTTTCATGAAAAACAACAAAAAAAAATCAAATTGGAAAAAACTGTGGAAAACAAAAAGCTGTTTAGTTTAATCAAGTACTGTTATCTTAATTTTTATCAAATATTATTAATAATGATGCTTAAACTTTAAATTAAAGATCAATTATAGACTTATGCAATGTGCAGTGAGCAAAAGGTTTTGAGACTGCAATAACATGAAAGAAATTTGTTAATTAACTTCATAAATTTTTTTTTTAGATTAAGGTCAAAATTGCCACTGTATTATAAATAGTATTAAAAATTTACATTGTGCTTCAATTTCTTTGAACATTTTCTTGATTATTTTTGTTATAAAACTATAGAATTGATGAAAATTTATTATTTGCATTAATAGAATATTTTTATCCAAAAATAACGAAATTGAAATTATAATGATTATTAGATGAATTTTTAATGAAATATTTCAATTTTTTATTAAAAAAATTAAATTAAAAATATAATAATGACAAACTTAAAAAAAATTAAGTCTCTATGTGATCATAGTTAGGGGTGTAAATGATACATTAGTACTCGCAAGCTACTCGGGTTCGATTCGAAAAAAACTCGAATTCGGTTCGATTATTGTCGAGTCGAGCTCGAGCTCGAGTAGCTCAACTTATCGATCGAGCCGAATTCGAGTATTATTATATCTGACTCGAGTAGCTCGCGAGCCTAATCGAGCTTTTATATTTAAATATATTTTTATTATTTTAATTAATAAAATATTTCGAGTCCGAGTTCGAGTTCGAGTTCGAGCATGAATAATCGAATTTTTGTCGAGTATACGAATCGAGCTTATTTTTACATATTAATCGAGCTTAATCGAGCGAGCTCGAGCCATGATGGAAGAACTAAAAATTGACACTTAAAGGGCATAAAAAGTCCATTAAAGGGCTAAATCACCAGCTCAATTTTGAACCCTCATGTGAACCACAAGCCTTCTTGTGGTCCATGATGAAACCACATGAAAGACTCAGTCATCCTACATGAAAAATCGTGGCATAAGCCGTAACCCTTTCTAACAAAAACAAAGGAAAAACTCAGTAAATGGGATATTGGATATATGAATTTGAAAATAATGATGTGCTAATTGTTAAAGTTTGAGTGGCTGTGTCTTTATTTAATGACAGACAAATGAGTCAAAGCTTCACAGCTAGGATCTTCTTCTGGAAGTAGAACATGTGCTGATTCCAAAACCTTAGTTTAAGCTGTCATTTTCTGCTGTTTCACACGTAAACAACTGGCATGCATCAACTCTCAGCTGTAATTATATCACTGTATTTCTTCTTCCTTCTGAATCACGCCAGCTCTTTTTTTCCTCCGTTTATATTGACTAACAAGCACGTACATGCAACCCATGTTTATTTTTTTAATTTCTTTCTTTCAAATTAAATCAACCCCAAATAATTCTGTTTTCCACTAATCATCTTTTAATTGAAAAAAAGGAAAAAAAAAAGCAAAAGTCTTTCAGTGGGCTTAAAGTGTTCCACTACTTCAAATTGTCTTCTCCGAAAGGCTCTCTCTTTATCTGAGTCTTCCCTGTCTGTCACAGAACACAGATCTTGAACCAAAGTCAAGAACAAAAAAGTTTTAAATCCAAAAGAACATTTTTTCTTTGCAGCAAAGAAATGGCTAATCTTTTCTTGTTCGTTACTAGATCTTTCTTCAAGCTAGGTTCTTTCAGCGTTTTGCTTCTCTTTTTTCTATTTTGCTCGAGTTTCACTGCAACAGGTTTGTAAAATCTTTCTCTTTCTTTTTTTTTTTTTAAATGTTTGCAAAGTTGGAATCTTTGGTTGGTTTCTTTCTTTTTTTTTTTTTAATTCTTTGATGAGTTTGGCAATATCGGGTTTCTTTAATTATATATAAGTTCTTTTATTTTTTTTAAAAATTTTTTTATGTTTATTTTAATGGCTTTTTGCTGGATTGCCTGGGATTTGGCTCTATAATTGTATATTTCAATAAGGGCTAGGGATTTTCTGTGGAAAATTTGATTCTGTTTTTTCAGTTCTTGAGAGAGCTTTACTTTGGTAAGTATGTAACTATTAACAGCATTTCCAGTTATGATGAGATATAAAAATATGAAATGAAGAATAAAATTTTTTTTTTAATTATTGTCAAATAATTTTCGTTTTAGACTAATGAATTTGCAAAGAAATATGATCTCTTTTATGAACAAGACAACTTGTGTAATGATTATGTCAAAGGCTGAGATTAACACAAGTTTTTGAGGCTGTTTGCTAGTTACATCATGTCATCTGTACCTTATTTACCTATCATTATTGATTTAGCCAGAATATAAACTTTGTGAACCTTTGGTCCTTTTATTCTTTCTGACTAGTGATTATCTAATATTGCTTTCCTGCTTCATTTCTTAATGTAAGTTTGTTATTATCATAGTATAGGATTTGGTATTGGAAATGTATTTTTTTCTTAGTTCTTTTTTTTTTTTTAACTCATGGTCAGAAGCGTATGATCCTCTGGACCCAAATGGAAATATCACAATCAAATGGGATATCATGAGCTGGACTCCTGATGGCTATGTTGTAAGTATTGTTTCATTTTGTATTACTTAGTACATGCAGAAGTTTGTAGATGCAAGTTAAACTTTGATAATTTAGCTATCTAGCATGGCTAGTACAAAGGAAGAAACCTAGAATCACTAGCTTTGTTGTTTTCAAAATTCTTTTACACTAATGCTGGTAACACTGGATATCAATCAATAGGTAGAATTAAAACTTTTGTTTCGTTTTAGATAAACAAATGAAGAAACATGGTTTGCAGACCAGACATCGTTCTGCCTTAAGCTTGATGTACCTATTGTCCCTATTGGCTGAAAATGTGAGATTAACTTCTCAATGAAATGAGCAGGCAGTTGTCACAATCTATAACTTCCAGCAATACCGCCATATCCAAGCACCAGGGTGGACATTAGGTTGGAAATGGGCCAAGAAGGAGGTGATTTGGAGCATGATGGGAGGGCAAACAACTGAACAAGGGGATTGTTCAAGATTCAAAGGGAACATACCACATTGCTGTAAGAAGGACCCAACAGTTGTGGATTTATTGCCAGGAACTCCTTATAATCAGCAGATTGCAAATTGCTGTAAAGGGGGGGTGCTAAACTCATGGGGGCAAGATCCAGCCACTGCAGGAAGCTCGTTCCAGTTGAGTGTGGGTCAAGCTGGAACCACGAATAAGACAGTTAGAGTTCCTAGGAACTTCACTTTGAAGGCACCAGGGCCTGGTTATACTTGTGGACCAGCAAAAATTGTGAAACCCAGTAGATTTGTTACTCCAGACAAAAGAAGAGTCACACAAGCTTTGAGTAAGTTACTTGATTAAGATGTAGAATGCCATATATTTATTCATATTCTTTTAGCTAATCCGCATGTCATGTCTTGTTTCTCATCGCTGAACTTTGGAAAAATGACATTCTGAACTGTACTGCAATTGGCTGAAATTGTTATTATTACCGACTTATTACAGAAGGATGACCTCAGTGGATATGGTTTTTCTTGCTGGAAGCTCGTTTTATTGACGTACAGCATCTAATAATTTATAGATTGTGCTTGTTAATTGCTTTGTACAAAGAAGTTTTTGGAAACAAATATTCTCATCTCATATATAATTAGAACTTGTATCAGTATAGATGGTTGTAATTGACATTACTTCTTTATGACAGTGACATGGAATGTTACATGCACATATTCACAATTCCTAGCTCAGAAAACTCCCACTTGTTGCGTCTCTCTCTCATCCTTCTATAATGACACCATAGTACCTTGCCCTCGATGTGCTTGTGGCTGCCAAAATACTTCTCAGCCGGGGAGCTGTGTAGAGTAAGTTCTCTCAGCCAAAAAGATGAGACTTGTTGCACATAGTTTATGTTGGTTGGAGATGATTCTATCTTATCTGTTTATTGCTTCCTAAAGCTTTTTGTTGCTAATGTGCAGTCCAGAAGCTCCACATATAGCATCAGTTGTTCCAAGTACAGGGACAAACAGCTATACACCTTTGGTCCAATGTACAAGCCATATGTGTCCAGTCAGAATTCATTGGCATGTTAAGCTTAACTACAAGGAGTACTGGCGGGTTAAGATCACAATTACTAATTTCAATTACAATATGAATTACACGCAATGGAACTTAGTTGTGCAACATCCCAACTTTGACAATCTGACTCAGATTTTCAGCTTTAACTATAAGTCTTTAACTCCATATACAGCAATAAGTAAGTTCAATTGATCTTGGCCACTTTTGTAAGTCTTTAACTCCATATACTGCAATAAGTAAGTTCAATTGATCTTGGTCACTTTTGTATGTTTTGTGCCCTTTGCATCTTATGTCATTAAGAGTGGAATAATAGTTTAGATAAAACTCATCTCTGGATTCTCTGTAATGGAAGGAATGGGAACTAAGAGCAAAATAAAACATTTGGGGAGAGTAATTGGTTCATGCATGATGTGGATCACTTGGTGCATGAAATCTGTGAATTATTTCTTAATTTATGGTCAACATTTTTGTTTCAAAAGGTATTAAAAGGATCATTTTTGTTTGTTTATTTTATTCAACAGATGATACTGCCATGTTATGGGGTGTTCAATTCTACAACGATTTGCTTTCTCAAGCTGGTCCGCTTGGTAACGTGCAGTCAGAGCTACTTTTCCGAAAGGATAAATCAACTTTTACTTTTGAGGAGGGTTGGGCTCTCCCAAGAAGGATCTACTTCAATGGAGATAATTGTGTTATGCCACCTCCTGATTCCTATCCTTGGTTGCCCAATGCCAGTTCCCACCAGCTTGTCTCCACACTTGGTCTGATGATGACTCTCTTGGCAGCAATGGCATTTTTATTCGGATACGTGTAAACTTCAATCATTTTTATACTGCAAAATCTGGTATGCTTCCCTTTTTGACTGGATCAGTTCAACTCTAGAACGTACAACTGGCATAGCAAGAAGTTCCCACGTTTGTTTTAGTGACTGTAGGCGGTTCAAGCGTGTGAAGGTGCAGTGGTTTCTTTTGTATGATCAGTGAATTCACTATGATTTGAACACTTGTGCTGTTGTATGCGTGTTCATTTCTGTACTTTACCATCTTGATTGTAGAATTTCCACAATATTTTATTACAGTTGTAACAAACATAAGTCATTTAACTGAGAAACTTGGAAAGCATCTATTTTATGGCAGTGTAATACAGGAAACTATTAGAAATTCATGAGTATATTTGTTATGAAGAGTGTGCATCTAGAGTTTTGGTGCAAAATGCCTTTCTGATTCGTTTAAAGAATTTTGAATTTGTTCACTTGTGCTCGCTGTAATCTTGGTAAAATCTTTCCAATCGAAAACTTTCATTGCTAGTTCCCCCATCATTTCATACTCCATGAGAAACAATCACCAAGCAGTCAATAATGAGAAAAGCATTGCAGCAATGAGTGTTAAGATGGAGAATAGGTCTTGATGGGCGGAATTTGGTAGAAATGGGTATGTATCAGGTGGGGGTAGCATGCATTCATCACCATTGAAATAGACTTTCCTTGGAAATGCCCATCCCTGCTTGAAAGTGAAGGTGTCCTCGTCCTTCTTAAGAAGCACCTCTGATTGAACATTCCCAAATGGCCCTGCTTCCATCAATAGGTCATTGTAGTACTTCATGCCATAGAACATCCCTGTGTCATCTGCGCATAAACCAATAGCATGATTACATAATTATCAGACAATAATTTAACTGTACCGAGAAATGTAAGGAAACAGAACTTGTTAAAGTACTCACTGATTGACTCGTAGGGAACAATAGGCTTGTAATCAAAGCTGAAAACTTGTGTTACATTATTAAGATTAGGGTGCTGGATAACGAGGCTCCAAAGTGTGTAGTTCATCCTGTAGTTGAAGTTGGTGATTGAGACCTTAACACGCCAGTACTCCTTGTAGTTGAGCTTGACATGCCAGTGCACCCGAACCGGGCACATATGGTGCGTACATTGAAGCAAAGGGGCGTTATCTTTCCGTGGAGTGTTTACTCCCACCATTTTAAGAATCTTGGAATCACTCCTGCGTCATCATTCATTTCAAGGTTTTCATGCTAATGCTCTCTAATAAGTAAATCAAGTTAAGGTATCAGAAATGGCAGCTTACTTGACACAGCTCTTTTTGTTCTGGCATCCACAAGCACAAGATGGGCAAGGAGTGATTGTTTCATTGTAGAAAGACGAGAAAGATACACAACAACTCGGGTTTTTTCTAGCTAGAAACTGTGAATAAGTGCAGGTCACATTCCATGTCACTACATAGAACAGAAGGCATGATTAATCACTGAAAATTAGGATCATGTCATTTTGTCAAGGAGATCAATCTCCCATGAATTCAGATAAATCTAGATCATGCAAGCCAAAAGAACTTACTGAGGGCCTGAGTTTTTCTGCGGCGATCAGGGGTGAGAAAAGTGGTGGAAGGCACAACCTTTGCAGGACCACAGGTGTATCCGGGTCCTGGACCAAGTAAAGTAAAGTTCTTGGGAAGTTTCACAGTCTTGTTTGAAGTACCGGCTAATCCAACACTCACTTGGAAAGCTGAGACTGCGGCTTGAGGGTCTTGACCCCATGCTGGAAGCACTCCACCTTTGCAGCAATTGGTGAATTGTTGGTTGTAGGGAACACCAGGGAGCAGGTCTACAACTGTGGGGGTTTTCTTGCAGCAGTGAGGTACGTTTCCTTTGAACTTGGAGCAGTCACCTTGCTCAGTAGTTTGAGCCCCTACCATGGACCATATCACTTCTTTCTTAGCCCATGTCCACCCAACGGTCCAACCAGGACTCATGATGTGCCGATACATTTGAAAATTGTTTATTGTCACAACAGCCTGGAAAATGTTATTGGCACCAGAAGCTCAGATATTGGATATATCATTGATGGTTGAACTTAATTTTGTTTGATCAACATTTAGCGCTTACCACATAGCCATCTGGGGTCCAAGACACAATATCCCATTTGATTGTTACATTTCCATTTGGATCCAAAGGATCATATGCCGCTGCAACCACAAAGCAAAGAAATTAAATGCAAGACCATTGAACAAACAGAAATGAACCAACCAAAGGAAAAACTCTAGGAACTGAACAAATGTTCACCTGCATGAGAAAAGAGCACAAGAAGAAACAAAGCCGAGATGACAAATCTCATCTCCACAGACTTGTAGCAATGACAGGAGTTAGATTCTAATTTTAAGCAAATTTCCTGAATTCGGGTTTCAACAACTGCTGAATGCAAACTGATCTTGAGTTTTCTTCTTCAGCAATGAAATATCGGTTGTGTTGTATGAGTGTTAAGAAAGATAAGTAACAAATTTCCACATTTCCAATATTGGAATCATCTAGAGTTAGGAGTATGGCTCACCAACTGGTTGTTAAGTACTTGTATTGTGTGTTACAGTTATATATATCCCTCTCAGCTTCTGGTTTTTTCGCTTTCCATAACTTGAAGCAACTGCTAGGTTTGAGACTAAGCGGGAGACTTGAGTTGTCTGACCACAACATCTCAACAGCCCCCGTTGAGGGTGACTTTGAGAGGATTTTTTTAACAACATTAACTTATTTCCAGAAGGCTGGTTTTGTACAAACGAGAAGGAAGAGTTAGAGGCAAGAAAACAATGTAGGGACAAGTAGTGAGTTCCCTTGCAATAAAAAAGACAATCCAACAAATCATTCCAATGCTTCACCCGTAATTTTCTCACATGCTTCTCTTTCTTAATTTATGGCCCTCCTCAGCTTTTTGAGAGGAACTAAAATGCAATGAACTCTCCCACCCATGGTTCCCAATAGGCCATTGGTGAAATTGGAAAATCTCGTACAGGTAAAGCACCAGCACTCATCAAATCAATTAGCCCAACTTCCAAATTATTTTCCATTAATTGTTGTTACACTTGGCATGGTTATACTACAAAGTAGTAGTTGGTGTCGTGCAGCATTAGCACCGCTTGTGTCACGCGCGGGAGTACGGGCGGGAGTGAATCTTGTATATACCTTTAGGGTCTCGGGTTCGATCATTTCTTATCTTTTTCCCACACCAACCCAAACAAACGGCATTATTCGATCCTCTTAGGTTTGGACTTGTAGCAGGTCGTGATAGTAGCTCAAGGTTAGGCCTAGCCCTAATGTAAGCCCAAAACTTTTGAGCCTTGATTTTTCCATTTCTATATAATTGAAGATTCAACTACACAGGCTGCCCAACCTTTGTGGCCTGAACATCCCCAAACTCTAGGATAATATTTTGGTAGAAAATCCATGGCATTCTATATTTGTTTTCCTCTTTTTTAAAAACAAAAGACAGATTATTTTCATGTTTAAAACTTGTGAAATTTAACATGTTTTGGAGGAAAAAGAAAATAATTATAAAGCTTTCAATAAAAAAAGATTAAACAAAGAAAAAAAATACCATCACCAAACTATAAAGTCATTGACAGCTATATTTTTTTCTTTAATTAAATATTAGAGATAAGCTCGATTGATTATTCCTGGTCGAAACAAGCAAGTTAGCATTTTAATGATGGGTAAGTTTGGGAAAACAAAACACATAACAAAAAGTCAAGTCCATAAGAAAATTCCAATGTCCAAAAAAGCAAAATTCTTCCTAGTCATTACCAAGTATTTAAAAAAAAAAAAAAAATTGTTTTATAGGATGAGTTCCAAGAGAATCAGAACATTCCACTGAATCTTTCAAATCAAACCCAAATTTGTCAACCCAATGAGGCTAAAAAATATTTCCAAAGTTATCTACTTAAGAAAAACAAGAGGCTAAAGCACCTGGTTTTTGGCCTTCAATTGGAAGATTAAGTCAAAATGTTAAATATAGCCCGCTGAAAGCCAAGCAGGGTAAACTTTCTTAGGCTGCGTCTTTTAAATCATATTAACATTATAAATACTCAAACTGCATCGAATTGAAGTTCAAAGAGTAATCTGCAAATTCTGCCTGGAGAAGCAATTGACAAACCCTTTCTGGAAGAGTGTTTGAAGGTTTATTTTCACTTCGGATAAAGAAGAAGAAAAGTTTTCTAATGGGGCGTTGGATGAAGCCAGAGGTAAGGAGGCAAAAATGGAGCCAAATGCTAATATAATATAATATTTATATATATATATAAAACTTTATTTAAAAGTTTTCAGATATTCCTTTGTATAAATTGTTACCTTTTTTTTTTTTTTTTGTTATTTTCGTTTGATAATGGATTTGGGTTATATATTCAGGTGTATCCCCTACTAGGAGCCATGACCTTTGTAACAAGCATGTGCATCTTTCAGCTTACAAGGAATGTTTTCCTAAATCCTGCAGTCAGGTAATTAAAATTTCTACAGACTTTTAACTTAAAATATCAAGTTCTAGCCATTCAAATGTTCCCTCAAACACAAGAAAAATTTTTACTTCAATGCTCGAATTACTCGGTTGATGTTACTTGGTTAATATTAATGCAGGATCAAAAAATCTGACCGTAGCAAGGCAGTACTAGAAAACTACGAGGAAGGAGAAAAATATGCTGAACATGGACTTCGCAAATTCCTGCGAACCCGCCCCCCAGAAGTCATGCCTGCCATTAACCATTTCTTCTCTCAAGATAGATCATGATCAGTTCAAAACAATAAGCTTGCATGTATTTTGATTATAGAAGAAAAACAAAATGGATTGTTTCAGTTTAGGAATGATATACAACTAATATTTTCTTGTTATCTAGATAATATATGATAGCCTCGTTGTTATTTAATCCATTTGTACTCAATTTTTTTGGTCAACATGTTAATTTGTTTAAACTGATGTAACCAGTACATCAATACTTTCTGACTTTATGATCATGAAATAAAGAAAAGAGGTCAATTGTGAATTTTTAGCAGTAACTATCCACGCTTTTGTGTAGAGCATGTGAGGTTGGTTGGTTTACAAGGGTTTATCGAACACGTGCTGGCTATCTTTGGATAACAATAAATATGCAAGAAACTAAAAGCTATGATACAAAATCTCATTTAGTTTTATATGAAATGATCAATCTTTAGATCTGCATGATCATTAACCTAATATCCCTTCTTTGGATATATAGCAGCTAGCTTGCTTGCTCCGACCATGTTTCCTGCCTGAAATAATGGAAATAATGGGGTTCATGTTATTGCTGATTCAAAGCATTCTATGGATTTCATTTAATATACAATATAATTATATATATGGTTAATGTAATATTAGAGATTATGATATTGTAATTAGAATAATATCTAAGATTATGTTATGATTACGATGTCTTATGAAAATTTTTACTTAATTAGTGAGTCTTTTGTGCTTAAATAGAACAACTTTGTACAGTATTTCTCATGCTATTGAATACAGAATTCCTTTTCTTCTAACATATATGTACATACTTTGTTGATTGACCATGGTTTGGTTGAGATTTCGATTTGTTGCCTATGCAACAGTTCTAACTAGTTTGATATAGCAAGGTTTAACTAAATAGGCTTAAGCTACCTTTCCACGCTACCAGGCACAAAAGCTATAGCCTAAAGTAATAAAAAAATCAGAATTTTTTGTTCTAGAAGTTATCTGCAAATGGAGATTATTGTATAGATAATGCATCAGAAAGGATAACTTGATAGTAGTATATATATAAAGCTATGTAGTGTTTTGTTCCACATCTCTAGTATTTTACCAGAAAAAAAGATGCTGTTTTGAGTGATAGACAGGCAACTCTTTTGGAGAATCCTCTGCTAAGTTGTTTTATGAATATTCCTATCCAATATGTTGAAGATTGGACCTGTTTTCTTCAGGAAAAAAAAGCCCCTTACTTTTTTAGTTGAAAATAATAATAGAGACTGGAGGAAGGATAGAATTGAAAGGTACACAGAATCTAAAAGGATGCCTGTTCAGAAAAACAAACATTTATATACGTACACAAGGGAAATGCAATTTTTGCAGGTTTTTTTTTCTTTGAAGCAAAATTAATGTGTTTTAGGGTCATTTAAACTGTATGGTACTTGTCATTGTCTGCAATGTTAGCAAGGACGATGAACCCACGAGGGGGCAACGTGCAGTTGGGCATTGTTTTATTGTTTGATTATTGGAGAAGAAGGTTAGCCCCACACCAGAGCTAAGTTTCATCCTCATTGTGGCCAAGCAGCCACCAGATCACATGGCTTTGGTACCCCTTTTTCAACATAAGGTTACCCAATGTGGGCTAAATGGGAAGAGAAAGGAAAATTTTCTTTTTCTTTTATGAATTGCAAAGAAGGGAATGAAAGAAACAACGGCAAAGACAAGCACATTAGCATCAAAACAAATCAAAATGGGGACCTTTAACACATGGGAGGTGTGGTGCCCTTCAGCTTGTGCTGTGGGAACCAACCAAAAGCTAAGAATCTTTTGCAAAAAATGTTGGTTGCAAGCACACGCTTTGGGGCAAAAACCCTTTGTTTATCTTCAGCTAATAATCTCTTAGCTTAAAAATACTATATGCCATCAATGGTTTTCTCTCCTTTAACCATCATTTATGGAAAATATATATGAATGCGGGTCTTAAGAGGAAAAATGAGTTTGACATGGGATCGGCTAATAAGGATTATTTTTTAAGGAATGATTTGAAATGAATAAGACTTGTTTTGTCAATAATATTATAATCTAATTTTTTTTAAATGATATGACTGATCAAAATTACATGAAAGATTGATGTTCCTCCATTATAGAATTATTTAAGCAATAATGTTTGTTGCTTTTTGCATGCAATCGGAGGAGATTTTGCTGTAAAGCCAATCGGAGGTCTCTCAGCTTTGTAGCTATAATAATATATCAAATGACTTTTGTTTTACGTACAAAGTCAGGATCTGAACATTGGCCCATTAAAGAGAATTGTACGTTGAAAGGCATCTTATGTTACAAAGCATGCGCAAGCAAAATTTCTTCTATTTTCTTTTCTTTTTTTTTTCTCCATCAAAAGTCAAAACACGTGTTTTTCGATAATGATAACAGAGAAGAAATTTATATTATTCATTAAGCTTTATCAATTTATCCAATTTAATTTTTTGGTTTTGATGTCATTTGTTGGGGTGTTTATTTGTTCAATTTAATTAATTTTGAATTGAATTATTTAAAATTAAATTAATTAAATTATTTTATTTTATTTTTATTAATCGAATTGAATTTATTAATTTTAAAAATTAACTAACTTAATTTAATTCCATTGATATGATTAAAAGTTTTAATTGATTGAATAATAAATATATTTAAACTAAATTATATTTTAAACTTTTAATTTCTTATATTTTAAACAACTAAATAACATTATCTAATAAAATATTCAAATATCAAATTATTATGTTAAAAACTCTAATAATTTATGAAATAAAATCATCTATTTCATCTATTTTTTATTTTATTTTTGGATTTGTTATATTTTTGTTAAAATAGTAAATTCGATTTTGAATCGAATTAATTGAAAACCAAAATTTTTTTAAAATCATTTTAATTAACCGATCAAAATTAATTCTATGACCTATTGATTGATCAAATTAAATTAATTCAATTAAAATCAAATTATGAACATTCCCACAATATGTTTATTGAATCGATTTCAATAATACTTTTTGCATTGTAATAATTTTGAATATCCTCGATTTTATAAGAAATCATTTTCATCCTTAACCATTTGTCCACCTCTATCAAATTAAAACAATAGCAGATTTTGACATGTCAATGTGAGGTAACATGCTTCTTTGATAAATTGGGTTTATTTTTTTCTACACCTATATATCAACATGAACCAAGAAAAAGATTGTTGTTTTTGGTAGTTTATACGAAAAAAAAAAAGAAAAAAGAGAGAGAGAAAGCAAATGTATATACTTAATTGATGTTTTCCCAATGGTAAAAAGATTGCTTTAGATATTAATAAGATTGAAAAAATATTTTTATATATAAGTTAAAGAACTCAATCTGACACCTAAGACGAAAAAAGTAGATGTTAACTAGTTTTAAAAAATATTATTCGGGCATTCGTTAGCAAAATTTATTTATTATTAATAAATTCGAAATGTGAAGAAGGGTAATTTATTTAAAAGAGAGATCATTAAGCAAATCAATTTTATAATAGACCAAATTTATTAATTATATCTCGCTAGCCATTTAGCTTTATCAATAAATTAAAATTTGATTTTTTTGAAACTTTGAATCCAAAAGAGGAGATTATTAGTATGCCATTTATAATAAAATTTTCAAAGTTAAGACCATAATTTTGACTAAACATAATTAAGGAAAATGATGAAGATTTTGAAAATATAATAGTTCGAATAGTCTAAAATATGAATAAAATATATAAATTTTATTTTTAAATTTTGTATTATATATACACATTATTATTATTGTTATTGTTATTGTTGTTATTTTGATCTTATCCTTGCGAATTTTAATCCATATGACACAAGATAAAATTTAATTATGTTGACAAAGAAATTTGAGAGAATATATTTGAATTGAAATTTTTTAATTTTAATTTTTTTTCTTTTATATCATTTCAACGTATGTAAAAATTTATTTTTGAATTGCTTTCACAAGAATGCAATTACGATTGTCGAGGAAAATGAATTCGTTTATTTACTGATTTTATTATTTTTTACACGAGAATTTTCACTTTTTACCGAAGGTAAAAGTTTAACGTGTGCTAATGGGGGAATGGGATAGGATCATATAAGAATGAGAGAAGAAAGTGGTATATGGGTCAAGAAAAGAAAATAAAAGGACAAATAGGGGACCAAATGGAGGGTGACTAACAGTGAGCAAGATGACAAGAGAAAAGGCTGAAGGAATATCAGAGAGAGAGAGAGAGGGAGAAAGAAAAGAGATGATAATATAAAATACAAAAAAATGATGATATGATATTAATATAATATAAAAAAATAATATAATTTAAAATTTTAATGATAATTATATATAAATTTAATAAAATTAATAAAATTATATTTTATATATTTATATAAATATAAATTAAAATATATAATTTTTATATAAAATATGATATAAATATATAAATTTTTATATTTTACATTATACAAAATACATAAATTATTGTATCTAAAAAATCAATAATTTTTCATTGAATAAGAACAGATGAACGTGGACACAAGTAACCACACGTGCACTCAATCATCTAGTGTTCAACCCCACATCTTTTCTTTTTTTTTTCCTTATCTCTTTCCGATCATCAATTGGGGGGTGAAAGCAAAGAAAGATAAGAACAGGTCAATTCACTAAATTACAAAGAAATCTGAAATTCTTTTATTATAGTATTTTTTTTTTCTGTGCTACTGGCATTGGGGGCCTTTCCTTTTTCTCTGTTCTTCAATTTTTTTTTTTTCTTTTCGTTTTTACTGGTTGGAAACTGAGATTGAAACTCTCAAGACACAAACATTAATGAACCTTTAAAAAATATTTTCTTTTTGTTTTATTTGACGGAAAATGATAACGAATCCAAAAATATAATAATCCGAAGACGTAGAGTTCAAATAAAACACATATTTGGTTACCTAATTAATTGACTAAATAAAATATTAAATGGGTTTTCCTATTTGATTCAAAGATTAACTCATTTATATACCTTAAAAAAGTTTTAATATTGGATAGTGAATTTTCAATAAAAAAAAACAATTAAACATATACCATCACATACGTTAAATTGATTAGTTTTGTTTATATGCTCATTTAATAAATCTAATAATTTATGTTATCATATTGTATTTTGTATTAGACATGATTTTAAACATAATACAAATGATCTTGATACAAATATAAAATAAATATTTAAATGATATAAATAATTAAAATATAAATATAATACGTTTATTATATATATTACACCTAATATAACATTAAAAATATATTTTAATTTAATTTAGAAACGAGTAACACGACACGATATAATATAATTAACATGATTAATATTAAAATATTTAATTAATAATTTAATATTAAATCAAAATAATAATATAATAAAAATATTAAAAATAATTATGCGTGTGTTATAAATATATTATTTATATATATTAATATGATAATATAATTAAAATATAATTAATTAATTAATCATATCTTAAATGTATAATACACAAAAAATATAAAATACAATGCGTGTAACGTTATATTTTAAATATATCAACATAATTAAAATATAAAATATGATTATAAAAATACATATAATTTATTACGTATAGTTTTATATTATATTATTATATTAATTAAAAATTATTAAATCTATCATTTAATTTAGATAAACTTTCAAGCACACCCTTCATAACCTTGGAATTGCATTGAATTTAGTCGAAGACAGATACAATTTCAAGATCTTGAAAAGCTATCCATCTTCATTGCCGTAAACGCTGCACGAGTGTGTTCAGGCTGCAATGATTGATAAAAATAGATATGTGGGGGAATCGATAATGTTGTGAAGAGCAGAAGAAAAATGAACGAAAAAGCACAAAAGAAAAAAATTTAAAAAAAGGCCCACGTGCAACAACCGGAAGGTTTTAATGTACATCACAGCTTTATACTCAAATCATTAATGAATAGCGATGGCAATCGATCGATTTTGATTTAATTTTAAATATATAAAATTTAAATTCAATTCAATAAATTTTTTGTTATTTTTATATTTAAATTTAATTTGATTTGATATTATATAAAATCGTATTCGATTCGATTTGATCTGAAATTAATAAAATATTATTTTTAATATAAATATAAAATTAAATTTATATAAATAAATATAAAATTAAAAAATAATTAAAAAAATAATTTTTTTATATATATCAGATCGAATTTACTTTAAATCCGATTTCAAATTTTTTTTATACCATTTGATCCGATTCAATACCTAATTTTTAAAAAAAATAATTAATCTTAAAATTTGGAATCAATTAAAATTTATCGATTTTGAATTTTTTTACCTTCTCTATTAACGAAGGCAAAATGGCAAATGAGCTACATGCACCTTGATTAACAAACATAATTGCTTTTCTGCTGCCTGATTGATCCACCACTATTAAACAATAAATTTATGATAATATTCACAAATCTCCATAAAAAAACTAATGGTATTTTTCTTATTAAAAACCCAATCTTCTTAAGTTAAAAAATGATTGGAAGAAAAAAAAAATGATGACTCATTTTCAAATTTCTTAAAAAATGAAAAAAAAATATTGGGGAAGAAATTAATTACATCTTTTTGTGTCAAATACTTTTTCTAGGGATCCCCCATGGATCCTACAGTTTCCTTCAAGTCACCATCTGTTCCACCTTTAGTTCCACATAGACAAGGCATCAACTTTCAGAAAAAGGTAAAAAAAAAAAAAATGGTACTACAATTATAACAATAGATATATAAAAATAAGATTCATTTGGTTAATTGTAGATGTTAGTTTCTAGCGTGTGAATAATTTATGTATTTATATCATATAAAATTTTAAAATTTATATATTTATATTATATTTTATATAAAAATTATGTATCATAATTTATATTAATATATATATATATTTTTAATTACATTAAACTCATATATACTTATTTTAAAAATATCATATTTATCTAACTTTTTTTTTCTTAGAACAAAAGTCAAAACTCACCCTTCCTCCTTCACGTAGAATCAAGAAATTTTTTCAAAAAAATTTTGAGAAAGTATTGGGTTTAGATTTTGGTGCTAGCATGTTTTTATTTCAATTTTTTTATATGGCTTTTCATTTTTTTTTATTTTATTTTAAGAAATTTTTCTTGTTGATTTCCAGTTATGGAGATGGGATTTTTAAGGTATTAGAAATATTTTTGCCACCGTACATTGATCAAGTATGGATTTATTCATATGATGGGGATAATTTTGATGTCCTAATATTTTTTAAGCTTAATTATTAATTTATTTAAATTAATATAAGTACTGAATTTTATCTTTATTTAATTAGAAAAAAAATGTATTATGCCAACAGGCATTAATTATTAATTACTTTGACTGTTATACATGGTACCTTTCAATGACAAAGGGACCATCTTAGCTTCACACTTGCCAATGTACCACCAGTTTGCTTCACCTTTGGATTAAAATGGAAGAAATAAAAATTAAATAAAATAAATTAATAAATTAATAAGAGGAGAGCACAGTATTCAAGGATCGGGTTATCTTCTCAAGCTTATATAAGCTCGAATTATTTTATTAATAAGCAATATGATTTTGTTAGAAAATAATTTTAATTAGTGTTTCACAAGAGAGAAAAATAGAGGAAAGAGAATTAAAAAAATATAAATTTTCATTTTTATTCATAAAAATAAATCCTTTTAAATGGAAAATTAGATTAAATTGAAGAAAATAAAAGAGGTCTGATTTTTTAATTCAGTATTACAAATTTACAAAATTATTTATTTTTTGATATCCATGTTTAGACTCAAATTCGTCCAAATTTAAAACTTTTTCCCAATGACACACCAAATCTTAATTGATACATTAGAACAAAAGTACCCGGAAATTTCGGGACATTAAAGCAAAAATGCTTTCAGATGATCCATGCAAACAAAAAAATATATATTGAAATGAAAGGTAATCTATTTGAAAAACTCCAAATCCAAGATCTTTCTTTTGTCAATTGATGTGATTATTATATAAGACTAAGCTTTTCTTTTTTTTTTTTCATTCTAATGCAAACCTCCAAATTTTCATTGTACCCTTTTTAGAATTAAAATATAATTTTGTTTATAATATTTTTGAGTGATTTAATTAGAAAAAAACGAAATCGGATTAAAGGAAAGACAACTTGAACTTGCAGTCAAAGAAAACAATTAAAGAGCGTTAAAGTCGTTGCTCCGATCTTATTAGTTTGTTTTAATAAATTTTTATTTTTATTTTTTGGTGTTTAGATCACTTTAAATACAATTTGGGTTTTTTTTAAGTAATAATATTTTAATCTAATGAGATGATTAGCAAAGTTAATGAAAAGATTGTTGAATGATAAATAATAATTGGTAAGGTCAGTTCATAGCAATAGTAGCTTCAGTTAAACTCACTTGAGAACTGACTTAAATTCTTGAAAGTGAAACTTTGAAGCTTTGTTTTTTAATCCAAATAATATCAAGACAAGTGCATTGTTGTTGACTTATTTTACTGATATATTGCTCTAGTTTTTTATAATTGATATCCTTATAAATTAAATTTAATATTCTTTCAATAAAACACGTAATTTATGGTTATATATTGTCCTAATTAAACACTTTTAAATTATTTTATATAAAATATTAAAATTTAAGAAAATAATAATTTGTGCATAATAAAAATTAATTTTTTTAGATAATATATAATATTATAAATTTTAAAAATTTGATTTGAATTTAAATTAAATTTTCATACAATCTGACACGAATCGAATTTTTTAATTTAATTAGAATATTTTTTAAATTTTTTACTTTTCGATTTAAAAGTCAATTCAAACTTAATGTATATATAATATTTAAATTTGATCCGAACTAAATAGAACACTTCAATTTTGAATCGATTTTTGATTTTTTTTAAATTTGTTCTCAATACATAACCTCATAGAACATATATACTATTGCTTTCAAGTTTATCACTGTTGAAAAAAACCCTTAGAAATAGAAAGATAAAGAATATATAATTACCAATTTTGAAAGGCTATTAGATAAACAGTCCATACAGTATAGTCTTCTGGGAATTACAATGCCATAAACAGCGGCAGCAAACTGCTACAATGGGGCAGTCCAAGTTTGAAACTTGCAGACCAAAGCTCTCTCTCTTCACTTATTCACATGGTAACCAAGAGCAGATCTCGTCGACAGACATGTGAAAGACTTTTGGAAAATTTTTGTTTTTGGTTTAATTTTAAGTCCAATAGGGTGCGGTGCATGTGCCTCTTCACACACTTCCTACCCATTTCTTTTAACTTAATAATTAATTAGGTCTTTTTAATGTAGTTTTCATAGCAATTATGTCCAAATCATTTCTTTGTAAACTCCACCAAAAATTTCTCATCATAAAATATATGTTTTCACAGCTTAAAATATTAAGATTTTTAAACATTTGAAATTTAATTCCATTAATTAATATATAATTCTTTACTGTTTATCTAAATTGCGACATTCTTTATAAAAAATTAGATTTCAGCATCAATAATATCACCGACCTTGACCATCAAACACACATTCATGCCAAAAATCTTGAAGAATGAGTTGTGTCTTAATCTGCATTTTTTTTTTGAATCATTGTTAAGTGTGAAGTGTTTAAGATTCAAATCTCTGTTTAGTCAAAAGGGTTAGCTGCTTAGCTTTGTAAAAAAAATGTTTAAATAAATATAATTATTTTTTTATTCTTTTTCTTGGACTTATTGCTTGAGGTCTTCTGGGTAGGGTCCTTTCCTAGTGAGTCTATACATAGAGGTGGGCGCGGTTTACATGGCTATATATATGAGGAAGCCCCCTAACCATTTACAGAACCTTTTTGTTTTTGAAGGACTTTGGGAAGCTTCTTAGTAGCATCAATGGCAGTTTTCATGGTGGTTCTTGGGTTGTTTGTCTTGGTTCTCTGTATCTGCACTGCTTTGTTGAGATGGAATGAGATGAGATACAAGAAGAAAGGTCTGCCCCCTGGAACAATGGGTTGGCCAATCTTTGGAGAAACCACTGAGTTTCTCAAGCAAGGACCAAACTTCATGAAAAACCAAAGAGCAAGGTCATTGTTTTACCTCAATATTTCTTACTCTGCTGTTTCCCTTCCCTATATAACAGCTTATTACTTTAAGATTCTCAGCATGTCATGGCTGTTACTTAAAAACAGTTATAGAGGGTTTTCATGTAAATTTAGCTAATACTGCTTCGGTTCAATATAATTGTGTACTTTTTTTTTGGCTAACAAACAGGTATGGCAGTTTTTTCAAATCCCATATACTGGGTTGTCCTACTGTTGTTTCCATGGATCCGGAGCTTAACAGATATATCCTCATGAATGAAGCCAAAGGCCTTGTTCCTGGCTACCCAAAATCCATGCAAGATATCTTGGGAAAATGCAACATTGCAGCAGTCCATGGCTCCACTCATAAGCAAATGAGAGGAGCTTTGCTTGCTCTTATTAGCCCCACTATGATCAGAGAACAACTTTTGCCAAAAATAGACGAATTCATGGGAACTTTCCTCAGTAATTGGGACAACAATGTCATTAACATACAAGAAAAGACCAAAGAGGTTTGTATGACATTCAAATTTTTGAAGTTTTTGCTTATAGTTCCTCTGTTTCTAATCTGCTTTCTGTTCTGATATTTTGTATAGATGGCATTTTTATCATCACTTAAGCAAATTTCCAGGGCTGAATCCAGTTCAATAGCTCAAGAATTCATGCCTGAGTTCTTTAAACTGGTTTTAGGGACCTTATCACTTCCTATTGATCTTCCTGGAACAAATTATCGACGAGGATGTCAGGTAAATTGACAAGCGTTTGAACTCCTAAATCTAGTCTTTCATTGCAGTTTCTGTTTTATCGTCAATGAGTAAGATGTTTCGCTATGATTTTGCAGGCAAGGAAAAATATTCTAAAAATATTAGGACAACTGATAGAAGAGAGAAGAGATTCCGAAGAATCCAACAATGACATGCTTGGCTACTTGATGAGAAAAGATGATAGTAATAGATACAAACTAAGTGATGATGAGATCATTGATCAAATAATTACAATTTTGTATTCTGGTTATGAGACTGTTTCGACTACATCGATGATGGCTGTCAAGTATCTCCATGATCATCCAAGAGTTCTTGAAGAGCTAAGAGTAAGTGAAAAAAAAAAAAACACATTTTCTGGAACTTTGAACTGTGTTTTTCATCTTGGTTTCATGAGTTTTTTTATTTTGATTTATTGTTGACAAAATTTTCAGCAAGAACATATAGCAATTAGAGGAAGGAAAAGGCCAGAGGATCCAATTGAATGGAATGATCTTAAGGCAATGAGGTTTACTAGAGCAGTAAGAAATTTGTATTCTTTTTTAGACAACCCATTTTTTCTAATAACTTATTTTATAAAGAAAAATTCAATGATTTTGCTGTGCTTCGTTTTATGCAGGTGATTTTTGAGACTTCAAGATTAGCTACAATTGTTAATGGAGTTCTGAGGAAAACTACTCAAGAAATGGAACTAAATGGTGAGCATTAAAATATCAAAGTGGGATCCATATTCAAATAATTCTTTTTGGTTTCTTACCTTTCTAAATGAGCTTTATAGGCTCAAGAAGCTGTTTTTGCAGTTAGCAGCTAACGTTTTGAACCCCCAAAAAAAAGTACATGTAAAAAAAGTGTAATAGACATGAGATCATCTTCCCTTGGTGGACCTCACCCTATCATGATTTGCATGGCATACCTACAAATCCAGCTAGACAATTCCCTGAATGATTCATTGTATTATTTTCAATGATTTTTGAAAAGAAAGGAAGCTTATTCAAATGAAAATAAGGTTTTTTTTTTTTTTTTACCAGGTTTAAAATACATTCAGTTTTTCATTAGCCTTTAGATAAGTTGGTTGGCTTTTCTCAACTCCCAGTTCAAGAACAGTAACAGTGAAATTATATATGTCTAATCTGCAATTTTCTGATTTTTTTTTCCCAGGATTTGTGATTCCTAAAGGCTGGAGAATTTATGTTTATACAAGAGAGATAAACTATGATCCTTTTCTATACCCTGATCCATTAGCCTTCAATCCATGGAGATGGGTGGTTCGTAATAGATAATTTCTTTCATTTTGCCCCATTTCCCTGCATTTGATCCATGAAAGAAGTTCCATGTTTAATTTTAAAATGATTCCTGAATACAGGACAAGAGCTTGGAATCTGATAGTTATTTCTTGTTATTTGGAGGAGGAACCAGGCAGTGTCCTGGAAAGGAACTAGGAATTGCAGAAATTTCTACTTTCCTTCACTATTTTGTAACTAGATACAGGTAAGCAAATAACTCCATGTTTAATCTGAAAAAAGAATATGAACTTGGTTTCTTGGAAATTTAACATTTTTTCCATTGTTTTGAGTGCAGATGGGAAGAAATTGGGGGAGAAAAATTGATGAAATTTCCAAGAGTAGAAGCACCAAATGGACTACACATTAGAGTTTTATCATACTGACTAACAGATGTATGTACAGAAGATATATAAATCAAAAGGGAAGAAGAGGATGGAAATTTAATTTGTTCTAACAAGATAGGAAAATGAATGACACTGTTGAGTTTTTCCTATTTCAGGCTATAGAATAGACTGTAAATTCTGAAATTATGCCCTCTATGTTTTTGGGTAGGATGACAGCATGTTATAATCAAACTGACTCAGAGAATTTGCTTATAGAAATATCTTCCATAGATCAAAGCTATAATAATCTCAACAATCCCAGATAAAATTGACCAAACCCATTAATCAAGAAATCTGCCTTTTCTTCTTTCTTGGGTTAGACCTTGTTGGCCTCATGAACTAATTTGGTGGAGTGGCCTATTTGATGGGCTACTTAATTTAAATCTCAACCCTTGTATATATATATATATATATATATATATTTATTTTCAAATTGTGATCTTTTTTATAATAAAAAAATAATTATGAATTATGAATTTATTTTATATAAAAATATAAACTAAAATATTATTCAACCATTGACGCAACACGATCAGATTGGCATTGAAGTATCATCCTGAAACCCACTACTATCAACCATATTAGCTATAAGAAAAAGTAATGATTTCAATGTTATATATGGTGTTGATTCAATGAACACCTAGTTATGATAAAATATGAAATATTTCATCGTGCGAGCAGCTCATTTCTATACATATATATTATTTGATTATCAATAAGATTATTGTATAATGTTATGTATTTATATGTATGGGCATGGCAATGGCGCTCTCACCCCTCGAGAGCTTTTCCATATTGATCATTAAGTCTTAAAATTAGTGTTTCTTTTCATCACATTTCAATGGCTCTCACCATTTTCTCCTTTACCATCTCTTTGGTTCTGTTCTCGTTTATGTTTGTTCTTGCTTCTGCTATTGATTATGGCTATGGTTCAAAACCAGAAGCACTTTACAAACCAAAGTTTGATGTGAAAGAAAAGCCCCTCCCCATTGCTGTTGAAGGCCTTATCCTATGTAAATCAGGCTCGGAAACAATCCCAATTAAAGGTAATCTCTAAGCCTCACTTCCTTTTTTTCCAAGGTTAGGAATACTAACCAGCTTTACAATTTTCATTAATTAAATTTCTGACAAATCACTCATATCAGGAGCATTAATTAATTATGTTTAGTAGATACAAGATTCGAATCCAAAACTGTTTATCCATGAACATTTTTACCCCTGGAGTATGAATAACCTTCCCGTAGAAATTATCGGTACTTCTTATATGATTTCTAAATAGCAACATTGCATCTATGAAATTTGATTTTATACGATACCATTTATTTCATGTTTTCAGATATGATTAACTGATACTTGTTAATTTTGTGTGCAGGAGCTGTTGCTAGAATAACATGTCTAGCAGTTGATGAACATGGTTATGAAAGCACTTTTATCCCCGATACCATTTTAAACTATCAATACAAAGAAATCAACATATAACTCCACGAGACAAGATCCACATTAAGAATTACAAACATACATAAAAACTCCTCCGCACACTCTCATTTTTCTTGTCTCAACAAACAAACCAACCACATGTGCATTTTACAATCAACGCAACCATAGCTCCCCCTATGTGGACCCCCCTCACAAAAAGCATACACACCCATAAACGTAGACCCAAACCTATAGGGTGTCTATTCACAAAAACTATGTAGAATTCACATTAAAAAAATTACTAATCAAATTTTTAGAATTTTCTTTGGATTGTTTTTACATAACTTACCGATTGTTGAATCTTCTTTAAGTCTTTGATCAAGCTATTGATAATCCAACAATCTCTTAATTTATAAATTAACACTTTTCCATCTTAGCAAGCAAAATTAATTATATTTGTAACTTTGTCTCCTACGATCAACTATAACAATCTAATACGCATATGAAAATCCCAAGGAAATTGAAATTAAATTAAAAAAGATTAATGGTGTCTTTCTCGCTATGATTTCATCTACACCTCACAACCCAAACCAATCTCCAATGGCTATTAGAATTTCGTTCTTGATTCGTTTTGCTTATCTCATTCCTAATTTAATTTGTCAAAGAAATTTTACCTTTTTGAATGAGAAAATGGGTTGTAATTGTTTTTCACAGTATTGAATTTGCTTTCTCTTTGGGATGGACGAATTTTTATCAGCCTGATTGGAACTTCTTGCAGGCTTTCTTGTTTCATAATTTCATTGGACAAATGAAATCCCATATGCTCCAAAGAAAGGCTTGTAATTAAACTGAATAAGTTGAGTTAGACAAATAGTGTGCTCAGTTCATTAACAATTTCGTAGGTATGGGCAGCTGTTCCATTATAATTTTCATACTGAATGATCACTTGAGTTAGTTAGCAGCCATCATTCAAGGAAATATTTCAAAGCAATTTTGCTTCTAAAGATCCTGGTTTGGAACTGTGGATTGAATTTGCCTGTATTTTCCAACTTGTTCTTTTAATATTGGTATTTTCCAACTTGTTACAATGGAAAGTGCCCAATTTTTAAGGTGTTTACAAGGAACTTCCTTTCACTAGAGCACACTGCTTCACCGCCAAACCAAGCTTTCATTGAATGGGATTCCATTTTCATCAATTTCACATGGGAATGGAATTTACAATCTACTCAACAGGCATCCGAAGAAAGATAATTTTCCAACAAATTCACAATTCCTTTCAAGTTAAATAACCTATATGATAAATGAAATACCATGGAAACTACTATTCAAACTTATAAATTATAGACATTTGAGCTTAATTCAAGTGATAAAATTGAGGTTAGATGAAGTTTGGATAAAAATTTTAAGTACATATCGTTATATTCTTTATACAAAAGGAAAAACGAGCCTGTAAAATATTATTTTTTGAACAATTTAATCCTATCAAGTCTAAAGATTATATTAATAAAAAAAATTCAAAAGCTATAATCATTATTCTTTTTATTGACTGACTAGAAAGTTGAAAAAGTTGGTGAAAATCACCGAGACAAAGTCTTTTCCTTTTCAAAGAGACTTGAAATTAAAAAAAAAAAAATTTATTATTTATTTGATTCAAATAATTATTTTTAAAACCTTATGATAAAATTTAAATTAAAATTTTAATACTTATAAATTTTTTTATCCTCATACAATTATATTTCGATTTTTTATATAAAAATTAAAAATAAAGTAATAAAAGAGTCTAGCTTTAACTTGAATTTTTAAATAAATACAAAGAATATGACATATGTTATCATCACAAGTAACAAATTAATTTGATTCCTTTAAAACTCAAAAAGTAAGTTTTAAATTCTATGAATGGTTACTACAAAAGACCACAATTAACTCCGAAAATTAAGACAAAAATTTCGACAACTTTACATCCCAACAATTGAACTGAAAAGGTTTTTTTTTTTTTTTTTTTTTTTGTTTTGGTTTTGGTTTTGTCTAACGATATTTGTCCCAAAAAATTTAAAGCACTCCTTTGAGCCTCCAACTTTTCACTCCCTACACATCAAATGATTCAAAAGAAAGCAAGCCCGTCCTTGTCGGTGGAAAATCAAAGATTTGATTTCAACTTATTTTTTTTCCTTTGCTAAAAGCCCTACTCAATGTGATTTTTTTAAAAAAATTTTCTTGTCTTAGTACATGTCACTTGAATTTATGTCATTAAAATATCAAATTGATTCGTGGTTTAGTGACAGGGAAATTTCATAGTTTTGTGAATTTAATTTAATTGATTTTTTAAATATAAATTAAAGAAAGAAATGGGAAAAAAAAAAGTGTTGGTTATGGATTTTAACAAAAATTATATAACCCTGATTTAAAGTTTTAGTAAAAATCATATATGAATTTAATAAAGTTAAAAAATTTATTTTATATTGGATATTAACACGAATTGTGATACGTAATTTTGTATAAAATATTATACGAATATATAAATTATTAATATTTTAAATATACAAATATACGAATTATATCAGATTTAATAGCCAACATTTGTGAGCTGGCCTTCTTCTAGCTTTGTTTAATAAATCAAAATATTTGCAAGTTGAAGCACATGAATTCATATTTTTTTAATTCTTTTATTGGTTATTTTCGTTTATTAAAAAAATCATACCTCTTCTAAATTGCATGTGGACATTTATGCCATTAGTATACTATACTCTTATCTTATTCCACTTGTTATTAGGAAAAGTAAAAAAAAATAAAAATTGGTACATTAAAATTGAAATATAAAAAATATATAAAAACTGTTAATTATGAATGCTTTCCATATTAAAATTCAATTTTTTATGTAAATATTGTTTGACCACTCACAAAGAAATACAATATTAGTTTATTTACATTATTTACAAATAAATATAACTAAATATATGAATGCATAAACGGTATAGATTAATTCTGTCTCATAAATTTGAGGTTAGTAATGATTAAATCTTAATTATGAAAATTAAAATTTTATTATTTTATCAATAAATTATGTAATTATTGACGGACGACATATTTTAAATTAATTTAATTTAAATTAATAATTAAATTATTATTTTATAATTCCAAGTCTCTAGATATTGACCAAACCAAACTCATAATATAAAGGTCAAAGTTAGCCTTACAATGGCTCACATGATAGAAATTAGATGTTTTTTGCCTTTTATAGCAACATATTTCTTCTCTCTCTCTCTCTCTCTCTATATATATATATATATATATATAGAAATTCTAATAATTTTGGATTTTTTTTCAAGTATTTGTTTATATCTCTTTTTTTAAAAAGAAAAACTTTTAAAAATCCTAAGAAAATGCCCTTTCATCAAAACTCTATCTCACCTCTTCCAAAAGGATTATATCTACCAAATTTATGGAAAAAAAATTCCTTAAATGTAAAAATTTTGAAAACATTATATCAAATGCAAAGCACCTAATTTTATTTCTTTTTTATCTTTCATTTAGATTATTTTCTCAAATTTCAGTTTCGATTAAATTTAACAATTCATGTATTTATATCGTGTAAAATATTAAATTTTATATATTTTAATAATATCTTATATAAAAATTACATTTCAAAATTTATATCAAAATTAAAATATAAAATATATTATTTTAATTTTATTAAATTTATATATAATTATTATTAAAATTTTAAATTATATTACATTCGTATTTTATTTTTATATCATATTTATATCATATAACCGCGTTATATTTTAGATTCTCATATCTAATTTTGATGATTGAAAGTTTGAATGCATTGAGTATTGCCATAGTTAAGTGGGAAAATATAAGTAAAAAAGAAGACAGAAAAAGGGCAAAACCTCACCTTTTTCTAATTTTGGATCTTTCAATTTTGACAAAAGCTCAAATCTTAAGCCTAAAACTCAGGCTTTTTGCCCCTTTGAAGAAGTCCTCGTTCCCGGCAAAACTGTTGCACGTCTCTCCTCTCTCTTCCTTCACTGGTGCCGCCTCACTCGTTTCTCACGTGCCTTCACACCATCCCTCCATATATATTCCCATACAAGCTCTCCCTTTCAATCAATCCCAAATCTGTTTTTCCCTCTTTTCTTTTTGTTGTTTCTTCTTTTGACGTGATAATGGTTGAGCCTGCAACAGCAACACAAGCATTTGCACCAGCAGTACCTCTGCTGAAAGATGAGCTTGACATTGTTATACCAACTATAAGAAACTTGGACTTTCTTGAGATGTGGAGGCCTTTTTTTGAGCCTTACCATCTCATCATTGTTCAAGATGGGGATCCTTCAAAGACCATTAAGGTCCCTGCTGGCTTTGACTATGAGCTTTATAACAGGAATGATATTAACAGGATTCTAGGTCCTAAGGCTTCTTGCATTTCCTTCAAGGACTCTGCTTGCCGTTGCTTTGGTTACATGGTATCCAAGAAGAAGTATATTTTTACCATTGATGATGACTGCTTTGTAAGTTTTTTTCTTTTTTTTTTAATTCTATCTTCTTTGTGATGAGTTAGAATCTAGGTTTTTGTTAGTTTACTCAAATTTTGGTTCTTTTACATTGTTTTGTTTGGAAATTTGGATGCTTTTATTAGTTGCTTGATTTTTTGATAACTGGGTTTTTGTTGTTTTGGTCAAAAGTTTGGATCCTTTCGTTGTTTTGACTGGAGATTTGGTGATTTAATTTTCTATGTACTTGTTTGTTTTAAATTTTAATCTTTTTTTTAACCCTCAACATTCTTTTCTATAATTTTAGCAGAATTTGTATAAAAAAATGATAAATCTTATGTATGTTTGAGATTTAATTTGAATGTCTTTTTTTTTTAGTGTGATGTTGCACTATGGAAAGTCTTTTTATTTGCTTCATTAGTTTGCATTTGATTGTAAAATTGACATTCTTTTTCACATGGAATGCACTTCTAGTAGTTTTGCACATGCTGTATCATGGAAATATATGTTTCTAATTGTTAAATAATTGGTTGTATTATGATCTACAGCTATGAGATTCTAAAATCTTGCATGATTGTATCTGTTTGTGTTATTATATATTCCTGCTAAATGATGAATCTGCAATCTAGAAGTTAAGATCTAAACATCTAATTAATTTTTAATTATAATGGTAAATTAAAATTGCTACCAAACTATGGATCTTGTTGATGATTAGGTTGCCAAGGACCCATCTGGGAAAGCAATCAATGCACTTGAGCAGCACATCAAGAACCTGCTATCCCCATCCACTCCCTTCTTCTTCAACACCTTATATGATCCATTTAGAAAGGGTGCTGATTTTGTCCGTGGGTACCCATTCAGTCTCCGTGAGGGTGTTCCAACGGCTATTTCTCATGGCCTGTGGCTAAACATCCCAGACTATGATGCACCAACCCAACTTGTGAAGCCTCTTGAGAGGAACACTAGGTAAGAAACCACCTTTATTCCTTTCCAAAGACCCTTTTTTTTCTTATTGTTAATGATTAATCAATACTTCTCATGATATATCAGGCATGTGGATGCGGTTCTGACAATTCCAAAGGGCACCTTGTTCCCTATGTGTGGTATGAATTTGGCTTTCGACCGCGAGTTGATTGGCCCTGCCATGTACTTTGGACTCATGGGTGATGGTCAGCCAATTGGACGCTATGACGATATGTGGGCAGGCTGGTGCACTAAGGTGCATTGGAGTTAATTATTTGTATCACAATTTTTCTTTATGTTTATAATTCTCTTCAATCAGAACAAGAGATGACAGAAAATTTATTGACTAATCTCCATGACCCGCTTGATGATGTTTAGGTGATATGCGACCATTTGGGGTTGGGAGTCAAAACAGGTCTACCCTACATCTATCACAGCAAAGCAAGCAACCCATTTGTGAACTTAAGGAAGGAGTACAAGGGCATCTTTTGGCAGGAAGAGATCATCCCATTCTTCCAACAAGCTGTCCTCCCAAAAGACTGCACCACTGTTCAAAAATGTTACATTGAACTGGCTAAGCAGGTCAAGGAAAAGCTTAGCAAAGTTGATCCCTACTTTGACAAGCTGGCTGAAGCCATGGTCACATGGATTGAAGCCTGGGATGAGCTCAACCCAACTGGAGCTTCTCTGCGAAATGGCAAAGCAGCTTAGAAAATTTTCAACACGTGCAGATGCCACAGTCACATACATTGAAAGCTTGGAATGTTCTTAACACAGCTGGAGCTCCTATGCCGAATGTCAAAGCAACATAGAAAAATCCATTAGCCACGGACGCAATTATTTCCGTACAGTTAATGAATTTATAGTTTTTCTTTATTGTATCTTTGTTTATTTGTTTTCTTCCTCACTAGTTTGGTGAAGTGCTTCAATTCGCAGATTTTGGTGGGATGTAATGTAATTTTATAAACATTATGTTATGAAGTTACCACAATAAAATGCATTAGTTGGTTGGTTTATCATTGCTTCCATTTTATAATAAAATTTATTCCAATATAGGAATTTTGAATGGAAAAAAAAAGAGCCAAAATTAAGCTGAAGTTTTGCCTAATTGTCCTTATGGGAAATCTCTTCATATAAAATCCTTTTCTATCTTCAAAAAATTGTGCAAGTTGTGGTCCTCCTGTCAATGCATGTTTTTCTGATTAGAATCAGCTGTCATTGCTGCTTGATATTGACTTTTGCTAAGCTTTGAAAGGATGACAAACAAGTCATGGATCTTGTGCAGATGGACGGATATAAGCAAAGCCTAAATGTTGGTATTATCGATTAATCAGTGCAATTCCTCACTAGTATGTTAGAGGTGAAAACATAATTGCTTGCTAAGCTAGAATGAGTAGAGCTAAGTGAAAGGGAGAACAAGCTAGAATCTTATGCAGAAGTTACATGTCTTTCTTGGAAAACCATTGTCCTGATCATTCAATTCTTCTTAAATGGCTTGACAACATAAATTTATGTTCTAGTAGCTTGATTTGAAATGGAATTCAATGTTCAGGAATATATGCCCATACAAAGAAAATAGCTATTCCAAAAATTTTACAAAAATTTTGTGAGATTTTGTAGGTCTTTCAACCAATCCCGCATTACATTGCCTAAAAAAAGTCTAGTTTTATATGAGACTGTGCACTAGATTCTACCCCAAAAAAAAAAATTGTACTTACCAGGTTATAGCCAATAAACAAATAACAAAGGCACACCACGACACCATTAAAGCAAAGTGCTTCCAAATGCACAAAATATCAACAATTTTTAAGATTTCCCAGGCCATACAACAATGTCCATGCATGCATACTCAAAAAAATCAAGTGGAAAACAACATTCAAGAACCATGACATGATTAAACCAAACCCATAAATTACTAGTTATATGTTTAATGCCTCCTATGAACACTTACATTGTAGAAGTCTTCTTGTGAGCGTGTTAAGAGTTCCTTCTCAGAACCTAACTCACATTCCACATATCACCAATTAAAGATACTTTTCATTTGTTTATAAATTCCTAATCTACTCTTAAACCTTCTATCTAATTATATACTTAACTGAATAGAATATTATGAATTTAAGTTTTCTTGAATTTGTAATTTTCAAATACCAATTCCAATAATATATCAACTAATTCAAAGGATAGTCGATACTAAAAATCCATTTTATTGTTACTTCAACTACTTGCATTTTATTATTGGGATTAAGGTCCAATTTGCCACTATACCACGGGTCAATGTTAAACTTTGTCATATTAATGGACTTTGCCCCTGCAGTTTCAATTTTGTCGATTTTTAACCAAAAAAAAGGGCAAGTAATAGATAGAAACAAACGTGAAGAAGCAGATAGAAATAGATAAAATAGAAGGAACGGCATAGTTTGAGAGTAGGCTTTGGGCTATTTCATGGACCCAAGATGAATATCACATCAGGCCCAAGCTAGGAGGTTAACCCAAATGATATCTGCAAATGATTTTTTTTTTGAAAAAAATTCATTTTACTCTTCTTTTAACGAATAATATTACAGAATAATATTTATTCCGTAAAAAAAAAATTTTTTTTAGGAAGCTACTGTTAGTCTATTAGTGAACTTATCCCATTTGTAGATCCAATTTTTCACAAGGCTAAGTGTAGCCTAAATTTTACTTTGGTTGTTCTTCAAAAAAAAAAAAAAACTTTGGTAGGGGAATAAGAATTTACCCTTTCCATTTTGGCTTAAAAAGCAAAATTATCAGCTACAGTTGAAGTTTGATTTTAATTTAATTGATTTATATAATCATTTTAAAAATTTTCTATATTTGTAACCCTTATTATTTTTTAAATTGTGATTTCTTTATACTAAAATAATTATCAACTAATCCGTGAGGTTTAATTTTTCCTTAATATTAATTTTTTAATAATTAGATCCATATCTAGAATCTTGACATTCCATAATGTATATCTCTTCAAGTTTTTTTTTTACAATTAGGAGATAAACACCCAATGGAAAGTTTAGCATGTTAAATATGGAAAAACCCTTGACTAATCTCTTCAAATAATCACCATACATATGGAAGCTTCCTAGAAGATTTTCAAGAAATATCATACTCTAACCCTAGATTTGAACTACTTAAAGGAAACATAATCAAGACAATGAACAAACAATGTATCATATGCCTAACTTAAATTTAATTGCCTACCCACATTGTCTAATTTGAAAGAAAGAAGACCCAATTCTAAAGCTCCTTTAAAAATAAAAGTTTCACATCTTTTTTGACCACTATGAAATCAACCATTTCTCACTGCTTGATCTTAGAACTTTACCAATATGATCTTGAATGTTAGTACATTGACCACAATCTCTTTTGAAACCCTTTTCTTTTTTTTGAATATAATATTAATGAATACTTTCAACATTGTCACACATCAATACCTATATATAGGCATTCTTGATTAAAAAATTGGCTTCGTCCCAATATGCTAAATATATACGGTGTAAAAGGACAGATATAGTATGGATGAGTCATCAAAAGTCGTCCCCTTATTATATATTCAAATACTCCATTACCCTAAATGGCATCCTAGAACCTTCTTTAGCAATAAACAATCTCTAAAGCTTGCAATTATGAATCGCTTATGACTACAAGTGTTCGACAAGGATTGAATCATAAGCCATTTTCAGGGAAACGTCATCAACGCACTAGCTTTTCTCCTGTTCTAGTGATTATTATGCTTTTCATAAAATCTTATTCCGAAATGTTAAATATTTTGAATACGAGATAAAAAAAAAAAAAATTTCATATTTGATATATCAACATGATTTATTATATAATAATTTTTATATTTTAAACGTATTTAATATAAAATAAATACAACGTAAATTTATCTTATTATGACGACAAAACAATGTAGTCGGAGTATGTGTTAAGAAATCACGATGATCGGAGTATTGGCAATGGCAACATGTGAAACGTACAATGACATAGTAGTAGAGTAACCAACACTTGTTGACTTCTAATTGGTTGAAAGAGATTGAGCTGGTAAGCACCTAGACATTTAACACTTGTGCAAAAGTGAAAGGCCACAGGAAGGATCATAAAAGAAGGAATAGCTCAACTAAAAGTTTGATTCAGAGATATCGTCTCAGTGGTAATGAGATCATCATGGTACTAAAAAAAACATGGACTTGACATGTTCGAGCAGGTATAAAAGAGGGTAAGGCTAAGAAGAAATTTGTACCATACAACTTGGAGACAACATTTTTATGAAGTAAAACTAGTAGTCAAAATGATAGGAATGATGGGTTGGGAAGCCCCAAAACAAGAATGGAGGAAAGGTCCATGGACTCCTCAAGAAGATAAGCTGCTAACTGAATATGTTAACTTGAATGGAGAAGGAAGATGGAGTTCAGTAGCTAGGTCTGCAGGTATAATTAAATATTACTTTCTTTTTGCATCATTCACCAGCTAAATTATATTAAGAATATTAAGTGAATTATAGGGTCTTTTCATTGTTTATTTTTGTATCATATCAGGTTTGAATAGGAGTGGCAAGAGTTGCAGGCTTAGGTGGGTGAATTATCTAAGGCCTGGTCTTAAAAGAGGTCATTTAACACCTCAGGAGGAAGGGATCATTATTGAATTGCATGCCCATTGGGGTAACAAGTAATGCTTCTTTTCTGATCTTGCTTTCACTTCTAATTCAAAATATTATATGTTTTTTTATTGTTGATTTGTTGTTTATTATATATGTGAAAACAGATGGTCAACAATCGCTAGATACTTGCCAGGGAGAACGGATAATGAAATAAAGAACTATTGGAGAACACATTTCAAGAAGAAAGAAAGGTCCTCTCAGAAGCAAGAAAAAAGAAAAGCTCAAATTCTAAAGCTAAAACAACAGCAACAGCAGGAGGAGGAGAAGCTGCCACAACCAGATAAAGATCAGACAGAAGCAGGTGGAGATGGCAAAGTAATTAGTCAAGTGGCTGACCTGGCACAAGGGAAGCAGGAGATGGTTTTCATGTACCCAACTATAAGGGATCAATGCTTGCCTGTCATGTCTCAAGAGGCAGCTGCTTCTTGGCTAGATCAGTTTTTGGTAGATGAAGGTTTATGGGCTGGTGGGTTGTGGAACCTGGATGATCAGCAGCCTGGTTATTGCAACAAGGTTGCCATGCAAAATCAAGCAACAACTTATAATTCTTTTGGAGGGGATGCAATCAATTTATACAATGGGGGAGGGTACATTTTCTAAGCATAAATTTGGAACTTTTTACTTTTGAGTGTGTATTTTCCAATTCAAGATCATGAATATCGGCACTTCTAGTGCATTTCCAATTAAGGTTGAATTAATTACTTGTTTTATGAATTATGATCTGTCTAACATTGTTTGCATAAGCAGTTAATAATATGATTATGAAGTTTTTTTTAAGAAAAAATTGCCTTCTTTTTCCTCTCTATACATATAATTGTATAGGCTGGTTTTGTCCCTAAATCAACTCTGTAATAAGTTGATGTCTCCCTTAATTTTGCTTAATATGCTGAAATTTTCTAACAAAATTCTTGAGGAAGACAAATTTAGATAAATTAAGGCAATATCCAATCTAAAATTTATTGATAATAGTAACCAAAAAAAAAAAAAGCATAGGACCATGTAAAGTTAAGCAAACTTAAAATATTAATTAATGCTATGGGATTCCCTAACAAGAAGCATCTAATTAAGAAAAAAGGATAATTAGTAGGGCGCATTGCTTTTAATTAACAAACCTGTTTTGAATTGACAATGAAAAAAATTAGCATATATTAAGCTTGATACAGATTTTCTAGGCAGTACCATTCCTTTTGTAGTCACTGACTAATTATGAGCTGCAATCCCACTTTGGGAAAAAATTGATTATTAAATTTTTTTTATAAATTAATAATTAATTAAGTGGTTTAAGTTAAGTATGTTTTAGTTTTAAATTATAATTAAATGTGGAAGTGGTTCTAATATTTTTAATAGAAGTGTTCAAAGATTGAATTGAGTTGAGCTTAAAACTATTATCTTGAGTTTGTAAGTTTTATCGACAGCTTAATTTATGTGTATATATATATCATCTATTATCTACCAAAGCAATAAAATGAATATTAATATAAAATGAGGTTTCATTCAATTGAAAGGGATAAATCTTGTTTATGTAACCAACAAATCTTACTATGCTAAGTGCCACTTCTAAAATTTTACTAAAAAATTTAATTTTATTAGGTGGTAAAATGCAATTTTTGGTAAAATGATAACATTATTGTGGTTGAGATTTTGATCTCTAATTTTTGGGTGAAAACGAAATTTAGGCTCTATTGGGTCTATCATGATCAATATAGAAAGCCCAAAAAAATTGGCAAAATTTATAATGTTTGGCCCATGCAGGTCTCGAACCTGCGACCTTCGCGTTATTAGCACGACGCTCTAACCAACTGAGCTAATAGGCCATTGATGAAAAATTCATAGCTTATTTAGTATTCTATAATATAACAAGAGACCACAGTTTTTCCGTTATCTCAATGTTCATGTTAATGTGCTAACAGAAGCAGAGCAAAGTCACAAGACAGTATGGAAAACATAACAGCAAGTTGCGGGCTTCGAGGTTGGCACTTTGCTACTATGTGCTACAATTGCTGCGCCAAAAATTGATGCCTTCATTTCTGCTTCACAAAGAAGGTGAAGTTCTAAACCATTTTTTGTTCCGTTCCAAGTTTAAACCTTTTTAGTTTGCAAGTGAAACCCAGATTGTAAAAAGTCTTTAAACGTTGAAAGTTTAACATTTTTGTTGGTGTTTTGAAAGCAATTCTAAGTAAGAAAATGGCACCAGTGTGGAGGTGTTGACCAGTATCTTATTTTCATGTTATACTGGTGGAAAAGTGGCCCTGAAGTACTAGAATAAATCCTTTTTAGGAAGCCTCAACTTGGCTTTCCTCTCCTTGGTGTAGGTATCTTGCTACAGTACTTAGTGCTTCACTTTTGTTAGGAAATGCTTGGATGCCTAGACTGGAATTAGCGTAAAAGTTGCATAATAGCAAGTAAGATGCTCTACGTTTCTGATTTTTCTGAGAATAAACTTAAGCTAGGGATGCTTCAGGGGGAAAAGGTATAAAGATATAGAATCAGTACTGTCCAAAGGCTGGTGCAAGTTTCTAAATTTTAGTGATCAATCTTCTCTTCATTGTCCAAATTTCTTGTATTCGTGACTTGAGTTTTGAGGGAAACTTAATCTGTTGGTTTGCGCTACTTTGAATATTATTAAAATAAAAAATTCAAAATGATTGAGAATTATAATAAATTAAATAGACAACATAATTATATAAATTGAACATTTATTTATTGTATTAACGTAGGTAGTTTGTCTTATATCACGAGCTTTCCAACTATAATTCAACTTATCTAGAAAAAGACAATTGCCAGGATATGTTTCACCTTAACTGCCTTAATCTATATGGTTAGGATCATTTTGACTACTATGTACATGCTGATGTGCAAACTCTTAAAACGTTGCAGTTCCTTGATCTTGTGCAAGAGATGCGGTGATCTAAGGATGATAGCTTGCTCAAGATGCAGAGGAACTGGATTAATCAAAGCAAATGGACCATTCTGTTTTCACCTTATTGATGGTATATACCAGTCCTTAGCGAGTGCTGAATTGAAGGTAAAATCTATTGGATGTACAAAATGTCAAGCTAGAGGTTACTTCAGCTGTCCCCATTGCTCTAACATACCCAAAGTTTGATTCTCAATCATGCCATGGAAGACATTTCTTCTCTTATGCTCGTGCTTAGCATATAATCATGAGCTGTCTTCCTTTAGCCATTGTACTTAAAACTTTTTGTCTTAATACACTTGATATTGTAAACCCACTTGTAGATGGAGATTTGTGACGGTGGCGCCTATTTATACCACTTTCATTTATCAATCTCAATGTTATAATGGATGTTTTGTGAATCATATATCTTCCCACCATTGTACTTAAAGCCTTTTTGTCTGAATGCACTGGATTTCATAATCCCATTTGCAGATATAGATTTTGCGAGAGAGGCTTCTATTTATTCATGTTTCATTATCAATCCCAAAGTTATAGTGGATGTCCTATGAATCCTGGTTGTTTTTGTGTAGAACAAGGAAAGCATGAATAATGGTATTCAAGTCCTCTATAGGAAGCTGGGTAATTATTCCATTTTTCCTAATGCCCGCCCACTCCATTCTGCAGCCACTAGACATTTTAGACCATTTTCTGCATATCTCCACGACTGAGTACTATTTTCATCCCTCACAACCTTTCAAAACAAATGTTCACCATTTTCAAGCAGGCCATGAATAGGTCAACATCACAACATATGGAAAGTTGAAATTCTTAGTGGAGTTAAATAGTAATGTTATGTCATCCATTCTGCTTACAACTAGTACTCTATTGAAACTTTTTTGGGTAGATATGGATGCATTGATCCTTGTGTTGTATAATAGGGGCAAGCTATCTCCAATCCCATAAATCCCATCCCAGGATTCAAAATGGGTTTTCTTTGCTTATCCAGGTGCATATGTGAGCTCAACTGCAACTTTTGTAACATATGCTTTAGTTGCACTGTTATTTTAGCCAAAAATTTCTGTCTGATGGTACCATCAACAAAAATTGTTATAGTCATTACTAGCCCATATCTCTAACAGCTGAGAAACTACCCCTCTAGGAACCTCCAGATATATGATTATGACATGATTATTATCCACTTTAATTTCCAGCAGGCTTTTCCATCACAAATTTATAGCCTCTCTTAGGTTGAATTAGATTCTGATCTTATCCTTAATGTAATGAGACACTGTTGAAGAAGTAACAGAGCACCATCTACCTCATTGATCTGTATTTTAGAAGCTTTCAAGTGATGCTATGGCCATCTTTGACTGAATTCTCTCAAGGTGATGATCATGTCGTGGTTGAGTGGGTATATATGCGTATCAGCCACTAAGGTATGGCCACTACTTTCATTAACACGCATCTGGTGTTGACCTACAACTATACAAGAAAACTTTTATATTCTTGTCAAATTTTCATCATTTTCCCTTTTACTTCTTGTTATTGTATGCTAATAGTCAAACAAAAAAGCATGCTTAATTCTTTATTCATCGGTTGTTTGAATGTATGATGACTTTACAGATCTTGTTGAGTGCTACAAACCTCATCAATTTTTCCCATCTTGAAGATGCTGATTTCGATCTTCAACAGCTTTAGTTTATAGCATTTGCAAATCCCATTCTCAAATAGAAATCAGATTCTGCATAAGTTAGATGAACTAAAAGGGTAACAAGTGGAAGTGACAATACTAAATTTAGCATTGTGTAATTGGGATATCTTTCTCCAGTTTCATCTATGGATCTTTTCCTTGATGATATTCTCTCATTGTGTGACCATAGCTTCAACATGAAGATTGATATTTCCTGTCTTTTATATGCTTTTCTAAGCTGTAAATACTTTGCTTTGGGTTGGAAAAGTCTCAAATAAATATGATTCTAACTTTAGAGACCAAGTATTACTAAAAAAGTTGCAATTCAAATTTCCATTTACCATATATTTTCATGATCAATCACTTTCTATTTGTGTAGAGTTTGGTGAAATTGAGTGCTATGTTGAATGTCAGAACATCGCTATTTCAATATATCTATCTAATTAATTATACAATAGCATTTTAAGCAATAGTCGGATGGTCTGTTGGTAACATTTGGGGTTTTTTTGTATTATCCACGAATTTTTTTTCCGTAGAAAATTTGAGTTATGAAAAGGGAAATTACCATCACATTCCATAAATCCATCTGTTATTTCAGGACTCAACCTATGGTAATGAAACATATCAATTCACTTGTGTCATGAGCAAGACCACAATCATGAAGTGAATCATCAGATGATGGCAATGCCACCTAACAAAAACCAAGCATGGCCATGTATTATCGTAATCTTATATATCAATTGGGAAAGAAAATATGACATTTTTGGTTTCCAAACAAAAAAAAAAAAGGAAAAGTCTTCGTTGCTTTTCTTTTAGTTGCTTTTCTTTTATGGAGTATATGGCCATCAACATCACATGCATATGCTGATTAAATTGACAAATGAGTTTATATATGTGCTTTTTTCAATTTCAACTTCATGAGCAAAAGAAATTTTTTTTTTAATTTTTGATAAGTTGATTTTCCAATGCCAAATGTTTAGCAATCAAACCATTTTTAGGCCACTCATATATAATTATGCGGTATGCATATTTATTAATTAGGTATTGAAAGATCAACATACCTTATTAAATCTTCAAGAAAATATATCTTCTGGCTTGATTGAATGCATAAGCTTGATGCCAATGAAGTTTTGGCTTAGTGGTGAGGAGAAAGTCCTAGAATCTTAAGATTTTAGGTTCAATTCCAATTATATGTGAGTTTGATTATTTAATTGAATTATAGTTTATAAATTGATTATTCAATAATATAATAATTGATTAATCAATTGATTATATGAATATAATATTTGATTATAAGTATAACTTTAAAAAAAAATGCATAAAGTTTATAAACTCTATAAGTGGAAGCCATGATAAATTCTTAGATTAACGTTATTTATTTATTATGTTGGCTCCCTTTAAGAAGCTTTCAATAGATAGAATTCAATAATTCAAAAGTGAAAAGGACACTTTAGCATTTTTATATATTTAAATAAAACCCTAATAAAGTCGCATTAAAAGTTTAAAACTTTTATTGATTAACCAATTCTTTGATTAATTTCATTACAATTCAATTGATGCTTAGCTAAGGATGTCTTGACACATCACTAAATTTGATAATTCGTATATCATATCAACAAAATAAAGATTGAAACATAATTATATTAAATTTATATGTAACTTATTTTATTTCATTTTTATATTGTGTTAACTTTTAATACCTAAAATTATAAGATCTAACTTCAACCTAAATCATTATTAATTAAGGACGGATGACATCCAATTATATAATTATGACTTGTCCAAATCTGATGACAGGTTTGTCCCAATGGAAAGGGATCGTTTCCCTTAATTACCCGGTTATGATAGTGACTTTGAAATCACTTTAAACTTAACATAAAACAAGGTGAAGTAACTTCCTTCATCTCTTGGCTCAATCATTGTACCAACAAGTGGTTGGCTTGAATTATCAACAAAGTTCAAATTTTATCAATGATTTCCTTTTATTAATACATATAATTTTTTTTTTGTTTCTTATAATCATTTCTCTTGTTTTTTTTTTTTTTTCCTACTGCATATTTATGAGATTGCTAAGTTTATTTATGGTAAATCATCCTTTGTTTTAAAACAAAAGCATTTACGAGCTTTTAGTTTGTCATTAATGGCCATACTTGGCAAGAGAACATACTATAATATTAATAACCCCTTTTTTTTTTTATTGCTTTCTTTTAAGAGAAAGAAAGATAAAAAAATAAAAACAAATTAACCATTTTATTTTTTAGTTTCATATATCAATTCTATACATGAAAATATATCATGACGTTAATGCATGCAGCCAAACAAATACTATAATGTTACCTTAAAAAAAAAAAAGTCCTATAATGTTGGAACATTTTAGAATTTTAGACTTAATAATTTTTTCGTATTTTTTAAAAGAAAAGATTGATAAATTTTACAAAATTTAAATTTAATTGCCAATAATAATGGCTGCAAAATCTTTTTATTTTTTTGGTATGGAAAAATATTGAATTTAAAATGATAAATTTTTTTATTATTCATTTTTAACGTTTTATTGACTCGTTAAATTTTTTAAATGATTTGTTAATTCGTTAATTACGTATTGTTTATTGAAATTTTTTTTATAATTAAATATCAATATCTTATTGATAACTCAATATCATTGCATTCACGTCTTTTTATTTGCATACTTTATTTTGGCAAATCTGCCATTGAAGACAAAATTAGAAAATGAAAGACCTTTTTGAAATTTAGTCACCCTAGTAGGAAAAAAAAAGTAAAATCATTAGTAAGGTAAAGAGTTTTAACAAATATAGAGATTTCAACCCAATGAAAAACCGACACGCGTTGATGCAATTTAAGGTTGGTGACAACCGACTGATATTTCTGAAGATAACTTGGACTGATAGAAAATGCTCGATTAGAACAAATGGAGCCTTTTAACCACGCTCTGATTTGTAGCGTGATGTCACCTCTCAAGATTTTACACAAAATAATTTTAAAAGGATTAAAGTAATAAAATTTGAAATTTAAATAAAAAAATATAAATTTGATAAAAAAATATATTTTATATTTAATATATCAACATTAATTATGACATAAAAAATTTATTTTTATGCATATTTATACAAAATAAATATAAATATATAAATTATTATATCTAATATTTTAAGCATATTTTGTCCGTACACTGACACGTGTTGAATTTTTGGATGGTATTTACGCGCTGAAACTGAAAGTAGAGAAAATTTTTACTCAGAGAAACAGTAAAATTTTGCAAAGATTACATGAAACCAGAAAGAAAGAACAATGAACAACCCTAAAGTCTAAAACATAAACCAAAAAGATTTCTTTTTTTATTGAAAACCTTTGAAGGAAGAAAGCTGAAAGTAGAAAAGATCCAAAGTTACAAGGAACCAAATTTCCAAGGAATTTCCTTTCTCTCTCTCTCTCTCTCTCTTATTATTAATGTTTTCTCTTTGTTTTTCACAAATTTGGTTACATTTAGGGACCTGAGTCCCTCGCTTAGCAAAAGAAAGATCATCCTTCAACCAGCAGCAGTTTCCAAGAACAAAGAAGAAGAAACAATTATAGTGATAATCAATACTTGTGGAGGTGTAGTTAGGTTAAATATAGTAAGCAAGGAAATAAAGGAAAAAAAAAGGGTTTAAATTTTTTGGGTTAAGGGGGTAAATAATGGGGAGAGGAAGAGTAGAGTTGAAGAGGATAGAGAACAAGATAAACAGGCAAGTTACATTTGCAAAGAGAAGAAATGGTTTGCTCAAAAAAGCTTATGAATTATCTGTTCTATGTGATGCTGAGGTTGCTCTTATCGTTTTCTCTAACCGTGGCAAGCTTTATGAGTTCTGTAGTACTTCTAGGTATCAATCCTTTGCTCTTTTGTCCATTCTTTTCTTTTTGGCTGTTTTTACATGTGAGATCTGATCTTTTGTTTTGCTTAATTTGTTATTGATTTTGAACTTGGGTTTTTTTATTTTCTTTTTATTTGATCCATGTCTTCTTCGAGTACTTTTTTTTATGAGGACTTGGGAGCTTCATTAGGTTATAATTTTCCTGCTTTTTGCTTGTTTTTATTGTTCTTTTCTGGGTTATGAACATCTGAAACACTCTTTCATCTGATCTTACTTTACTTTTTTTTTAAGCTTATGGTCTATTTTTTTTCTGAATTATATTTATGGTTTTCTTTTGTTTGTTTAATTACCTTTAACTATTTTATTTGTGTTAATCATGATAATTTCAATTAATTATCTAGTTTTTGCTCATTATTTTTTGAGCTTTTTTTCCTGGTGATTAAGCTACAAATTTTCAGCTTAACCAACATAATGAGGATCTGTATCCAATCAATTTTTATAAAAAGAAAAGATGACTCTATTTTCTAGGTTTTCTTCTGAAGTCCTGTTCTAGAAACTGTTTACAAGTTCAGAAGATTGATTTTTTTTTTTTAGCTCAAATGGCTTTAATCCATTTGCCATTCTCTCCCCCTCTTGACTAAGAGTACGATACTTTAGTAATGAACTAAATTTATCTAAAAATCTGCCATTGCAATACATGAATAGAGCTTGGTAAAACAGCTGGTTCTTCATTCCTACTGTTGTTTCTTTGTGAAAAATCTCCTCTGGGCACTTTTTTCAATGAATCAAGTTCCATTTGTCAAAAAAATTGATCGCTAATAAATTGATTGATTCTTCCAGGGATTTGGTATTATATAATTTTCTTTTTATAATGCACCATTTCATTACTCAGAGTTTGTTTGGGTGAAGATTTTGAAGTTTTACTCCCAGTATTTTCTTGTTTTTTCTTCTTAATAGAGGTTTTTTCAGGTTTTGTGAATTAATATTTGTATTAAGAATTAAATGTCTATAACTTTACATCATTAAGCATATATGTGTTTGATTACTATTGCATCTTCATTTCTCTTAAGAAAAAAAAAAAGAAACTATAATATATGCATTGTTTAAGAAATTTTATGTACAAAAGTCATGTATAATATTGTAACATCTTGGTAGTTATTCATCAATTACTTCTTCGTAAGAAGAGTTAAACTCTTTCATTATTATTATATAATTGATCAGTTCTTTTATAACTTGAGTTACTTGTTCTACTACAAGTAGTTTCCAAAGAAGATTTGAACAATGGTGGATTCAAATGTCATGTCCTCAGTAGGGTTACCCTACCCCTGGTCAATAGGATGTAATGTCTTGAAATGTCCTTACGACAATTTTTCAATGGATATTCGTAAGAGAATCGATAGCCTAGTTGATCAGTTTTTTTCTTTTCCTTTTTTTTTTTAATCCTTAGATATACCATAAATCTGTTGGTTCAAGTTTGAATGTAGCATTGGATGCATGACTGTATATGATGTAAAGTTGATATTGTGATAAAGATAATATGCCGCATTACATTATGTATTTCATCAATATAAAAAAGGGATCAAATTTTATATATAATTATCAATACAAAATGATTAACAAAGTGTCAACAGAAACTTCTCTCTTAGGACAACAAAATATATTCTCATACCTTTTTTTGCAAGTTGAAGAAAATTTTATTGAGACAGCTGCAGTCAAAATTACACCCAAGCTATAAGGTCAGAGTTTCTAAATACACACGACTTAGTTAAAGCGTCTGCAAAGCTATTTGCTTCCCTAAGAACATGAAGGAAAGAGATTTTCTTGAAAGAAGTAACCATATTTGTAATTTTGTTGAAAGTGTCATTGAATTTCCATGGCCTTTGCTCTGTGTTATATTCTCATACCTTGATTGTAAGAAGAAACATCAAGTTGTCTAGGGATCTTAAGTCATGAAGAAAGTTTGGTGTTATTGGTACTTGGTAAGAGATAAGAGATGCTAGAAGAAAAGGGTTAATTTTAAAGGGGAGAGAAAATGCATACTACTTTTAACTTGAAAAGGTAGTGCAAGATTTCATGATCGAGTTTTATCAAGTACTTTTATTGTTGTCCCCGACTTGCTTGACTTCAATCTTTCATGCATATTTCTTTTTTTTTTTTTGGTACATAAGATGGACGCAGTCAGATGATAAATGATTCACTTATTTTACAAATAAACATGAAACCTAGTAGTTAGCTAAGAAGTCAGGAGGTAATAGTATGTTCTCTGTGTTTGATACATTCCCATCCCATATATGATTCCTATTTAGGGTTTTAGATTTTAATGAATTGAAAAGTTAGTATACTTTGTTATGATCATTCTGTTTATAATGAAAAACTAAACTCTGAGTAACATTCACTTTCTTTTTAATTTCTAACTAATTATATATGTATATACGCATGTGTGTATGCACGCACACTTATGCACGTATGTTTGTCTACACACGTGCATCTAAATATTCATAACACAAAAAAATCACACATACAATAGAAATGTTGTAAATTTCTTTTCACTTTGGCCTTCCTCCCAGCATGCTCAAGACACTTGATAGATATCAGAAATGCAGTTATGGTGCAGTGGAAGTTAACAAGCCAGCAAAGGAGCTTGAGGTGAGATGGCAATAATTTTAGCATAGCTAAATATTTGCAGTAATTGAATTTGATAGCTTGGTATGTTCATAAACTGTTTGCTAAACCGTGACTTAAAAAATGTAACAACTATAGTTTCTGATAGTCTGTCTGTCCCCTTAGATAATGACTTAGTCTATAGTTTCTCATATTCTTAAACTTTGTTGTAGCAGAGCAGCTATCGGGAGTATCTGAAACTCAAAACTAGATATGAGGCCCTACAACGAACTCAGAGGTAATTACCCTTACAACCATACCTAGCTTTGCATATTTATCTGTGTTTTGAACTATTTTTTCAAGTGAGTTTGAGTAGATGTATGCCTTTTGGAAGAATTGGGCAGGTCTAAATTTTTATGTGCAATTATGTTTGAACCTTGATTCAACAGAAATCTTCTCGGTGAAGACTTGGGCCCCTTGGACTCGAAGGAGCTTGAACAGCTTGAGCGTCAACTAGAGTCATCCTTGAAACATGTCCGCTCCATCAAGGTAACTTGATTTACATGTATCTAACTTTACATCATCCAATTGCCAGTTTGTCAACAATAGCTCCCCCTTCTTTTTCTCTCTTTTGCAATGTCAAGAGGTATGTAATATTCAGAATTTATAAGATAGCTAGGAGTAATTTTATGAAAAAAATTACATTATGTAGTAATTTTAAGTTTCACTTTTCATATTCTAACACTAATTTTATTTCAATTCCCCTTGCAGACTCAATATATGCTTGACCAGCTTTCAGATCTTCAGAATAAGGTATTTGAGTTTTGGAAAAAGCATACTGCTAAAAGCTGCTTGTGCAATTGTAGATTGTACTAACAGGCTACCTGGCTTTAAAATACAGGAACAAATGTTGATGGAAGCTAACAGAGTTTTGTCAATAAAGGTAAAATCATATCTTAAATTACAAAAAGTAACTTGATGTAATGTAAGGTATTAGCTTGTTGTTCATGAACTTTTCACTATCCGATATGCTAGCTTGAATGAACATAACTCAAGGTTTTATAGTCTGTCATAGCTTATAAGATAAAATGACGATAGGGCTTTAAACAAACTTGAACTGAAGTTCCAGAGTTCAAAGTTGGGCCGAATTTTTTTGTAAGATTCACTTGATGTAAGAATACATATACTTTATGAATGTATTTGTCATCTATAGAAAGGACAACCAACACATAACAACTATATGTAAGCAGAATGAGAAGTTACATGATGGAATAGCTTTTGTGGTGAGTATATCCATCATCATTTAATTTGAAAGAGTTTGACAAATTTAAATCTGCCCTAGCTGAAATTCCGTAATATAAATATATAATATACAACTGACACTAGGGCCTAGGCAAGCATTTAGAAGTATCAGTCAAAAGCTGACATCAAGCAGCTTGGATTATTTTGATTACTAATTGCCTCCCTATGGGACTAACAAACCTCCAAATCTCTCTTCCACGGGCAAGTTTCTAGTTTATGTACGGAAAATGTAGCATTTTATTCAAGGTTTGATACCTAATTTTCCCCATATGACCCAAAAGAAAGTGAAGTTATAGATACTATGAAATGTTGAGTCTGACACTTTCTTCAGATCTCAAGTTCTGCTGGCTTTTTGCCCTTCCCATAAGCTTTCTAACATGTTTGACATTGTTGCATACTTTTCTTGTGTTTGGAAGCTTGATGAAATTAGTACAAGAAACCAGTTTCAAGCATCATGGGAAGGTGGTGAGCAAAGTGTAACATTCAGTAACCAGCAGGCTGATCAATCTCAAGGGTTATTTCAGCCATTGGAATGCAATCCAACTTTGCAGATAGGGTAGGAATATTTCAACTCCTTAATTATTTTCACCCTTCTAGTTAATAGGTTACTACCTTGTCTATCCCAATTCTTGAATCTCTTAAACCTATTTCCTGCTGCAGTTATAATCCTGTTGCTTCAGACCAGATGGCTGCTACAACTCATGCTCAGCAAGTCAATGGGTTTATCCCTGGATGGATGCTTTAAATTTTTGCATGAACCAATGTGGTTGATGGTCATAACCTAGTAGCTTACCTACTAGGTAAATGCTTCATGATGTTGGAAATATGTAAATGGTTTCAAAAGCATGCATAATCCTGCATTGACATATATAAAAAACAGCAGTGGCTGAATTTGGTAAGACTATTATATTGAAACCTTGAGCCACAGGCAAGAGACATGTGATCTATTTATGTATGATATTCAAGACTTGACAAAGACGTTATTTATGTTCCTTAATTCCTTGCTTTGATCTTTTCCCATATAAACATACCTGGATTGTGGGATGTGACATCAGACTACAACCCATCAGTTTTGGGCTGAAAAAGGAGTATATCTATAGAATCTAGGCTTGTCAACAGACAATTTGGTCCAAAGGGCTAATGCATGAAACTTTTTCAGTCCAATAGATAGCCCAAAATTTTGACTCAATGACATGTCTTATTTGCTCAAAGTGCTGCATTTGAATATCTTTTCAAAATTTATTTTAAAAAAATTTAAAATAAAACTCTACCCCTAATCCAAGCCTGGCCAAATCTGCATTCTTCCATAGAGCATGCAGCAGCTAGCTCTGTCTCCTAAAGTAAAATCCCACATGCCTTCATGCGAGAAAAGATGTCAGCTTTTCCTTTGATAATTGGACTAATTTTTTTTTTTTATATATAATTGGTGATACCAAATTATTGCTTTAGCTACCAAAAAAAACCTCACCACTTGAGTATGGGCATCATTTGAACAAGTGCTTTTGGGACCCTTTGAATTATTTTGCCCTAAGAATGATTGTTCCTTTCCAACAATTAATACAAATTCAGATACCTTAAGAAACATTTATAAAATAAATCAATCTATCCTATGTTCAGTTAATTATCTTTTAATCTTTAGTATGTTCAAATTGTACTACAATTTTTCACCTAAATTTTCTTTTAAACATATTACTTTTCTATATCTCAAATTGAGTTTTAACCTGACAAATCGAATTATAAAATTATCAAATGTTCATTATATGTCAACTTTTAATGAATATATATGTCAATTTTGTAAATCCGTTTGTAGAACTTAAAAACTTTATCGGTATGCAAGATAATTTTTTTTTTTTAATTTCCAAGTCATATCATTGCCCTTCAATAATTAGGTGCAATTTGGGTTAGGAATATGTCCTTTATGTTAAATAACATTTGGTATATGGTACAAAAAGTTGCTCTTTGAAAAATGACATCCACATAATTGGGACCTTTTTAAAGTTCTAATCTTTATTACTAAGTATATATTTATTTAATATATTGAGGGGGAAGGAATATTTACTCCCCAAGGCCAAATCTTACTCTTAATTTAAATTTTCCTGGTTAATCCGATGGCCCCAAATCTCAATTTATTTTTATAGTCATTTACAAATAAATTAAAAATGCTAAAATCTTTTTATTAAAAATCGTAACTTAAAATTTTAAAAAATACAAATGTTGCGATTTAAATTTAATAAAAAAACACTAACCTTTTAATCAACTCAATCCAAATCAATAAAAAGAAAAGCCTAAAATTTTTTCATGTTACTACTTCAAATTTGAGAACATAATTAATTTGGTTAATGTTTTTGGAATATTGATCAATGATCATGTACTAATAATTAATATCGGGTTGTGAATATTAAGATTGTTAGGGTATTAATTAGAAAAAATAAAGTCAAATAAGTTCATCCACTTTCTTGAAATTTTGAATATAATCTACAATTTGCCTTTTTATATAATTTTACGGTTAGATGATTTCTCAATAGTAACTCCACTCAAAATGGATTCCTAACGATACTCTTTAAAGCAAAAGAAAATTTATTTACTAGCACTGGAAAAAGGGTTCATTATTCTTGTATCAAGTTGTGAGAGAGTGCAAGTATAAGAGATTCAACAACAAATAAAAACATGGATTTGTTCTTAAAGTTGGACATGATGCAGTTATAAAATTAATCAAATGCATAAAATTTATTTGATTCCAACATTGGAAGATCAATCATCCTTTCAACATTCTTTAATTTGCTTGATCCTTTTTTTCCACCCACAATCATGAAAATTTTTCTAGTACCACATCTAAAAGAAACAAGAAGAATCAATCAAAATCACACATTAATTTTCCCATCATATATATGGCCTTAAAATTTTCATGAGGTTGTAAGAGCAATGATCCTTTGAGATTGCAAAATCATGTGAGGAAAGGGAAGGGAAAGGGCAAGTATTTCATCCTTTTTTTTTATCCCTAATTAAGATATCTTGGGATTGTATTTTTTGAATTACTACATGTTTCTTGTGAAATTTGCTTCATGGCATAAGCTTTATAGGATATGTGTTGTCTTTTCTTAAGCAACATTAACGAAAAAATCGCCCTAATCTACTAACAGAGTGGGGTGATATCTAAAGTTTGAACGCGTATTATGTTTTCAAGAAGCATGTCTATTATAAAATTAATAATATTCTCGTGTACGTTGTTCTCGAAAAAACCTAAAGACTTTTTAAAATAGATATAACTAGCTTACCTCTTCGAGGCAAATAATTTTTTTTAAATAAAATTTTGGAAATTCATTAAAAAAAAATGGTCCCCATCTTTAAAGAAGATAAGGATTTGTACTAAATAAATTATAAATTGGTATTTGGGTGGAATGGAGCATATGGTTGTGGTAATATGGTCCCCAAAAGATCTTATGTTATAAGTTATAAAATAGTACAATTCTACAAAAAAATTGAAAGTAATTTAAATTTGGGTTTTGGGACCACTTCCATGAGAACATTAATCAAATTAAATACTAATATAGTACTGTACTAATCTCTCATTAACCAAAAATAATTCATACGTTAATTTCATTCCTGAACCAAGGTTGGACCACAAGAATATATTATGCTTTATATTTTATATATATTCATTTAAATTTGATATCAATTTTTCATGAACTAAGCAAATTGATTTGATACCAGATAAATATAGTATACTCTTTGTTTGAAAAATCAAAATACTATTTATATGTATTATTGAAAGCTCATTTTTTTACATAATAATTTAAGGAATTAATTAATTAATTAATTGATAACAATAACAATTTGGATCAAAAAGTAAATACATAATAATTAAAAAATAACATTTAATAAATATTTGTCCTATGTGTTGGAAGATTGCTAAGCCTAAATATCTATATATTAACTATTTATTATGTAATTCTTATTGGCTGTTGGATTGGGAAAAACTCAGAAAAATAATATAATGCTTCATTAATTATTCATTACATTTGGGAAAATTTTAAAATTTATAAAATGAAGTTAGCATAAGATAATAAAGTTTTTTTTTATATAAAAAAAGTTGTAATTTAAAATAAAAAATTATAAATATTGCAATTTAAATCACAAACTTATTAAATACAATATTTTTTAAAAATAAATACTTGAATCAATTAAATTAAAATTTGAGTTTGTAATTAAAAAAATTTTAATAGCATCAAAGTGCCCATTGGCACTCAATAATTAAGGGACATTACAAAAGAGTTTCCATTTTCATTTTTTCCAGCCATTGTTTTGAGAGTTCTCAGCCAAAAGAAAAAGCCATTGTTTTGAGGCCATCAAGAAATTTATAAAGCAAGACTGCAAGACCTAGCTGCTGCAATTTTCATGAGTCAAGGCATGTTGAGACAATATTAAATCAACTAGGGGGCAAAAAAAAAAAAAAAAGCAGCTTTTTTTTTATTGACAAATAAATATTTATTTATTAATCATTTTTTACATAGGTGTCAGTGTTTACATAATTACATTCTACTAATATTTAGTCTTCCCCTCATTATACAACTAAATAAATATTTACTTATTTTTATTTTCCAATTAAAATAATGCAAAACAAAAAGGATTTTGATATTTTAAAATTATAAAATTTTAAATGAATTGACTGATTTAAAAAAAAAAACCAATTGAAATAAACTTATCCCCTTATCTTAACAAAACAAAATGCATATTAATCTTGATGCATATACTTTGGATATTAATAGAGGAGATGAATTTCTCTTTGTATATTAGGATGTTATTTTTGGGAAAATAAGATTAAAATATAACTTTTATTTTTTAAAATTATGATTGGATTTAAATTGAATTTGTGGTAAAATTAAAGTTTATTGGAATTGGTATCAATTTATCTCTTTCTCTTTTTTTTCTCTACATTTTTTTTTTGTGGTTGTTAGATAAAATATCCATGAAAAATTAATTAGGATCATCAAAGTCAATGGTCAACTAGCCTAACTTATTAAAATCCCTAGCAACTGACAGGCTTAGTTTTCATTTTCCAAGGTATGGAAATTCAACAAGGATCAATCATAGACTTGAAAATATTATTTTTCACCAAATTACAATAAGGTTATTTATAATATTTTAATTTTTTTTAAAAAAAAGAGAATTTGGTTGTGATCAATTGGATGTTTTAAGGCTAAGATTTGAAAGGCCAGGAGAATTATAATTTTTTCTTATAGAAAAGGAACTATTAAAAGGTTTAAATTTAATTTTTTGAATGAAAAATATATGCATTTATCATTAATTAAATATTTGAATTTTTTTATTATGATTTTTAGTCAATAGATTAAACCAAATAAATTTTTATGTGTTCAACTTTATTGTGCTATTTTTTTTTCTCTACCACAACAAAATTATAGGTTTCATATCCTAAAAATCTACACAATAACTCCAAATCTTAACCATCTTGTTATCAATTTTTATTTTAACTAATATAAGAAACCATTATCATTTACTTCCTTTATCTCCTTTTTTTTGTTTCTATTTTTTGGATGTTTCAAAATTATATCTTATTTTATTTTTTAAACATCTAAAACTCTTACTTTTTTATATTTTAAAATTATTTTTTATGATTTTTTTTACTTTTTAATATTAAAAATCATGAAAATTTAGTTTTATAAAAAAATTAAAATTTAATATTAAATATATTAAAATCAAAATATTTTTTTAAATTCCGTGAAAATCAATACATAATAAATATTTTGAGATGGAAAGAATAATTTTTACCAACAAGTTTAATTTTACCTTATGTATTTTCTAATTAGAAATGCATGCAAAATATAATTGATGCAATAGGATTTTTTTTAAAATAAAAAATAGAAATGATAACAATTAGAAATTAATGGGAAACAATCACTCTCTAACTATTTCTTGAACAATTAAAAATTAAAAAAAAATGATTATAAAGATAAGGTAAATTATGAGCATATGTGTATCAACTAAATAGAACCATTTCATATGAGGGAAAAAGAAAGTAAAGATAAATGATTGAAACTTTGAAAGGTAAATGGAAAAATATTGGTGGATTTACATCTTTTTACATTCTTAAAATACAATAATGACAAGAAAATCATTCATGAGCCTGTAAATTAAAATTAATTTTTTTACTTTCAAAATTTAATCTCAACAGACTTATTTTATATATTCTTCTTCCCTTATAATTAACGTGTGAAATCACATGCAATATATATGACACAAAATTTAATATTAATAAATTTATTATTTAATACTAATTTTAAAGTTAAGATTGACAATATAATATATTAATTTAACATGTAATTTATTTACTTATTTAACATCAACTAATAATATAATTAGGGGTAACAAAATAAAAGATATTATTAGATAGTCTTATATTCTCTTAATCAGATATAATTTTAACATACGGATAAATTTATCATTCTTAAAAATTTATCAAGTAAAATAACTTTTTACAAAATTATTTTTATGAAAAATTTAACATTTACTGAATTATTTCAGATAACGTTTTTATCCTCTGTATTATCGCAACTGTATACACAAAGTTAATCCAAGTAATCATATGTAATTTCCATTAAAAACTAAAGTTTTCATAAATGTTAGACTAAAATAATACATAAAAATGAATTTCTAGACAAATGAAGTCAAATATAAGTTAAGATGAAAACATTAAGAAGATATAAAGGATCGGATTAAATTAGACACAAGAAAAAAACCATTTGGTCCCGTCTTTGTTGCCCATCTTATAATCCTAATCCCCTCCAATGTTTATGATCATCATTGGCCTTTGACCTAACATAGTCACATATAAAAACCTAAAAGATGATGAACATATGTAGCTAAGTATGAAGCAACTACGTGGAAGGGAAAGCAAATGCAGATGAATGTCAAACCAAAGAGCAGTAGCAACTGTGGCAAGTGAAAGAGGCGGTGGGGAAGCTGAGAGCTCGAGCTAGCCAGCGCCGTCACCAAAAGCCTTTTTTGGTCCCACACGATATTGCTGACAAAAATCATTGTACGGAACTGATGCTCTTCCCATAACCTGTGGCTCAAAATTAGACACTAACGACTGATCAGCCTTTTTACCAATCATCTTCCGACAACACATGTTAACCTCAAAATCTAGTACTTTCCTGATGAATTCCCCTTATGTTTTCTCTTTTCTCTTTCAATAAAAATGAAATATTTGCCTAAAAATAAATAATTCTAATGGTATTTTCCCTATATATATGGAAACCAAAGCCTTTTGCTTCATAGTACGACAGCAGAAAAATAGAAGCATTTGAACACAAAAATAGAAATACCCATACTTTATACTTTTCCATTTTTATATGAGTTTCATGTTTTCTTTTCCCTTTTGTAAGAACAAAGCAGAACAAAATAATATAAGAACTCGTATCTTTAGGGTTTTCTTGTTTGCTTAGTGAGAAAAAAGTTTGTTTTTTCTAATTTACTTTTTTTTTTTTTTTGAAGAGTGGGAAAAATGGGGAGAGGTAGGGTTCAGCTAAGGCGGATCGAGAACAAGATTAGCAGACAAGTAACTTTTTCAAAGAGAAGAACTGGTTTGCTAAAGAAAGCTCATGAGATCTCAGTGTTATGTGATGCTGATGTAGCTTTGATTGTTTTCTCTAACAAAGGGAAGCTATTTGAGTACTCAAGTGATTCCAGGTTTTCTACAAATATTAATCTTTCAACTACTTTAATTTACTTTTTTTTTTTTTAAATCTCTCAAGTTATTGCATTTTTTTTGCTTTGTTTTCTTATAATATTTCTTTTTCACCTTTTTTTTTTCATTTTTGATTGTTTTTAAGTTCTGGGTCTTTGTTATTTTCCTGCTTGTTGTTCATGGCTGCACTGTTCATGGCTTGCATTATATCAAAATCTTCAGCTTTCTGATATCTTTGATTTGTCCCTCTCATATATACACTCCAAAAGAGCTAAGGCCAACAAAAAGAACAAGAGTAAAAATAGGATTTTTTCTCATGTGTCATTTTAGATGTCTTTTTCTTCTCCCTGACACATTTTCCTTAATTTTAGTATATATGTCTATTCAGTCCTTTGGCAAAGAACTTTGCTTTTCATTTTTGTTTTGTTTGTTTGTTTGTTTTGTTTGTTGAGATTTTATGACAAAAAGTTTTCAGCATTGATCTGTCAGAGAAGTGAAAAATGTTATATGTTGATTTTACCTGTCTAGCTAATAATCTGTGTTTATCTTAATTTTATTAAAATTATTAAGTTGCAGATTATAGCATGGTTTTGCTTAAATTAATGCAAATAACAGTACCCTTTAATTTTGGTTATGAAAAAATTGGTTAAACCATATTAATTCAATTTTGAAAAGTCCAGTTTAGTACAATGTCTCTTTCTTTAGTTAAAGAACTTTGCTTTACATGTTGTTTTTGCTTGTTTGTTTAGATTTTATGAAATGAAAAGTTTTTCAGCATTGATTTGTCAAATCAGATGTGAAAAATGTTGTATGTTTGTTTAACCTGTAGATCTAATCATCTGTGTTTAGGATCTTAATTTTATTTTCTGTACTTGATATATACTTGTATGTTCATAAAAGTTTAACAGAAAATAATTAAGTAGCGGATTATTATGGAATGATTTTCGCTTAAGTTAATGCAAATGACAGTTCCCTTTAATTTTGGTAATGCAAAAATTGGTTAAATCAAATTAATTCAACTTGGAAGAGTCAAGTTTAGCAAAATGCCCTAGAGCTTTGTGTCATAGGGCTTGGTGTTATTGCATTTCTCTGTTTTTTTTTTTTTTAATGTCTTTTGCATTTAAATTTTAACCTAGGATATTGGAATTTGTCTTTGATTCACCTAGGAGATTGCCTCCTAATGATATTAGCTATGTTCATAGGGCATTGTATGTAGGGAAAGTGTGGAAAGCAATGTTTTGGCAATTTCCATAATGATCTTTCAACTTAGCAGTACTAGCTAGCCACTATCTAGTTTAATTTTTTTTTCAAATAAAAATACAGCTATTTCATGTTTTGACATGTATATTTATTCAATGAAAATTATTTTGTTGCACCTAATTTATATTTTCATTAGCAGAAATTTTAATTTTATTATTGCAACATCTTTTTTATAACAATAAATGAAAATTTGTGATGAAAGAAGTTTTTCTAGCAATTTATGCACATTCTTATTGCAAAGTTCAGTTTGTAATAATTTACAATTGCAACAAAGGTCAATATATGCAATATTGTAAAAGTTGCTGAAAAAAAAATTGTTATTAAATATCAATCTCCTTGTCTTTCTTCTGTTTTCTTTTTTTTTTTTCCTGCAATTTGCATCTTGTTATTGCTAAATGTGGTTTAGGTATCTGATGTTCATGGCATTTGGAAAATATATATAGTTGTCCCTTTTTAAGAGGGTTTTATTTTTCTTTTTCATCTTAAGTAGTGCATGTTGATCTAGTTCTGATGCTAACATTTGGAAGAAACTGCCAATTTCCCTTTTTGCTATAAGTTTTAATGGTGCATACTGATCTAATCCTTTTAGTTTTTTTTTTTCTCTTTTTCTTTTTCATTTTTGTCCAATGATTAGACCACACGATGAGAAGTAGCCATCTTTCATCTTTTAAACCTCTCAGTATTCGATTATGGGGTTCAATCTCAATTTTTTTTTTTATCTTTTAAGTTACGATTAATGTTTGAACTCAAAACTTTTAGTTTACGAGTTGATTTTGCACTAATTCAATTTCAGAGTTGAACACAACCATCAAATGTCTTTACTGGCTAAACTAATTGGGACAACCTAACTTACAAGCATTAACATGCTTAAGGGGATAGTTTCTCTAATTAGGTGCCATTATTACTAAACCCTTTAACTTAGTTAGATTTTAGACTTTTGAGAACTCCATGAATTTAGTAAGACACATTGTTGTGATGGATTTCTGCAAAAGTAGAACATCATGTTTTTCTTCTATAAAATCAATGTACAGAAATCCTTATAAAGGCATTCATATCACTTCAATGACATTCATGCACTGAAAGTATGGGTTTTCCTGTTGAATTTGTATAGTGTTCATGTATAGAGTCATTTCCTTGATCAACTTTTGTTCTTATTACAGCATGGAGAGGATCATAGAACGATACGAACAACATTCATATGCAGAGAGACAGCTTGTCCCAACTGATTCTGAATCACAGGTATGTCTTGCAGCAAACTATGAAATTTATCCAAAATGTGTATTGTCACAGTAAATCGTATATTTTGTTGCAAATAATTGTCAAGCTAAAGTGTGCATACAGTGATTTTATTATATATAATAGAATCTTTATCACCCTCCAAGCTAAGGGATGTTTATCTCTATAATCTTCATTTTTTTACCAATTTATTGTTAAGGTCATAGAGCCTCGCTCATTCACCTACTCAAACATGAAAATAATGATCAGACACTAGCAAGAATGCTGTCAAGCAGGGAGATCAAAATAGTTGAGAAACGAAGATGTTGAAAAGGTTAGAGAACAAGGAAAAGAGACGAAAAGAACAGATGTTCAAGCAAAAAAAGTGATGTATTCTTTGCAGCTATTTCTTTGTACCGTCTTCTAACATTTGTCCATAGCAAGTTCTACCCAAATTAAAAATCATGAAGGATCCTTAAAATTCACAAAAATGTTGGAAAACCCTAGTGTAATCTTACCTTTTTCCATACTTACCTCTATGAAAAAGTTCACACTGTAACTTTATGTTCCTTCAGCAAAAGAGTCAACATCTTTCTGCTTGGTTTAGCTTTCAGATTCTAAACCTCATTTCATGGTTGACTGTGCTTTCAGTTCTTCACATTCATGGATAAATCTCTCTGATTGTACCGTATATGTTTTCTATTGAAGTAATCACTATAGCAAAGAACAGACTGAAACCATGCATGTTTCTTGTTCTCCTTGTTCTATCACTGTATCTGGTGCAACCCTGTAACCCTTATTACAAGTTGTTGAAATTTCCTTTGATAGTCAGAATCTTTTAGGTGGAGACTTGTATTTGGATTATTAATGCTTGTTGATTAAAAGGAAAATGGAATCAGTAATTCTTGAATCCTTTTTTCTGAATGCTACACAGGCAAACTGGTCTTTGGAATGTCCCAAACTCTGGTCAACTATTGAAGCTTTACAAAGGAACTTGAGGTACAAATGGAACATCTTGTGAATGAACAGTAGATTAAGGCTTTGCTTGGTAAGAAGGAAGAAATGCAATCGTTAAGTTACAAATATAAAAAGTGATTATAAAATCTATCCATTAAATTAAAAGTTTTTCCATCCTTATCACTTTTTATCTTTCCAACATAGCAAAGTCTAAAAGTTGCTTGCAAATCATGGAGAGTTGTCTACTTCTGTACAATTTTTTGCCTGTTGAAGGAAAAGTGCTAACTATTTTTTGCCAGTCCCATGCCCCAATCAAAGGAAGCAAAAAATGGTCACATATCAAGAATCACAAGTTAAACTCGGATCGTTACCAAGAATGGCTGCTAAAACTTGTTGAAGCACATTGATGGGGCGAAGTAGATCAGTTAGTGATGCCTAGCAGCAGCTTTGTCCTGTTACAGTAGATAAATATGCGATATGGAATATGGGCTTACATGCTTCTAGGGTTGGATTGGATTTGCTGGCAACTTAATCAACTCAATGAAATGGCATATTTTACATTTATCATGCAGGAACTTCATGGGAGAAGAGCTTGATCCCTTGAGTCTGAGGGACCTGCAACTTTTGGAACAACAAATTGATAATTCTCTTAGACGCATACGAACTAGAAAGGTAAATTAAGCATGTTCAATAAGTTCTACGAAAATTTCTATTACATATTTTATATGATTGCTTTATTTTACTCGATCATGATTTGTTCTGACATGCAGAATAAACTCATGCTTGAATCCATTTCAGAGCTGCAGAAGAAAGTAAGATACTTCGGCATATGATGAAACATTTATCATGACTTAGATTGTATAATAACATCTTAATTAAATTTTCATGAAAGAATGCTGCCCCAGTATTTTACATTAACACAGCCAGACATTACATTTCATGTTAAAGGACAACCATGAGTAACTCCATAGAAAAATCTCAGTAGTCTGGTATTTGCAATTTTGACTATGAAGCTTATGACAGGAAAAGACACTGCAAGACCAGAACAAAATGCTAGCAGAAAAGGTAAGAACTGCAGCTTCTACACACAAACCACCAAAGCATGAATTGTGTTCTTCCAATATGAAGTTTATAGTTTCATCTTTGACTTCATTAGAACTTCTGTCATGGATACAGCTCAAAGTCAGTGAGAAGATGCAGACTGAGCATGAGCAACGTGAGCTGCAAAACCTTGCCCAAAATTCATCATCATTCATGCAACCACCACCATCACCACCAGCAACAATACTGTTTCCTTCTTTGACTATAGGGTACCCTCTCTCTTTATCTTATAATCTTTCATGCTAGCTGAGAAAACCATTGCATATATAAGTTATGTACATATCTGGTCGCCTGAATATACTCCTAGTATGTTATGCCTTTAACTGTTTGATTGATCTAGGATTTTCTTTATTTCTTCCTTGTTGCTTGCCCCTCTTTGCAGTGATATTTCTCTTAAAGAAATTTATCAATGGAGGCAAAGCTTGCCTTGGGTCTATTTGCTATTAAGAAAATTTTCCAGCTGATGACATGGATGGTTATAGCATAGTTAGAACTTAGAACATCTCTCGGATACAAAGACATCCTCTCTATAATTTGCTTTAGGTCTGGCAAAAAAAAGTTTGGAAATCTAATCTCCATTATTACTTGATTAGTTGACTTTATTTATTTTAGTTAAATATCTTGTTTTTAGAATAAGAAGTGATTAGGTAATTACACCAAATCCTTTAGATATTTTTCAATTATGTGTAAAGAGTACATTTTTCCTTTTTAATGCATGAAAATCTTGGATTTTAAGGTTGAAAATATTCAATCTTAAGTCTATATATTTTCATGCAATTCTAGTATTGTAATAAGAAAAATATAGAAGAATAAAATAATTTTATTCTAGAGATTTTTTTATGATATCAGAGTACGATCTAAACCTTTAAAAACTTTCATTCGAAGTCCAGCATGGCCAGTGAAAAGGAGAGCCCCATGTTGGAGGTTACTTTTAACCCGAGAGCTAGCATTATTGGAATAGGTTTTTTAGCACAAAAAGATAATTTTATAAGTGCCTTGAGTGTAAAATTAAATAAATCAAATTCATGGATTGCGGATTCAGGAGCTTTAGACCATATGACTGGGGATGCATATTTATTCAATAAATATAACCCATGTCATGAAAACTTTACAGTTCGAATTACTGATAGGTCACTTTCAAAAGTAAGCAGTACATGTTTTATTATTATTTCTAATGAGATAACACTTGATTCTATTATATTTGTCCTAAATCTAAGTCGCAATTTATAGTCTATAAGCAAACTTATAAGAGATCTTAAGTGTGTTATTAAATTTCTTCCAAATATGTGTGAATTTCAGGATTTGGATTCGGGGAAGATGATTGATAATGCTAAGATATGTGCTGGACTCTATATCCTGAGAGCTAATGATTCTAAAAAATAATATCAGAAAATCTCTTGTGTAGTTTTATCCTCAATAATAAAGATAGTACTATCATGTTGTGGCACTATCGGTTAGGTCATCTAAACTTTTTGTATCTTTAAAGGTTGTTTCCCTCATTATTTAATAAAAATCCTAACAATTTCCAGTGTAAAGTCTGCCAACTATCCAAACATACCTATATTATATATTCTAATTAGCCTTACAAATAATTCCATCCTTTTTCAATGATATATAGTGACATTTGGGATCCTTCCAAAGTAAATAATATTACTGGTTCTAGATGGTTTGTCACTTTTACTGATGATCACACTAGGGTTACTTAGATATTCCTTATGAAAGAAAAATCAGAAGTGGGCCAGTTATTTCAAAACTTCAACAATATGATCCAAATTCAATTCAAAACCAAAATCAAAGTATTAAGAACCGACAATGGGAAAGAATACTGCAATTCAATTATTAGATACATATCTAATGAAACATGGTATAATTCATCAAAGCTCATGTGTTGATACTTTTCAACAGAATGGCATTGTTGAAAGAAAGAATCGACACTTGTCAGAAGTTGTAAGATCCATCATGATGGCTACCCATGTACCTAAATATTTTTGGGTGAGACTGTTCTTATTGCTACATATCTTATAAACAAAATGCCTTATCGAGTTCTGAAATTTCAGAGGCCTTGCAAATCCCTTCTCGGTTCCTACCTTCACTTTCGAATCATTTTGTCTATTTCCCTTAAGGTATTTGGATGCACTGCATTTGTTCTTACCAGCCAACAAAGCCAAAGCAAATTAGATCCTAAATTCATCAAATGCATATTTTTCAAATATTCACCAAATAAAAAAGGATACAAGTGTTACTCACAAGTAACAAAGAAATTCTACCATTCCATGATTGTTACTTTTTTTTAAAATCAATCTTACTTTTCCAAAACTACCATTCAAAGGGAGAATTCAATTACATGGGAATATCAACTTTGGGAAAATCTTATTATCGAACCACCACACTTTTCCATCTCCCTTTCAAGTCTAAAACATCCAACTAGATCCTCCAAATATGAAGTCCACACAAAGCAAAACAAACAAAGAATTGACTGTCTATTTAATAAGACATAAAACTCAGAAAGATTTAAAAAAATGTACACCTTCAAAACAAAGCCAAGAATTTGAACCGATTCCAAAAATACTTGAAATCAACACAAGTAACACTCTTACTGAATCTGATTCAATTGAATCTTTTGATGATCTTGATCAACCAATTACTCTAAGGAAATGTTTGAGACCATGTACTCAACACTTGATCTGTAATGTGATTTCTTATGAAGGTTTATCACCCAATTATCGAGATTTTGTTACCACACTAAATAATATGCAGATTCTCAATAATATTCATGAAACACTTATGCAACCAAAATAAAATATGACTACCCTAAAAAAGAACAAACATGGGAGATTTCAAAATTACCCAAAGAAAAAATTTAGTTGTGTGCAAATGGATTTTTACTTTCAAGCACAATGCAGATGAAAAAATTAATAGATTCAAAGCTTGCCTTGTTGCAAAAAGATTTACTCAATCTTATGGTGTTGACTATAAGGAGACATTTATTTCAGTTGCTAAACTTAATTCAATTCGAGTGTTATTATCATTGACAGCAAATCTAGATTAACCACTACACCAACTAAATGTCAAAAATGTATTTTTTAATGGTGACCTAGAAGAAGAAGTTTACATGAAAATCCTTCCAGGATTCAAAAATCAGGACAATTCTAGCAAAGTATGTAAACTTCAAAAGTTTTTATATGGTTTCAAACAATCCTTAACCAAAGAATTTGAAATAAAAAATTTAAAACACCTCAAATATTTTCTTAGCATGGAGGTAGCTTACTCAAGAAATGGCATCTCTGTTTCATAGCGTAAGTATGTCCTAGATTTACTAAAGAAAACTAGAATGCTTAGATGTAAACCTATTGACACCCCTATAGACACAATGAATAATATAGGAATGGAAGAAGGAAGTCCACCAATAAATAAGGGCAAATATCAAAGACTTGTTGAGAAACTCATCTACTTCTCTCATACAAAATCAGATATCAATTTTTTGGCTACTAAAGTAAGCAGATTCATGAACAACCCAATCAAAGAATACTTAAGGGCTGTGAATCAAATCTTATAGTACATGAAAAAAAGTCCTGGAAAAGGATTATTTTTTAAGAAGACATTATGCCAAAATGTTAAAATTTACACTGATATTGATTAGGTTGGATCTATTACTAATCAAAGATCAGCTATTGGTTATTGTATCTATGTGTGGGGAAATTTGGTTACTTGGCGAAGCAAGAAGCAATCTGTAGGGGCTAGAAGTAACACGAAAGCCGAGTTTAGAGCTATGTCTCATGACATATGTGAGAGAATTTGACTAAAAATATTGTTAGGGGAGTTAAAAGGTCTCTGGAAAAGAATCCATGAAGATATTTACGACAATAAAGCTACCATAAGTATAGTAAAGAATCTTATTCATTATAATATGACTAAACATGTAGAGATTGATCAACACTTCATCAATGAAAAGATAGATGAAAGAATTGTTAGATCAGTTTATACTCCCACATGCTTTCAAACTGCAAACTTACTCACTAAAACTCTCTCTTGAAACAACTTCAAGAATTTGAAGTTCAAGTTGGGCATGATTGACATCTATCACCTAGCTTGAGGGAGAGTGTGAAAATTTAATCTTCATTATTACTTGATTAGTTGATTTTATCTATTTTAGTTAAATCTCTTTATTTTAGAATAAGAAATGATTTAAGTAATTACATCAAATCCATTATATATTTTCTTATTATGTGTGGAGAGTAAATTTCTCCTTTAATTAGCTATTTTAATGCATTTTCTCCTTTAATTAACTATTTTAATGCATGAAAATCTTGAGTTTTAAGGTTGAGAATATTTAGTAACCTATATTTTTTTGTGAAATTCTAGTATTGTAATAAAAAATATATAGAAAAATAAAATAATTTTACTCCTTTTTTTTTTTTACCTAAACAAGCAATTTGTCCTGTCTTAATTTGGCTAAGGCTAACTGCCACCAATGCTGCGTAAGATTTAGCAATGACTAAAAGTTTATTTTCTTAATCAATTCCATGTTGTAGTCACAATAGATTCTGTTTACATAACCCTAGTCATATCTAGCTGATAGGCATTATATATACAAGCTATTTTTTTTCCTGTAATGTGCTATGGAAATCAGTACTAAAAAACTGCTTAAGCAAAATGCGGAAACTGCAGTGTTTTCTCCATTAATATGCATGCAATTAAACTAATTTCCAGTTTTGATGTGAATCATGCAGAGGGAATTACCAGGCCAAAGAACGTACCAACAAGGAGGTTGAGGCTCAATCCCGGCCTAGTACCAATACTGTGATACCACCCTGGATGCTACACCATGTAAACAGATAGAAAGCTGAAACTAACACGAGCTGTTCACATCGAACATTTCAAACTATGTTATATATAGTGCCAATGACTGGCATACCATCGCAAAAAATTCCTATGTTGTTTATTTGAAAACTCAAAAACTGTTTTGAGACTGCAGCATCCTGTTGCAGTAGAAATATTAAAGAGGCAAAGAACATTGCTTGACAAACCGATGTGCTATTGCATGAACGAAGGATGGAATGCCTTCTTAGTTCTTTCCTATCTTGTAGGGCCAACCATTGGCCAAACAACCATCAGGGGACACGAAACTGGCGTCTCTTTGAGTATTAAGGAATGCCACTAATATATTTTTGCAGGCACACAAGTCAAATGCACGGTTTAGAGTTAATGAGGTGATAATACTGTTATATTGTTTCTTCCTTTGATGAGTATGAAGAATAATTGACAATGTCATTTCTCTTTGTTTGACATGAAAGCCTCCATCTGATAGAGTAACAAAGAACCCGAGGAAAGAATGGCTGATGAAAATAACCTTATATGGGAGCTGAATCCTCTTAAACTCTTAGATCTTTCTCATGTCCTACATCAATTTTAACCAGGCACATAAACACAAACGATTCCAAAGTAATAATGAAAGAAATTTTGGGATACATCATAGCTTCCTCAAATCCACACTTCTTCCCATTGATAAAGAAACCATTCGCAAAATAACTTTAGTCAGATTTCCTACAATCATGCATGATTTCTTTTTCTCCCACTCAAAGGGTTACAAAGAGAATGTAACTGTACAATCTTTATACAAAAACATTTTTCAAATTTACCGTATGTGACAAAAACACTTTATCCTGCAGTAGTTTTCACAAAGGACTTTGGATGTCTTTTTGGGTTCTCTGTCTTCTGTTGTTGCCGGTTTAATTTCATCCACAACGAAACCTATCAAGCAAGATTAAGTTGTTTCATCGAACACCATAACCTAGAATAGCAAAAAAAAAGACAAATGCCAAGTTAAGATGAGAAAGATTTAGGTAACAATAGAGTATAAAAAACTATTTTCATTTTCTAATATGTTATACTCGATATAAAGCTTTGCAAGCTAGGTCAAATGTCTAAGCAACTAGGCTAACAACTGGTAAATTCCAAAAATTGAAAAGAAAAGTCAGCATAAAAATTCAGGGAATAAAATGACAGCTGGAGTATCCCAAAATGAGAGATGGAACGTAAAGACATCCCCTATCAATCCTTTTATTATTATTATTATTATTTGGAACTAAAATTATTTGATAACTTGAGGAAAGAACTAGGAAGTCAGAAGGAGATATTATCAGGTTTGACAGCAACTTTGCTGTCTGGCCTTAACATGCAAGCTGACCCTCAATTGACCTAATTCAAAGTTCAATAACCTCTGCAATACCTTGTATATCTATATAATCAACTTCTAGTTAATAACAATTCTTCCCATTCATTTTTTGTCAACATTTCTGCTGCTAGTAAACACATCAAAGAATATCATCTAAACCATGAGGCTAACCAAGCAATACCATTTTTTGAGCCTAAAATGCATATACCTGTTAGAAGAGTTAGTTTATTGCAGAAAATGGAAGATATCTAGATTGACAAAGAAAAAGAAACAGAAGATAGGAAACCAAGAAGAGTGCGCAGATAACTAGAACCAATGATGAAATAATTGTTTGATCTGAAAATTACCATGCACCAGTTTTTGGATAGGCACTCTATAGATATTGTTGGTAGTTTGAAGAAGATGGAAAGGAAAAACTCATTTACTATTAATAATTCATTAGTAATCTTCTTATTCTCACTTTCATTTATCAATGTCTACTTGTTTCGCTACTAGTTTATGCATAAACCAATTTTCTGAGTTTTGAACAGCGAGGATGAGAGGAAAAACACCTCAAGGATAAGTCAGATTATCACTTGTAAAATAAACAGAAAGCAAAACATAAAGAAAAGCTTTTTCCTCATGTTTTTCCTAAGAGGAACTTCATTTTCTATATTTTCTTTACAGTTAACTTTACCGATTAGCTTTTCTTTCCATCACTTTTGGTTATAACCAAACAAAGAGTCAATATTTCATCTAAGAAAAGAAGAAATGATATTGTTATTAAACATCTAAACGTATCAAATCCATTAAAAGAGAACTCATTGAAAAGCTACATATACTTAAATACAACCATTAATGTGCATGAGTGTTGATAAACAAACTAATAAAAAACATATGCACTTTTACAACATTGGTTATAAAGAAATTAATAAAAGGAGAAAGTAAGATAAACTTTCAAAAGATATCGAAGCTAATGCTTGTAAAACTTGAACATCCTAGTAAACTGGAAGTCTAGAAAGAAAAGAAATAGCTGATCAAGCAGGATAAAATGTAAACAAAAGACTGTTGATGGATTATTTACTATCATGGAGATGAAAACGCTAGCTAGTGCAAAATGGTTACCTTTCCACAGACTGGACAATTTTCACTTCTCTCCATCCATTCATAAATGCAACCAAGATGGAAATGGTGGGAACATTTTGTTACTATCTTGGGATTCTCTGGGGTATATTCTGCACATAAATGATATTGATGAGTTTAAAAGGAAGATGGCATATCTATTAAAAGCCCAGCCTATTATGGTTTGTAATAATATCAATTTTTGATAGCAGTGATTGTTTCTAATGTATACATGACATAGCATAAAACTATGGATTGATTGTAAGTTCCCCGACTAAACCAAGGTTGTTTAATCGTAAACCACTGTTATATGGGCTCAATTAACAGCAAAAGCCTCCAGATTAGAGAAGCAATATATAGCAGAAATTTAGCATTTCTCACCCCCCCTTCCTAAGTTCCAGCAAAGCCTGGCCTATTCAGCAACTCATTGAGGAAACCTTGTTTGGGAGGGAGGAATAGACAAGTAAATTATGGCATGCATTTAACTTTGATCACTTGAAATGTGAGAGATTCTAATTAATATTTTTGAATACTAGAAACTTCCAAAGGCAGAGGAACATAGTCCTACCGTTCTTTACAACTATTAAGGCAACAAGCATCCACTTTTTTTTTAAAAAAAAAATAAAGAACCCACTGTTCTTAAATAATCTTGAGGTGAGATAACTTTTTACTTTAGGTTCAAGCAAGTGTGAAAACAAAGAATGCACAAAACCAAATAGAAGCATACAAATGAAAGATGTTGGAGTCTGGACTAACTGGCTTGATGATTACATCACTTCCTTGCCAGGTTCATAATCAAGAAATAGACAAGTTGTTAAGAGTCCAAAGTAGTATTGGTGAATGCCAGGAAATGTGATTTGACCACCATTGCAGCACCATAGCAAATTAGCAAAAACCTCTAACAACATTTCACAGCATAATATAGTGGTTACAATACCATTAAAAGTAGAAACATTACCTTCAAGACATGTTGGACAGATATCCTCCTCCTCTGCTGGTAAATAGATGTACCCAATTCCAACTGGTGCTTTAGCTGATGAGAGTTTTTTTGAGGAAATGCTGCTCTTTTGAGCACTGTTCACAAGCATTCCATTTGTCTTCTGTACCCAAAGATTCTGAATCTGCATCATCTTCACCTCTTAAAGGATCAGATTCCTCTTGTGAATGACTTGAACCCTTCTCATGTCTTGAAACAAGACCATCACGTTGTAAGCGGAAATATCTGGTGTCAACATCATAAGGCAAGGGCCTCGGAGGAGAACGATACATGTCAGACAGCGAGTTGTCAAGAGAGGCAGAAGAGTTCATAGATGCCGTCCCCTGAATGGATGAAGGGACAGAATGCAATTCCCCTCTGCAGAATAATGTGGTATACTACAATTATAGGGACAAAAGAAAAAAAAAAAAGGATCAAAAAGCTGAACTCCATAAATGAAATAATTGAAGAAAAACTTTCTCAGATCAATGCTAAGACATTTAACCATATGATTTAACTGTTGATCACTATTGGTAAGTCAGGAAAAATTTCCTTTATAGGGTTATATGATGTGCTTGGGGCTGTGGTAAGCTACTTACATGTTTATGCAATAAGCTGGAATAAGGTAATTCACACGTCAGTGTCCAAAAGCAGTTTTGTTTAAAGAATCCTCTTAATGGGTCTTGTAGCAAATGAAAACTTCTATAGCATCCACACCTGATCTGAGTTCTCAATCTATGAAATTCCATTAGCATCTACCTATATTGGATTTTAGGTGAACAGATATCTACTGAAGTCAATTATGGACTATTAAGTACTAACCTAGTTTATAAACTTGTCAGTCGATTGTTCGCATATTGAAGCATGTGTCAAATTAATAGCACGGGTGAGGAAGTTAACCTGAAGGAGGTTTGGTGTGGATGCTACAGAAGTTTTCACTTGCTACAAGACCCATTAAGAGGATTCTTTAACCAAAACTGCTTTTAGACACTGATGTGTGAATTACCTTATTCCAGCTTATTGCATAAACATGTAAGTAACTTACCACAACCCCAAACACACCATATAACCCCATAACGGAAATTTTTCCTTACTTACCAATATTGATCAACAGTTAAATCATATGGTTATATAAAATATAAATATATATAAGAGAACTGCAACTTATATTTCATTCTTTCAGCAGTCTTTCAGTCACCAAACCTCATCCCTTCATAACACTCTGTCAAGTCTTCCACAAATATATAAGCATGGGACTGAGTAGAAAAGTTCACAAAGGACCTTGCTTGGAATAATAGTAGAGATGATCTTTAGTAAATTATTACAATGATCTAGACAGCATTATTGTGAAATTTGCTAATGCCACCCACATTTGCCACAGAAAGTAAAGGTAATAAGAGAGTTAGCATTTCCAATGACAGGCATAATTTTTGACAACATAAAAGTGTCACAAAAGAAATAGTCAATAGAACCAACATTTTTATAACCTCAAGTGAGACACGAAAATATTGTGATTTGAAGAAATAACACCACAGTCCAAGACAATGCTTATTAACAAGAATCATAAAACATACCACGTGTAGAAAATTCTGAACAAAGCAACGGAGGCATGCACAGTTTCTATATACATTACTGTTTGGATTCATATGGTCCTCAAAGTCCTCGGCGTTCAAGCAGCAACAAACAGAACCCATAATGTTAACTTTTAAGCTTTCCCTTTCAGTTAAAACTTTCCATGCAACCTCATCAATAAAGCTCAACCCTTCTAATTATGCATATGCATCAAGAACAAAGCTCTCCAAGCTGAAAAAGGCAATGACAGAGGACGTTAAGCTCGCAGAAGTCCTACCACCGCTACGAACCAGTACCCCCTCTCTCTTCTATTTACAAAATGTAATATGCCCTTGTATAATTTTGCTAAATAGCTCTTTCTTCAGCTGCTAAATAAAAAAAAAAGAAATGTAAGTCAATTTTGTGGATACATAAACCAAATTGAGCCAACAAGAATCCTCATAGCAAGTTCATAATGCCACTAGTAAAAAGCCAATTAGCTATCTTTTTTGAGGTAAAAGGAAAAAAGAATAAATCTTTTTAAAGAATTGCGTGTCCAATTTTCCTTGTTTTCTTTTCCTACGAAAGTTTCAATCTTTTTAGTCTTTGTTCATAATTAGTAAACAAAACAATCAAGAATCAATCTGGGAATTAAAGATTACAGCTAAAATTAAGTTCCCTATGAATTCAACAGAAAGAAAAACATATAACTAAACCATTCAAAGATTCAAGTTTTCATCAAAACCAGCACCAAAAAGTCCACAAAAACCAAAAGATCAACCCAGAAACAAGCCTGGATCAATCAAATAAAGGAAACCCATTTTAGATTATCCCAAAAGAAATTAAAAAAGTTTAAGCACAGAATTTGGTCCAAAACAGGCATGGACTGAAAAAATGAAAAATACCCAATTTAGATAATCCCAAAAGGAAACAACTAAAACATCTTAAACTGATGAAAAAGAAAAGAAAAAGTTACCTTGATGGAAATTGAGCTGAGAGAAGTGATAAGAGGCAGATATTTAGTTGGCTTTTTTTTTAGGGGAGGAAGTGAAGGAGAGTGAAAGGAAGCCTATGAGAGCTCATAATTTTGAGAAATATAAACTAAAATAAAAAAGATAATATAGTTTCATGTTGGAAGTTTTACCTGGCGAGAAAAGCTATGAAAGACAGATTCTTTTGTCTGCTTTGTTTTGTTGGAGTTTGTGAAGGATGGTGGGTGATGGAATGTTACTGAAGTTTTATTTTTTATTATGATTTATTTTGAATATATCTATTATTAATAGGATTGTTAATGAAGTTGGAAATTACGATACTGCCATTCCACCAGCTTACTCACTCTTCCAGTCTTCCTCTTCCCTTTTGCCTTTCTGATTCTCACATCTATCCAAAACCGTCCCTTTTTAGCTCATTTTGGGTTTGAAATAGAAATCCTGGATGTCAATTTAGTCCAAAATTTCCATTTTTTCTTTGTTTGTGTTGGGATTGAATCTAAAATGCAGAGCTCAAATGTGCTGTCAGAAGCTATGTTATAGCTGCAAAAGGAAATGGGTTACCGCCCTTTAGGACAGTACAATTCTTCTCCCAACAAATCGAATTTATCCTTAATCGATTCGCTTCGCAAGATTTGTGGAGGAAATATTTTACCCATTTGGCCTTTCTTGTTAACCCGCTTTAATTCCGAGAAAATCGTCCAAAATATCCGGAAGAACAGCACCGTTTACGGTGTCACCACCACCGGCCGCGGAGGAGGAGGGGGAATATTGAGAGTGGTGGAAATTCAGGGAAAAAAAGGGGAGAAGTAAAGGAGGAGGGAGGAGGAAAGACAAGTTGGTTGGCGGTGGGCTGGTGGTGGTGGTGGTGGAGGGGAGGGTCCAGGTGCGGCGGAGATTAGAGAAGTTGCGAGCGGGAGCAAGAAGGGGCAGCGAAGGAAGCAGAAAGGTTGAGGAATATGCGAAGAATTTGTACGAAATTTTTAAATGAAATTAGTGAAATTTTTTATTAAAAATAATATAAAAAAAATTTAAATAGGATAGAATTCAATAAAAAAATTAATAATATATAAATAAAATATTAAAAATATAATTTATAATTAAATTTGATAGGTGTTTATTTAATAATAAAAATTTTGTTAAAATTTTTATTAAAATTATTTATTTAAAAAAATTTATTAAATTTTATTAAGACTTAATTTGTCAATTTTAATTTTTAATTTTATTTAATTTATTTTAATAAAAAATTTCATAAATTTCATTTTATAAACTTTACGAAAATTTTTTCCTAAAAATATTGTGTGGAGACAAAGAAAAGATTTGAGGTCAAAGAGTTGGAGGTTTCTATAGAGAAAGCCCAAGCAGGAGAGTGCTTGATGAAAAGTCCAATCACAGTTTCTTTTTTCTTTTTTGTCCTTAATTTTTAAGGATTTTGTTACTATATATTTAGGATTAAAAAATGCCAACTTTAACATATTGTTATAAAGTTAAAAGTGTCCACCAATGAATTGGTTGATTGACCATTGAGACCGTAAGTTTCATTATGTTTTAGGATTTGTGGAATTTTAATGTTATGGAAGAAGAAAAAGAAGAAGAAGATCAAACTAAGCCTTTTCCCATTACATTAGGTTGGTTATATGCATAGTTTTGTGTTATTGTGCTTTATTTAAGAGCCTATCTTCAATAAGCTCAGTAAAATTGTGCTTCTTTATTTAGTTTCCAAGCATTTTAATTTTATCAGAGTGTGTTTGACGAATAGAATGATGGTTCATCCGATTGTGTCAAGTAGGCTTAGTTTCGACTGACTCTGGGGATGAATCATAGGCTGTTTATTACTCAAAGAAGTTTGATTTGTTTGCTTGCTTGAGGATGATTTGGATGATCTTGAAGTCCATTTGAAGGTTTGTCTCTTTCTTTCAAATAGAATTGTTGTCAACCTAATGACATGTACTGTGTGGTTAGGTTTGGAGGGCTCTGATGCTGGTTTGGCATCAGTTTCAGAATCTCTGGACTCTGGAGTTCTGTTTGAAGCTTGGTGGTTCTGAGGCTAGTGTCTTGGAGGAATTGGTAAAGGCAATAAATTTGGTCCATATTCAGCAGGATCTTGTTGAAAGCGGTCAAGCACCATTGAACCATGCTTAGCTGCTTACCATGCTCAACAAGAATATGCAAGTTAATGAATTACTGTTTCTGTCTTCTCGGAATTTGTGTCCATCTAAAAGTCATCTGTTTTTTTTTCCCCTCTCTTCTTCATTTGTATAAACAGATAGTGCTCCATTTGAAAAAGCTTACTATCCATTTGGCTGGTACTTTTGTTCATGCTTTTTGCTATTCTCTTTTTTAGGTATCATATGGTTGTTGCTTTTATAGCTGTGCCTTTTGCTTTTCAAGGCAAAAAACAAAAGTGCGTTTGGATACAAAAACAATTTAGGACGGAATATATATAGAAAAATATGTATTTTTGTATTAGATAGACTGATCTTAAAGGATTTGGTTATTTTGTTATGTGCTTTCTTGCCATATGATACAGGGAAACAAATTATTGTTTGAATATGACTGTTGAGCAAGAGAAAATTGTCACAAAAAATTGGCTACCTAAACTTAAAACTGCAATTCTGAATGATCAGAAGTGCTTGGAGGATTGCAAATATACGAGGGGCTTGGTAAGTAATTGCCCTTATTATTTTGCTGGTTATGTCCATATCTCTCTTGCTATGCATTCTATTTTTCGTCAATTTTATATGCAATTTATCTTAACATTATCCATAAAAAATGAAATGGTTGATTTGTTAAGAGTGTCAATTGAAATTGTGGGTGGGGACGTCAGGTAGGACACTACGATAGATTGATAATTTGATTGCAGAGTATGTTTCTTTCTACAACTATGCCTTTTTGTTCATTTATATTTAATTATTTATTTAGAGAGGAATAGAAAATAGAGAGAAGTTGTATTTATCTTTTAATTTTCCTTTAATATAACCTTCGGATTGAACATTCTACCCCAGCTTGAAGAGTGGTGGGAGCAACCTGCATCAACCGTTGTGAATTGGGTTGCAGTTGATGGACAAAATATTGTTGCTAGATACTCATAAAGCAACTTCTTGCATTTTATGATAATCAGGTTTTGCGAACTGAATCTTTGAATTAATGATATTATGAAATCTGTCTAAAATTCTTTTTCTTTGTGTGGAAACACTCATTTCACACAAAAGACTTATATGTAGTATAGTTTGAAGTCAATGAATTTCTTGAAAGAAAATTTTGTAAAAAATTTAGTAAACATTTTTTTCGTTGTAAAGTGATTTTTGTCAATACGTGAAATGATCATTGACCTAGAGTGGAATCTATAGATAGTGTTGATTTCGATTCATTGTCTTATTTTTTTTATTATATTAATTTATCAAATTTTTAATATATTTTAATGGAATATTTGATAATTTTCTAACTTTGTAGATAGAGTTTAAAAACCCATTAAAATACAATTATTGTCCCCATGAATTTTTTTTGCGCATATACGTATTTTTTTTATTTATGATAATTAAACTTGTTATATCAATAAATAATTATCTTTTTTGGTAAAAAAAATTGCTAATTTGAATATTCAACTTCAAGATTTCAAAGCACCTAATCAAACTTGAGGGGATACTTTTGTACTTCATTTTTGAAACAATGATTGGGAAATCATGGCAGATTATTGTATTCTGCTCAAATGGCTTATCCTTGAATAATGCAAAGTGATAGAATGGAACCTGCAACAAATGGTTATGTGCTGATTGCTTTCCCTGGGAATAGGGAGGGTAATGTACGGGTCGCTTGCAAAAAGCAGGTTGAAATGTGAAGAACATAAACACAGCAAAAACAAATTCATTTCCATGACTCAAGTGTTTTTTCATGGCCTTGGCACATGATATCTGTGGCTGCTGTAACTGGCTCGTGAACCTGCAGGAATTAATCCAACCGTCTCACATTGTTGAATTTATGCCATCAAACGAAACGAACTCAATAAATGTAACCATGATTTGCAACCATCAAAGTTTATTACCTTGAAACCTTCATTTCCAAAGTGTACATATTCCTTTTGAGCTGTTTGGAGGTGGGAGAAATTAAACCTGAATTCACTGCTACCAGTTTGCAGTTGACTGGTTTTTGCATGACTGACATAAAGAAGGTTGATGGGTGAGACTATAAAGGTTGATCAGCTTATTGTTTCTGCCGTGTTCAAAATTCAGTGTAAGATTAAAATCAGAATCAACAAAGAGGTTCTTGGTTCTTGGAGAGATGAGAGGAATGGAAATTTCTTGGTTTCCTTTGATATTGTTGCTTGGGTCAACAGTCAATAATCTCTCAGAGGCTAGCCATGATCATAAGCTTCATTCTGCTGTTGTTGTTGGAACTGTGTACTGTGATACTTGTTTCCAAGAGGATTTCTCTAAGCCCACCCACTTTATTTCAGGTTAGCTGTTTGAGTTTCAATTCCCTAGCCTTCTGTTTTAATCTATTCAGGCTCAAATTAATACGTTTTCAAGGATTTTGTTTCTGCAGGTGCATCTGTTGCAGTGGAATGTAAAGATGGGAGTTCGAGGCCAAGTTTTCGACAAGAAGTGAAAACCAATGAACGTGGAGAATTCAAAGTTCATTTGCCTTTCTCAGTTAGCAAACATGTCAAGAAAATCAAGAGATGTTCAGTGGAACTTATCAATAGCAGTGAGCCATATTGTGCTGTGGCCTCAACAGCAACTTCATCATCACTGTATCTCAAGTCAAGAAAGCAAGGAACTCACATTTTCTCAGCTGGGTTTTTCACTTTCAAGCCATTGAAACAACCAAATCTATGCAACCAAAAACCGAGTGTTCAAGATTCTAGGCAAATCAACACCCAAAACACCTTGAGGTTTGCCCAACCAAACTATCCAACATTTCCACCTCCACTTCAAGACCCAGCAACGCCACAACCAAGTCCCCTGCTTCCCAATCTCCCACCATTACCTCAACTCCCTCAACTCCCACCTCTGCCATCCCTTCCAGGGCTCCCTTTTCCACCAATTCCGGGAAGGAATTAGAAAACTTTGTAAAACCAACCAATATCGGTTCTTTACGTTCTGTTGGCCAGTTAATTATCAATTGGTAAAGTCACTTATCATGTAGAGCAGCTGCTCAATTGTCAATCCTCTATTTCCATTCCATTATCTACCTTTTGAAAGTTCATGTGGTTTAGCATTCAATGGAGAATCTACATCTGCATAATATAATGGGAGTTTTATATTTCAGAATTGCATTAAAACCAAGCAACTGCTTGGTTGAGACTGAGGAAAAACATACACATGTACACAAGACCAACACCAAGGATACAAAGTAATGAAACCAAAACTGCAACATAGCATGAATATGATATAACGGACTATTGGATTTGGGATTATGAAAATCATATGCTTTCAAAGAGATTTTAGGCCAATCTATTCATAGAATTACTAGTTGAGGCTCTTCGTTACTCCGAAAAGAAGAAAAGATTCATAACAAAAGACTCAATTATTAAAGCGTAATAAGATATCCTTCAAGATTTTTTGTTGAGTGATCCTTCTGGGTTCGAGTCGTTTTCATCATATTCTTCTGATGACAAAGGATCATCCCTCCGACAATGAATTCGATATTTCTGAGAGCAAAGATATGGGTAAGAGCATCAATTTTTTTATTTTTTATTCGAACTTAATTCTTTGAGTAAGGAAAACATAGATATTAGGGTTGGCAATCAACCTGAAGATGGCTCTTCACTTGGTCATTAGTGAGTCCCTCAACTTGCATAACCTTTCTGATTTGCTTTGGAGTTGCCACTGCCAAAAAAAACATATACTACTTCAATGAAATAAAAATGCATAAAAATTATATAACAATAGTCTCATTTTTTTTTTCTCAATGACGCATGAAAGTTTAAAAAAAAGTATAATGATATCAGGTTCTACCTTCAATTCCTCCAAGGAGATTCAAAGCCTCCAGAAACCTTGCATGAAGCTCTGGTGACCAAGTTCTCCTGTTATTCTTCCAAATTGGTTGAGTTAGTGGCCTTGGGTGATAATTCAGAGTTGGATTATCAGCCTTCAGATTCAAGCCACACTGGCCATTATTTGTTCCAATACTTGCAAATCTGCTGCAGGATTCTCTTATATTAATCTCCCTGCTGCTGCATTCCTTTTCAGCTAGAGATAATCTGAAACTACTATCCTTGAAAGGAATGGGATTCTGATTTGGAACCTGGTGTCAAAGAAAAAAACAATGTAAACAGTTTTAATAAAGGGTTTGCAGCTATGTATGGGGTAATTACCTGAATAAAGTCTATGAATGTTTTCTGCCTCTTGTTTTCATAATTAGAGTTCCAAAGCTGGTGAGGAGATCTCATCAAACTCTTTCCTTTGTAGTCATACTTCTGATCTGCAGCTGATATATCTGTTTGTTTTTCTTCATAATGTTTCCTCTTGATTGCCAGAAACTCCATTAACGGCCTTCCAGTAGTTTCAGATTCCATTCCATTCTTGATGTTCATAAATTCATCTTTTAGTGTTCCAAGTGCTACATCCCATATCAAACCAAAAGCTTAAACGACAACATTTTCAGAAAGGGGTGAAAAACAAAAACATAAATAAATCAAACTTAATGTAATTGGCTCACCCTCCATTAGAAGCAGCATACATTGAGGAAGTTGGCGTCTGAAAGCCACAATGCTGTTCAATTCTTCTTCATATTGATTGATATAATCATTCAAAACTGCTAATTTATCTGATGCATTGCCCACATTTGACAAATCTGTCAGCAGGTTAGCTATGGTTTTAGGCACATAGGATGGTTTAAGGCTCAAGTTTAGCTCCAGAGGAGTACTTGATGAACCCATGTTTTTCTTTTCTTTCCTTTCCTCTCTATAGCAAAAACTGATCTTTCTTTTTCCTGCTCAACAGGTAAAATAGAAGAAATTAAAACCAGAATCCAGTATAATCCTAAAAGACAAATTTGATTACATATGAAAGAGGGATTCCCACATATGCATTAATTTCTTTTCACTTTGAAAGGGAAAAAAAGAAGAGAATACTATAACTTCAATGGCCTGACATCAGATTCTCAGTAATTAATGCTTTGAGTGTATTTGTTGATCACTATCATCTTTGACAACTCAACTTCTGATTTATCATGGAATCTACCTCTTTAACTGCTTGTTCTCTCTTCATGCCATTCAATTCGAGTTTTAGCTGATCTAATTGTCTCTTCAAGTAATCTTGCTGCCTTCTCTAGACATTGATATATTGCTTTTGTGCTTCAACTCAGTCTGATTGAAGAAAAAATGACTTGTTGAAAGCTATGATTTTCATTTTCTAGTTATGTTTGACTCATCATCTGAAAACATGATGAACCAGAAAGAAAAGAAAATGCTAAACAAAGGAAAGTAAATTCCCAGATTGCCTGTCTTTTGACGTGAATTAAGCACAAACAAACACCCCCAGAATTCTGACAGGAACATTCAGACACGTTAAGCATTGAACTCAGACTAAAGAGCCTAAGACCAAACCTCGTCTTTGTCATTATTTGCCCTCATATGTTTCATCTCTATCCCTTGCAAATCAGATTCTTCTTAAGTATCTTTTCCTAAAGGAAAGAAGAAATTAAGGAGTGTTAAATGCAGACTTTGTTTTCTCAGTAATTGAAGGTTCTTTGACACTCTAAGGCAGGATCCCTCAAAAGAAAGACACTTGGATTATGCATTGAACATACATGGTCTGACCAGGATCCAATTTTTTTTTTTCATTTTTTTAATGCACAAGAAGAAAATCACCCTAGGCATATTTAATTAGTTGGGGTTTTTTTTCTTCTTAAATTTGTAAATAACAATAAAATACTAATAAATTTAATGTATACGGATAATATACACATTGATATTAATAATTAAAAAAAAATCGAATAGAAAATCAATGTTTGAGAAAAAGAGAATTGATAAAAAACGAAAATAAAGTGGATAAAACTAAGAAGAGATTCATAAAATAGATGGTAAAATGGATAAAAATAAATTTTTTTATTGCAATAAAAATACTTGTAAATGGTTAATAAATCAATATATATATATATATGATTTTTTAAGGTTAAGCTTAACTTGATTAGATAAATTTAAAGTGCTTAACAATTTTAGCCATTTTTTTATATTAATACTTACATTTTTCATTTTTTTTCTTTTTTTTTAATTAAAAGTTGAAATCAATTCTAAGAGTGTTAATAATACAGTATAAACAAATTTTGTTATATTTGTGATTTATTTAATTAATTAATAAATATTAAAATATTTTTATAATTTTTTGTTAAATTTAATAAACAAATCTAAATTAAACTTATTTAGGAACTAATTATTAGACCTTTATTTATTTACACAAATAAATCAAATATAAACAAATTCTATAATTTCATGATCTGTAATTTAATTTATGAATAATAAAATATTATTAATTATTAATTATTAATTATTAAATTTAATAAATAAATATAAATAAAAAATTAAATATATTCACCAACTATTTACCAAATATTCTATTCGGTTTATATCCTAAATTTTATGCTTTAATAACTTTTCAAAATCTCAAAAAGCGAAAGAAATATAAAGCAAAGTCTACTTTTTTCCTTCTGGCCAAAGCAAAGTCGACATTCACTTTATTACTTTCACTTCCTGATAAGCCAAGAACCAAAACAAGAGTCGGTGAAGTTTCTCTCCACCGCCTTATAGTTTCTATTTCTCTCAATGAAACCCTTCTAAATCTCCCAATTCTTTACTTTTTCTTTCCCTCCTCTCCCTGGTTCCCGATCTTGAAAAACCACACACACTGTCTATTTTCTCACAAAATGGCAGATCACTTAACGCGACTCTGCCAATTCCTCGCCGAAGAGAAGCTGTCATCGTCCTCCTCATCGCTCGATCTTCTCCAGAAGTTTCGTTCCGATGAGTCGATCAAGTTAGCGCTCCAAGACTTTTACTTGATTCTTCAAACCGGCCTGGACCCGATCGAACCGGGTTCCGAACCCCGGTTTAAGTCTTGGTCCGATTCGCTGATTCTCTCCCTCGCTTCTTTAGGATCCGATATTGCCTTTGTCTTCCGATCCCTCTCAGGTTTGTTTCTTTTTATCTTTACTACTCTTGAAAGTGTATATTTTTAATTTTTGAATAAATATGTAAATTCCTCTGTTTCGATTATTTTCTCTTTTTTTTTTTGTTTGTATTTGTTCCTGATTTTCTATTTCAAGAATGGGGTTTCCTTTGTTGTTGATTGTTTTTTATGAAGGGCATTTACTTATGTTGTTTCTGGAGAGAAGAAATGTTGTGTTTCTTTTTGTTTTTTAAATGATGAAGGATTAGATTCATTTACAATTTTTTTTTTGTTTGAGCAGTGGAACAATTGGAACCGATAATTGTTGCGGTGGGAAGGAAGTTGGTGGAATTTACTGTTTGTTTTTTGGAGAAATCAGACTTCAGTGGTGATGATTGGAGTTTACAGGTTTGAGAAAGAAACTTTGTCATTACATAATTAATGAATATGTTTTTTTTTTTTTTGGTATAATTATGAAAGATTTTGTGCATGTTGAATTATGTAAAAAGTTGCGTGTTTTACTTTTCCTTCCAGTTCTTCCTTTTATAAAAACAAAAGAAGGAAAAAGAAAAAAAATCTGATTCTTTGCTCATTTTCCCTAAATATATAGTGCTTAATTTAATTTGCAACAAGTCCTTTATTTGCCTTTGAGTTGTAGTTAACTTATCACATCTTCTAGAGTAATGGGTTGTTTATGAAACTTGAAGTGCTTTGTGTTTAAAGTATCTTTAGTTATCTTGAGTGCTCTCATGTTATGAGAACTGGCTTGTCTGCTGATTATATTTTACACTATTAGCTTGCTTACTCAAGAAGTTTTAGTGTGCAGGGTCTGTTTAACATTCATAAAACTTGACTCGTTGAACCTTGTTTTTCAATTCGTTCTTGGCAGTTCAATTTTTTAATTAGTAAAATCATGTAAAATATTACTATTTGAGGCACTGGAATTTATACGATGAGAGCTTTTCAAGGCATTGAAGATTTGGAACATATGTACTGTACATGCTTGTTAGAGGTAAAAAATAAACAAAAACTCTTGACAGTTCTAGAGAGTGTTAACATATTATCAACATGCTTGCTGGTGTTGGCATTGCCATGGATAGGTTTGAAGTATTCTACCTAGTAGCTACGGTGGACTTAAGTTTGAAAAAGTTAGAGAGGGCTTAGGGTTTATAGTTGTGGAGAATAGGGTTTAGGGTTAGTACATAGCTTATGTTTTAAGTGGTTAACTTTTGATTATAACAATATGGCTTCAATTCTAGCTCTAGCTGGCTGGTTTTGTGTAGCTGTTGCTAGGGTTTAAGGGTTGTTACCTTAGGGAAAGCTGGTGTTAATTGGGATTGCTCTAGGGAGGGCAAGGAAGGGAGGGAGAAAAAGAGAACAAAATGTCCCAGGCAAGTAATTACTTTTTATTTCATTTTTCAAAGCCTACCGGAACATAAATTAAATAACAAGTGTTTAGGGAGTCTGGACAATTCTTTAGTCCATTACGTTTTCGATTCAACCAGAAATCTAACTGATAAATGCATTAAGGCATACTTAAAACTTAAGGGAACTCAAAATTACATAGTGCTCTTTCACAAGGAAATTTTGTAACTAAAATTACATAGAAAAAAACAAGAGAAGTTAATCATCCATGGCTACTTCAGGCATAGTGTTCGATGACCTTACTTTCTTGAACTTATGTTCTATATGACTTTTTGAGCATCCAACGTAAAGTTAAATGGGAATAGTTAAAGAGACTCAACTTGAAAAGGTTACTACGAATCCCAAATGGAAGGTTTTAAGGTAACACCACTTTGCACTCCCTCATATGTTCCAATAGACAACTGTGATAAATAATTCTATCATATGGGCTAGGAAAACAGGATAACATGCACACATAAACAGAAAATGTGACCACAAACAATCAGCATTTGATAATTGGGGAATGTTAGGTTTGAGGTAGTAGATAAAGAGAGTTTCAAATAGGAACTAACTTTTTCTAAAGACAAGTTTGCTTGAAATTTCTGGTAGCAGCTAAGTTGTTTTAGTCTGTGTGAATATGTTAAATGGTAGAAGGCTATGAACTATTGGCTTCCCTCTGTCAGGCAAAAACAATATAAATGTCTATAACTTTGTCATTGAACTATTGGTGGGAGAATAAGAATACTTCATTTGAAATCCCAGATGGTTGAAATGGCAACTTCTTTACAACAAAAGTTTTGGAAGTTTGATTATTGATGCTTACCCATCTGTGATTTGCTAAAGGAAATTTTTTCATGTTAAAAAGTGATAGAAAACATCATTTTATGTAATAAAGAGCAGTCATCCAATTGTTGTTGTTGTTGTTGTGTGTGTGTGTGTGTTTTTTTTTTTTTTTTAATTTCAAAAGATGGATTTTTTGGTTGATCTAATTAACATCTGACATGATTGTAGGTGGTGTAGAATAGTGTCCTGTTTGTTGGGTTTATTATGTCTAAGATTGATTATCATTTAGTGTTGAGTTGAAGACCAAAGAGGGCATGGCTAGGAACTTTAAACTCTAGAAAGGACCTTGCTTTTTATTGATGTAACTCACTTTATGGTCCTATGCATAGCAGAAAGGCATAAAGTGATCTTTGTAGCTGACCCACTTAGTAGGAAAAGGCTTGGTTTTCTGTTTGTTGTATAGTCTGGGTCTCATTGTAGTTTCTGCGAATTTAAATACGACACTATTTCGTCTCTCTTATCTTCTTATGGTTGCTGTTTGATTCATTTGTTTTTTTGATCTTATGCTTTCTACTTTGTGTAAAGTCAAATATATTATATATATGCTGCTGTATTCATTTTCCTCTCCATGCTAATTATCAATTATATATATTTGGCATAATTTCTCTTTGTATTTCCAGAGTAATATGATACAACTTTTGGAGATTATATTGGGTGATGGAACAGACAAAGTAGTTGATTCATTGCAGCCTGCCTCTGTAAATAGCCTTGTAGACTTGTTGCCAATAGTTTCTCGCAACTCTGGTGGTATTGAGCTGGATGACCACATAAAATGTGGTCTTCAAGGTATCTCCTATTCTTGCATATTCTTGTTTACTTATTTTAGTGGCCTGCATTTATTACTGATTCTATTTGCACTCCAAACATCTCGAGAAGGGATCAAGTGCTCCAGAGCAGAGAAGCAAGTGGATCGACTTCTCCTGGCATTAGCTTCTGAGTGTGTGCAATCTGAAAGACAAGTTTCAGGGTTTGATGCTTCCACTTTCCACGAAGATTTGAATGGTCTAATTTTCCTGTCCCAGCATTGGGCTGTTGCCCATGCACAATGCATTCCATGTTTAATTTTGCTCTGCAAAGAGCTTGTTGAACTTCCTGATATTGATGAAAGGATAGCAGGTACAAATTTCCGCAAGAGACTTTCCTTCAGTTTGAGGATTTTGAAGTTACTTGGTTGTCTTATAAAGGATGTGCCGTATGTAGAATATGATTCTGCATTGTTAGAAGCAGTTGCTTCATGTGCTGATGTATTGCCGAATTTGATTAGATCTAGCTTTGAATTTGTAAATAACATGGCTGCTATGGAGGGTAATTTTGAGAGTCTTGTACTGTTGCAAGTGGAAGAGTTTATTCATCTTGTTCAAGTTATTTTCTGCAAAAGTGTCGTTTTTCAGAATGTCCAAGCATGTATTGTAGCGTCTATTTTGGGACATCTTGATCCTTCCATTTGGAGGTACAACAAGGCTGCTTCGAACATAAAGCCCCTTTTAGCCTACTTCCCTCAAACTGTTGTTTATCTCTTGAAGCTCATTCAGGATCTCAGAATCCAAACAAATGAGATTGTTGATTTGAAGGAGCTTGACTCAGAACTTGTTGGCAGTTGTGCTGATTTGTCAAATGATTCCCCTTCATGCCATGTACATCTTCAAAAGGTTCCCTTGCTAAAGAAGTTCACTCTGGAGGATCTATTAAAAATGATATTTCCTTCATCAAGTAACTGGGTGGACAATCTGATGCATCTTACTTCTTTTCTTTATTCTGAAGGAGTAAAATTAAGGCCAAAAATGGAGAAGTCGACCAGTTTTGCAAAATCTAATTGCTCTACAGAAGTGGAAAATGCTGTTTGTCATGATGATGAAGCCCTTTTTGGGAATCTTTTCTCTGAGGGTAGCCGGATGTTAGGATCTGCAGATGTATGTGATCAAACAGCGGTTGTAAGTTCTACCTCCAGCAATTGCAACATGCCAATGCAAGCTGCTAAGGAACTGTTGAGCTTTCTGAAAGGATGTATCTTCTCTTATGAATGGCATCCTTCTATTTACGAGGATGGTTGCAGAATGCTTGGTGCAGACCACATTGATATTTTACTTTCCATACTCAACTGTCAGGGATGCCATTTTGAAGATAACTTTGGAGCTTCTCATGAAGATAGGAAGAGTGGGCATATCCATGAACTTTCTTTTCAACTTCTGCACAATCTTCTTACCTACCATGCATTGTCTGATTCACTTGAGGATTACCTAGTTGAGCAAATTTTGAGTGTTAAAAATGGTATATTTGTTTATAATGATCAGACCTTAAGTTTGCTGGCTCATGCACTTCTCTCTAAGGTGGGCTTAGGTGGAAGCCACTTGAGAACCAAAATATACAGAGGATTTGTTTCTTTTATTGTTGAGAAGGCAGAAGCTATTTGCTCAGATTGTCCTAACATGGAGGAACTTCTGGTCACCCTTCCATCTGTTTTTCACATTGAGATTCTTCTTATGGCATTCCATTTATCACCTGAAGGAGAAAAGGTGACTCTGTCAAACTTTATATTTTCTACCCTTAGAACAATTCATGTTCCATCTGCAGGTTCTTCTGTTACTCAGCTCTCATGTTGGGCTTTGGTAGTTTCAAGGTTGATATTACTCCTTCGTCACATGGTATTACATCCATGTACTTGTCCACCATTATTGCTGCTAGATTTGCGATCAAAGTTGAGGGACACCCAATGTTTTGTTTCTCATGTGCCTACAAATTCTTTTGATAGTGTTTCTTCTTTTGTATCGATTGCAACAAAGAATATGACAGGTGCTTTGGTTGAGGAGGATTCAATCTGCAGTAGCCTGATTCAGCAATTACTTGATGTTGCATACCTTCCTTCTCCACTTTGCAGAGAAAATATGGCTATAGGATCATTATGTTTGACTTGTGATGATCTGTGTGCAACTTTCTCATGTATTCTGGGGCTTTGGAATGGTAAAAAAGCAGCAGCTATGGAAGACCTTATTGTTGAAAGGTATATTTTCTTGCTTTGTTGGGATATTCCAACTATGAAGTCTCCGTTGGATCATCAGCTGTCATTGTGGAGTAACCTGCAGACTCTGGACATATCTAGCATAGAACATTTCTTTAACTTCAGCCATTCACTTTTGGGCCAGTGTAATGTTATTAGCAAGAGTGTTAACTTTCAAAATCTTGTGGTTGGGTTGCTAAGGCACTTGCATTCTGCACATGTGCAGGATAATATTGAGAATCTAGGGTGGGATTTCTTGAGAAATGGGATGTGGATGTCTTTGGTACTATCTTTGTTTAATATTGGCATTGGAAGATATTGTGCAAAGAACAAAATCCCTGGAGTTGGTACATTCTGGACAGAGAACAGATCTAGTGATGATGAGTATGCTAATTCTGCAGAAGGCTTCATTTCCTGCTTGATTGCAGATGGTCAAACTTCAGAGCTGTTGAGGATATTCTCATCCTTCTTAAACAGATATTTGCAGGCTTATGAAAAGGCTTTTCTTGCTATACTTGGTGATAGCCAGCATGATGACAATATGTTATCTTCTATGCTGCTTCTGAAGCAGTCTACATTTGACAAAGTCCTCTGGGATGAACTCCTTAAGAAGTGTGGTGTGAATTCTTTTCAGTTGGAATCTGTTCTTGACATCTTATTGAAGTCAGACGGAGGTGTTGAGAAGAGAGCTTCTGGCATTGTAGCTAAGGTATTTTGGGAATGTATATTACACGGTTTTCCTTCTCATCTTCGAAGTTCTAGTGGAATCCTTCTTTCTTGTATTCTTAACATAAGGGGGATTATTTTCACTTTGGATGGTTTACTGAAACTACACAATTTGAAAGGAAATATTTTGCTGGAGAATGATGTTCTATGTCAAATTCTTGATTCATTGATGATTGTGAAATTAGATCGCATCTTTGAAAGTCTTCATGGAAAATGTGAAAATGTTTGTCTCAACTTGAATGCTGGAAGTAAACTGTCTGATTACACTGAACTGTTTCTACTGAAGCGCATGGAGGGGTTTCTAAGAGATATTACTTCCAGAGAACTGGGTGACACCAGTATCCTTGAATGGGTAATTACCAATGCTATTGATACCATGGATGCCTTCAGGAAAGATCCTTCGAAGTCTACAATTTTCAAACTTTATCTTGGAGCTGAAGATATGTCTATACAGCTCAAAGAGCTGCATGGTTCACAGCGTGGTGATATATTGGTTCTTATTGACTCGGTGGCCAACTGTTACACTGAATCAGTTAACATTAAGGTGCTTAACTTCTTTGTTGATATTATATCTGGAGAGCTATGTCCTAATCTTAAACTGAAGATACAGAGTAAATTCCTCAGCATGGATTTGCTGTTATTGTCCAAGTGGTTGGAGAAGAGGCTATTAGGCTGCACAGCTGAAGCTTTGGAAGGGGTAAAGAGTGCCAAAGCAAATTCTGTTTCTCTGAGAGAATCAACTATGAGTTTTATTTTGTGCCTTGTATCATCACATTCAGAGCTACGCAATCATTTGTTTGAAGCTTTATTGGTCTCACTTGAGACTGCATTTTTGCAATTTGATATTCACACTGCTAAGTCATATTTCCATTTTGTTGTTCAACTTGCAAGAGGGGAGACCTCAATGAAGTTGCTTTTAAAGAGGACAGTAATGCTGATGCAGAAATTGGCAGGTGAAGAGCATTTGCTGCCAGGATTAAAGTTTCTCTTTGGCTTTCTTGGATGTTTCTTGAGTGATTGTGGGTCCTCCGGGAATACAACAGAAAAATGTTCTGGGAAGTCTCCATCTATTAGTAGTCCTGTGGTGGGCCCTGTGGCTTCTAGACAAGTGGAATCCAGGAAAAATTCTGATACTTTGGTTCTTTCAGCAAATCGAGATGGGGAATCTGCTTCTTTTGACTGTGATGCAACTTCTGTAGATGAAGATGAGGATGATGGAACATCTGATGGTGAGGTAGCTAGCATAGATAAAGATGAGGAAGAAGATACTAACAGTGAAAGGGCTCTCGCTTCTAAAGTTTGTACATTCACTTCTAGTGGCAACAATTTCATGGAACAACATTGGTATTTTTGTTATACCTGTGATCTGACTGGATCAAAAGGCTGCTGCTCTGTTTGTGCTAAAGTCTGTCACCGTGGTCATCGTGTTGTTTATTCACGCTCCAGTCGGTTTTTCTGTGACTGTGGAGCAGGAGGTAATAGGGGTAGTAGTTGCCAATGCTTGAAGCCTCGAAAATTCACTGGTTGTGATAGTGCTCTTAATTGCAGTGCCACCAATTTTCAGTCCTTTATACCTGTCACAGAGGATGCAGATCAGCTGCCAGAAAGTGATTCAGATGTGGATGAGGATGTCGGGGCAGATATCGAAAACTCGCTCAGGTTGTCTGTTCCAAAAGAGCTTCAAGATAGTATCCCTATGTTGCTTGAAGAACTTGATGTTGAGAGTCGGGTGCTTGAACTTTGCTTTACATTGTTGCCTTCTATAACAAGCAAGAGGGGATCCGACCTTTCAAAAGATAAGAAAATTATTCTGGGCAAAGACAAAGTTCTTTCTTATGGTGTAGATCTCTTGCAATTGAAGAAGGCATACAAAAGTGGGTCCTTGGATCTGAAGATAAAGGCTGATTATTCGAATGCCAAAGAACTTAAATCACATTTAACTAGTGGTTCTCTTGTCAAATCATTGCTCAGTGTCAGTAATCGAGGTAGACTTGCTGTTGGAGAAGGTGACAAAGTTACTATATTTGATGTTGGGCAGTTAATACCAGCCACTATTGCACCTGTAACAGCAGACAAGGCCAATCTTAAGGCTTTATCCAAGAACCTTGTTTGGTTTGAAATTGTTCACCTTTCATTTAATCCTGTGGTAGAGAATTACCTTGCTGTGGCAGGGTATGAAGATTGCCAGGTTCTTACTTTGAATCCTCGTGGAGAAGTGACCGATCGTCTGGCCGTTGAACTTGCCCTGCAAGGTGCATATATCAGACGGATAGAGTGGGTACCTGGTTCTCAGGTTCAGTTAATGGTGGTTGCTAACAGGTTTGTCAAAATATATGATCTATCTCAAGACAACATCAGTCCTATGCATTACTTTACGTTGCCAGATGACACAATAGTCGATGCAACACTTTTTGTGCCCTCTCAGGGAAGGATGTTTCTTATTGTCTTTTCAGAACAAGGGAGTTTATTTAGGCTGCAACTATCTTTTGAGTGTCACATGGGGCCTACACCTTTGAAGGAAATAATTCGTATTCAGGACAGAGAAATTCATGCAAACGGCTCATCTTTGTACTTTGCTTCTACTTATAAGTTACTTTTCTTGTCCTATCAGGATGGCACTACTTTGATAGGCCGGTTAAGTCCCAATGCCTCATCATTGACTGAGATATCTTGTGTTTATGAGGAGGAGCAAGATGGTAAGCTTCGACCAGCTGGATTGAATCAATGGAAAGAGTTACTGGTTGGTAGTGGGTTATTCTGTGGCTTCTCAAGTGTGAAATCAAATTCTGCACTTGCAGTATCCATGGGTGCTCATGAGTTTTTTGCACAGAATTTGAGGCATGCTATGAGCTCTTCCTCACCTTTAGTTGGGATAACTGCATATAAGCCCTTATCTAAAGACAAGGTCCACTGTCTTGTTTTACATGATGATGGGAGCCTTCAGATATATTCTCATGTTCCTGTAGGAGTGGATGCCAGTACTAGTGCCACTGCTGAGAAAGTGAAAACATTGGGTTCTAGTGTCCTTAATAATAAAGCTTATGCTGACACAAAGCTAGAATTCCCCCTTGACTTCTTTGAGAAAACAGTTTGCATTACAGTAGATGTGAAACTGGGTGGTGATGCTATCAAGAATGGTGATTCTGAAGGAGCTAAACAGAGCTTGGCGTCAGAGGATGGTTTTCTAGAAAGTCCAAGTCCTACAGGATTTAAGGTGTTTCTTTATATTCCTTTTTCTTTTTATCTGTAGTTTTTATAGCCATTGGTTAAATGTTTGGCTTCGGTGAGTGTTTGCTATACTATTTACTTATGTACTCTTGAGTTTGTCTTTACTAGCTGCTAGTGGGATTTGCCATGATCATTGTGATGATGTAAAATTGCCTTTTAATGAGTTAGGCTTCCTTACAACAAGATTTCTACCGTTTATACAGCACTTAAAACTCCATCTGGCAGTATGAGCATGAGGCTGACATTTTGCTTGTGTTAAACTAGTGGTCACCCAACATTACTTCTAAAAACATTCGAAAAGTGTCAATCATGCACTTAGAGTTGTGAGTGCTTGTTCAGCCTGTTACATATAGTTGCATTTTCTATGTTTTGTTAAGGTCTTAAATATTCATCCCTTTGAATATTATAATTGATTTTTTTTTTCAGATATCTGTTTCCAATTCAAACCCTGATATTGTCATGGTCGGTTTTCGTATATATGTGGGTAATCAATCAGCAAACCATATACCTTCTGAGATTACCATTTTCCAGAGGGTGATAAAGCTTGATGAGGGCATGCGGTCCTGGTATGACATCCCATTCACTATAGCTGAATCACTACTTGCTGATGAGGAATTCATCATCTCTGTTGGTCCAACCTTCAGTGGTTCGGCTCTACCTAGAATAGATTCACTTGAAGTTTATGGTCGAGCTAAAGATGAATTTGGTTGGAAGGAAAAAATGGATGCAGTATTAGATATGGAAGCTCGTGTTCTTGGTTCCAATTCCTTGCTTGCAGGTTCAGGTAAAAAGAGCCGGTCAATGCAGTCTGCTCCTATTCAGGAACAGGTGGTGGCTGATGGTCTTAAGCTTCTCTCGCGGATTTACCCTCTATGCAGATCACAAGAAGAGCATCTAAAAGCTGATCTGAGCAAGCTAAAGAGCAAGCAGTTGTTGGAAGCAATATTTGAGAGTGATAGGGAACACTTGATGCAGGGTGCTGCTTTCCGTGTTCTGCAGGCTGTGTTTCCTAAAAAAGATATATACTACCAGGTACTGGCCAAAATGGAATGTTTATAACCTAATACTATGTTGCCTGAGCTGGTTTATGTAAGTGTCTCATTAGTCTCTAATAATGAGAAATTCTCTGCTTTAGGCGAAGGACACCATGCGTCTTCTTGGGGTGGTCAAGTCTACATCTGTTCTTTCTTCAAGGCTTGGAATTGGTGGTGCTACAGGAGGGTGGCTTATTGAGGAGTTCACTGCTCAAATGCGGGCTGTGTCTAAAATTGCTCTGCACCGTCACTCTAATTTAGCCATTTTCTTGGAGATGAATGGTATAAGCTTTATGCATAGGTTCCCTTTATATTAAATCTGGCATATTAATGTGTATTTACCAAGTAATATCGACACTTGCTCAAGCGTTCCCATTTAGCTCGGACACTTTATGCATCTTGAATGCCTTCTCTGCATGTAACTGGAAAAAAACCATTTCCTGAAGCTTGACATGTTTGTTGATTGGCTGTTGTTTTCATGTCTCTTGGTATTCTCATATTTGCTTCTGTCAATATTTAGGTCTTTTTTAACCTCGAACTGTTAATAGAGGGTTAAGTTTGTTTCCCCCTTAAAAATATCCAAAGAAAGTCCATATAGAGCAAATGGGTTTGCAACTTTTGAATCTTATGAGAATGATGTTTCAGTTTGTTTTGCATTTAGGAAATATTTGCTTTTCTTTCTTTTTTGATGGGGGTGGAGGTGGGGGAGCTGATTTATATTTCTAAAATAATTTTTTATTATGTAGGTTCCGAAGTTGTGGATGGGCTTATGCAGGTTTTGTGGGGAATTTTAGACTTTGAACTGCCTGACACACAAACTATGAATAATATTGTGATATCTGCCGTGGAGCTAATTTACAGTTATGCTGAATGTTTGGCTTTGCATGGAAAGGACACAGGGAGGTGCTCTGTGGCACCTGCTCTTTTATTATTCAAAAAACTTCTCTTCTTCCCAAACAAGGCAGTTCAAACTTCTAGCAGGTACTTGTTTTAATAATTGCTGCTGCGTATGGGTCTATTGTAGCATTTTGGGTGCTTACTTATGCTTCTTTTTCAGTTTGGCCATATCATCAAGACTGCTCCAGGTACCATTTCCAAAACAAACTATGTTAGGAAATGATGATGCAGTAGAAAGTGCAGTAATAGCCTCTGTGCCTGCTGATACTTCTGGCGGAAATACGCAAGTCGTGATTGAAGAAGATTCTATAACCTCATCTGTTCAATACAGTTGTGATGGCTGTTCTACTGTTCCCATACTAAGGCGGAGATGGCATTGCACTGTGTGTCCTGATTTTGACTTATGTGAGGCATGCTATGGAGTTCTAGATGCTGATAGGCTTCCCTCACCCCATTCTAGAGATCATCCTATGACTGCAATTCCAATACAAGTGGAATCTGTTGGAGGAGATGGCAGTGAAATTCGCTTCTCCACAGATGATTTGAGTGATTCAAACTTGGTGACATCTGTAACAGATGTCAGCGTGCAGACTTCTGTGCCTTCAATTCATGTCTTAGAACCGAGTGAATCCATGGAGTTCTCTTCTTCAATGACTGACCCTGTTTCAATTTCTGCTTCAAAACAAGTTGTGAATTCCGTGCTTCTGTCTGAGCTTCTTGAACAGTTGAAAAGGTGGATGGAGACCACTTCTGGGGTTCGAGCTATCCCTGTTATGCAACTTTTCTACAGATTATCATCTGCTGTGGGTGGGCCTTTTATTGACAGTTCAAAGTCTGAAACCTTAGATTTGGAAAAATTAGTTAAATGGTTTTTGGATGAAATTAACCTCAATAAACCTTTTGTAGCTAGAACACGGTCTTCTTTTGGAGAAGTGGCGATCCTTGTCTTCATGTTTTTCACCTTGATGCTCCGAAACTGGCACCAGCCTGGTAGTGATGTTGCTGCTTCCAAAGCATCTGGGAATGTGGACACACCTGATAAAAGTGCTACTCAAGTCTCTTGTTCGCTTGCCTCTCAGTCTTCCTTAGTGGATCATGACAATATGGACTTTGCATCCCAACTTCTTCGAGCTTGCAATTGTCTTAGGGACCAAGCTTTTGTTAATTATCTAATGGATATCCTGCACCAGCTAGTGCATGTTTTTAAGTCACCGACTGCTGGTCCTGAAAGTGCTCATGGTTCAAATGTTGCTTCTGGATGTGGGGCTTTATTGGCAGTCCGAAGAGATTTACCTGCTGGTAATTTTTCTCCCTTCTTTTCAGATTCATATGCCAAAGCTCATCAAGCAGATATTTTTATGGACTACCACAGGCTACTGTTAGAGAATGCATTTCGATTGGTGTACACTTTAGTAAGACCAGAAAAACAAGATAAGAGTGGGGAGAAAGAAAAGGTTTGTAAGACATCCTCTGGTAAGGATTTGAAGCTTGATGGGTATCAGGAAGTCCTCTGCAGTTATATCAATAATCCTCATACAACATTTGTGAGAAGATATGCAAGGAGGCTGTTTCTGCATCTCTGCGGAAGCAAAACTCAATACTATAGTGTTCGGGACTCTTGGCAATTCTCAACTGAAGTGAAGAAACTATACAAACATGTAAATAAATCTGGTGGATTTCAAAATCCTGTCCCATATGAAAGAAGTGTTAAGATAGTTAAGTGCCTTTCTACAATGGCTGAAGTGGCTGCTGCCCGACCTCGGAACTGGCAGAAGTACTGCTTGAGACATGATGATGTTTTGCCCTTCCTAATAAATGGGATATTCTATTTTGGTGAGGAGTCCGTCATTCAGACTCTTAAATTATTAAATTTGGCATTCTATTTAGGGAAGGATATGAATCACTCTTTGCAAAAAGCAGAATCTGGGGATTCAGGAACTAGTTCAAACAAATCAGCCACACAATCTCTGGATTCAAAGAAGAAGAAGAAGAGTGATGATGGAATTGAATCTGGTTCAGAGAAATCTTTTGTGGATATGCAGGTGGTGGTTGAAATCTTTACTGATAAGGGGGGTGATGTCTTGAGGCAATTTATTGATTACTTTTTAATGGAATGGAACTCAAGCTCTGTACGTTCAGAGGCCAAGTGCGTTCTGTATGGTGTGTGGCATCATGGGAAGCATTCATTCAAAGAAACTGTGTTGGCAGCTCTCTTGCAAAAGGTCAAATGCTTGCCAATGTATGGTCAGAATATTGTAGAGTATACTGAACTTGTCACTTGGTTACTGGGTAAGTTCCCTGATAACAGTTCAAAACAACAGGCAGAACTTGTGGACCACTGCTTGACCCCTGATGTTGTTAGGAGTATATTTGAGACACTTCATTCACAAAATGAACTCTTAGCTAATCATCCAAATTCTCGCATATATAACGCATTGAGCAGTCTGGTAGAATTTGATGGTTACTATCTTGAGAGTGAGCCATGTGTTGCCTGCAGCTCTCCTGAGGTTCCATATGGCAGAATGAAGCTAGAAAGTTTGAAATCTGAAACCAAGTTTACTGACAACCGCATCATTGTGAAATGTACAGGAAGTTATACAATCCAGACTGTGACTATGAATGTTCATGATGCCCATAAGTCCAAGTCAGTAAAAGTCTTGAACCTGTATTATAACAATCGACCTGTGGCTGACTTGTCAGAGTTGAAAAATAATTGGTCATTATGGAAGCGCGCAAAGAGTTGTCATCTTGCTTTCAACCAGATTGAGCTGAAAGTGGAGTTCCCCATTCCAATTACTGCTTGTAACTTCATGTTTGAGCTTGATTCTTTCTATGAAAATCTTCAAGCCTTATCCCTTGAACCATTGCAATGTCCACGATGCAGCCGACCTGTCACTGATAAGCATGGAATTTGCAGTAGCTGCCATGAAAATGCATATCAATGCAGGCAGTGCCGCAATATCAATTATGAGAATCTGGATTCTTTTCTGTGCAATGAGTGTGGATACAGCAAGTATGGTCGGTTTGAGTTTAACTTCATGGCTAAGCCAAGTTTTACATTTGATTACATGGAGAATGATGAAGACATGAAGAGAGGGTTGGCAGCTATAGAAGCTGAATCAGAAAATGCTCATAGGAGATATCAGCAACTTCTGGGCTTTAAAAAGCCCCTTCTGAAGATTGTGTCAAGCATTGGTGAAAATGATATGGATTCATTACAGAAAGACTCTGTCCAGCAAATGATGGTCTCCTTGCCTGGCCCTTCATGTAAGATAAACCGCAAAATTGCTCTTCTAGGTGTTCTTTATGGTGAGAAGTGCAAAGCTGCTTTTGATTCTGTTAGTAAAAGTGTTCAGACACTGCAGGGTCTTCGTTGGGTATTAATGAATTACTTGCACCAGAAACATTCGGATAATTCAGGGGCTGGGTTGAGGTTTGTAATTTCCAGATCCCCAAATAACTGCTATGGCTGTGCGACGACATTTGTCACACAGTGTCTTGAGATCCTACAGGTGCTGTCAAAACATCTAAATTCTAAGAAACAACTTGTTGCAGCTGGCATCTTGCCTGAGTTGTTTGAAAATAATATTCACCAAGGACCTAAAACTGCTCGTGTCCAAGCTAGGGCAGCCCTTTGTGCTTTCTCCGAAGGTGATATTAATGCAGTAGCTGAGTTGAACAGTTTGATACAGAAGAAAGTCATGTACTGCCTTGAACATCATCGCTCCATGGACATTGCTGTTGCCTCTCGTGAGGAATTGTTATTGCTTTCAGATGTGTGTTCCCTGGCTGATGAATTCTGGGAATCAAGATTGCGTGTGGTTTTCCATCTGTTATTTTCTTCCATAAAATTGGGTGCGAAGCATCCTGCCATATCGGAGCACATAATTCTTCCTTGTTTAAGGATTATATCTTTGGCTTGTACACCTCCAAAACCTGATAATGCAGGAAAGGATCAAGGTTTTGGCAAATCTACTCCAGTTACGCAGCTGAAGGATGAAAAGAACTCAACTATATTTGGTACTCGTGGTGATGCTAACAGTTCTAATAAATTGATGCCAGAACCTCTGGAAAAAAATTGGGATGCTTCTCATAAGACTCAAGATATTCAATTGCTCAGTTATTCTGAGTGGGAGAAGGGGGCATCATATCTTGATTTTGTCAGAAGGCAATATAAAGTGTCTCAAGCTGTCAAAGGTGTGGGCCAGAGGTCTCGGCTGCATAGAACTGACTTCCTGGCCCTCAAATATGGACTAAGGTGGAAGCGCTCTGCTTGTAAATCAACCAAAGGTGACTTGCCAGTGTTTGAGCTGGGATCATGGGTTACAGCACTTGTTCTGAGTGCTTGCTCTCAATCTATTCGGTCCGAGATGTGTACGCTAATTAGTTTACTTTGTGCTCAAAGTTCATCAAGAAGATTTCGGTTGCTGAACCTTTTGATGGGTTTGTTACCAGAAACTCTTGCTGCTGGTGAAAGTGCTGCAGAATATTTTGAGTTACTATTCCAGATGATTGATTCAGAAGATGCTCGTCTTTTCTTGACAGTAAGCGGATGCCTAGGTACAATTTGTAAGTTGATTACCCTGGAAGTGGGCAATATTGAATCACTTGAGAGGAGCCTGCATATCAACATTTCGCAAGGATTCATTCTCCATAAGCTCATAGAGCTCCTTGGCAAATTTCTGGAGGTTCCAAATATCAGATCCAGGTATTAAAACTTCTTGTTATTTTCATTAATAATGAAATTACCCCCTCATCTTCTAATTGATTTTGTTTTGCAACAGATTCATGCGAGACAATTTGTTGTCTGAAGTCCTCGAGGCTCTGATTGTAATTCGTGGATTGATAGTGCAGAAGACTAAGTTGATTAGTGATTGCAATCAACTTCTAAAAGATCTTCTAGATAGTCTTCTTCTTGAAAGTAGTGAGAACAAACGACAATTCATCCGTGCTTGTATCTGTGGTCTGCAGATTCATGGCGAGGAGAAGAAAGGAAGAACTTGTTTGGTATGGAATAAATAAATTATCCTGGTTTTTTGTTTTTTCCTGAAATAGTTGTCTTGTTAATGTCAACAACGTTTAAAAACAGTACCCAAACTTTTGATACCATCAAAGTACTGATGGTGTCACTGTGAATTATGTTTATCCAGCAGCCCTAATTAGAATTGGTCTATACGATTAGTAACGGGTTTCATATGTGTCAGAGGTTATCTTCAGGTCTCTTTTTCTTGCTTAACTGCTCTGTCGATGAGAAACTAAACTGTCTTTGGTTGAGATTTTGCACAAATGTATACATTTGTATGGTTAAAACTTTTCCTTATGTTCCTTCAAAGAGTGATTAAGAATGGGTTACAATAATGCAACTTCTGATTTGCGACTAATTTAAATTATATGAATTTATGGCAGTTTATTTTAGAGCAACTTTGCAACTTGATCTGCCCATCAAAACCAGAGGCTGTGTATCTGTTGGTTCTGAACAAGGCTCACACACAAGAAGAGTTTATTAGGGGATCAATGACTAAGAATCCATATTCAAGTGCTGAGATTGGTCCGCTAATGCGTGATGTTAAAAATAAAATTTGCCATCAATTGGATCTGATAGGTCTTCTTGAAGATGACTATGGCATGGAGCTGTTAGTAGCTGGGAATATAATTTCTCTTGATTTGAGCATTGCTCAAGTTTATGACCAAGTATGGAAGAAGTCAAACAGTCAATCTTCGAGCGCCATAGCTAATTCTTCACTGTTATCATCTGGTCCTATTACATCAGCCAGAGATTGCTCACCCATGATAGTGACTTACCGGCTTCAGGTTTGTTACTGGTCTTTCTAGTCAATGCCTTGTTCTTTTTGTCTTGAAATTATTCAGAAAGGACTTAGAGTCATCTATGGAGTGAATAAATTTCTGGAATAAAACTCTTATTTTCTTGATTACAATGCTAGAATTGCATGAGAACATATAGGCTAAAGACTGAATATTCCCAGCCCTTAAACCCGAGATTTCTATGCATAAAAAAAAGAAACAACAGCTAACTAAGGAGAGAGTTACTCTCTACATGTAATAGTAAAATAACTAATGGATTTGGTGAAATTACCCAAATCACTTCTTATTCTAAAAATAAGAAACTTAACTAAAATAGACAAAGTCAACTAATCGAGCAATAATAACCAGATTTCCACATGAATGAATGCCTTTCACCACTTGTGTAATTGCCTTACAAATGCATTTTGCATATGGGAATCCTTATATTGGAATAGTGTTCATTGAACTTAACATCATGCTTATCCTCTATGTTTTCTGCATTCTGCTTTTCCAACTTAAAATCCATTTTGAGCAGAGCTTATGAAATTCAATATTAAAAAATGGCTTTGATTTGCGAGTTTGAGACCAAAAGGATCTGGCATTTATTTATTTATTTATTCTGTTCAATTGACAGGGTTTAGATGGTGAAGCTACTGAGCCTATGATAAAAGAATTGGAGGAAGACAGAGAGGAATCACAAGATCCAGAGGTTGAGTTTGCAATAGCTGGTGCAGTCCGTGATTATGATGGGCTGGAAATCTTGTTGCGCATGATTCAGGTGTGTGGGTTTACTTAATAACTCTGCAAACTAACCATAATAATTTTTATTTATATCATGCATAGAATTTTGATAATGGGACAACTGCTTTTAAAATGAAATAAAATTTATCCTTTGAATGTACAGCATTTGCGAGATGACTTCAAGTCCAACCAAGAGCAGTTGGTTGCTGTTCTCAATCTCCTCATGCATTGCTGCAAGATTAGAGAGAACAGAAGGGCCTTATTAGGGCTTGGAGCTTTAGGTCTACTTCTTGAAACAGCAAGGTGTGCCTTCTCTGTGGATGCCATGGAGCCAGCTGAAGGCATTCTTCTGATTGTAGAGAGTCTGACAATGGAAGCAAACGAGAGTGACAATATTAGTATTTCACAGAGTGTACTTACGACCAATGAGGAAACTGGGACTGGAGAGCAAGCAAAGAAAATAATTCTTATGTTCCTGGATAGGCTGTGTCATCCTTCAGGGCTTAAGAAATCAAACAAACAACAGAGGAACACTGAGATGGTCGCAAGAATCTTGCCCTACTTGACTTATGGTGAACCTGCTGCCATGGAAGCACTTATCCAGCATTTTAACCCATACTTGCTGGACTGGGGTGAATTTGACCGGTTGCAGAAACAGCAGCAAGACAATCCTAAAGATGAAAGCATTGCTCAGCAAGCAACCAAGCAGCGGTTCGCAGTGGAAAATTTTGTTAGGGTTTCAGAATCGCTGAAAACAAGTTCCTGTGGGGAGAGATTGAAGGATATTATCCTAGAGAAGGGCATTGCAGGTGTAGCTGTTAGACATTTGAGTGAGAGTTTTGCAGTTGCAGGGAAGGCTGGCTTTAGATCTAGTGCAGAATGGTCGTCAGCTTTGAAACTGCCATCTGTCCCATATGTATTATCAATGCTCAGGGGCTTATCAATAGGGCACTTTGCCACTCAAAGTTGTATTGATGAGGGTGGGATCTTACCCTTACTCCATGCGATGGAAAGTGTGTCTGGTGAGAATGAGATTGGGGCAAAGGCAGAAAATTTGTTAGACACTCTATCTAACAAGGAGGGTAAAGGAGATGGATTCTTGGAGGAAAAGGTGCATAGGTTGCGGCATGCAACTAGAGATGATAGGAGACGGCGAGCTCAAAGGAAGAGAGAAGAGTTGCTTCAGGTATTTTTAATTGAGTTTAAGTACCTCTGCTCGTATATGTGGTTGCATACCTGTTGCAGGATAGAGGAATTTTCCAATAAGTAATAATTTCTAGCTTATTATTATCTTTTTGTGTATCCATATGCACATAGCCTTCTACTTTCATTTCTTTTGTCATGAAAATTATAATTGTGAATGTTTTCAATTGTATGGTTGTATTTCTTTAATATGGGTCTTATAGCCTATAGTATTCTATTGTTGTTGTAAGCGTGTATTTTAAAGGATGAGGCCTGTAGAAACAGATTAGACATTTATACACCAGTTTTTCTTCTCTTTTCTTTTATTTATTTGTTTATTTTGGCAAGAAAAGCTGAATCAATTATTTTTATTCTTTTGGCAACTGTACAGGGACTTGGAATGCGACAAGAACTGGCTTCAGACGGTGGTAAGCGAATAGTTGTTGCGCAGCCTCTTCTGGAAGGTTTGGAAGATGTGGAAGAGGAGGAAGATGGGCTGGCATGCATGGTATGTCGAGAAGGCTACAGTTTGAGACCTACTGATTTGCTGGGTGTTTACTCTTACAGCAAGCGAGTAAACCTAGGCGTTGGCACTTCAGGGACTGCACGTGGAGAATGTGTTTATACTACTGTTAGTTCCTTTAATTGTATTCATTTCCAGTGCCATCAGGAGGCCAAAAGAGCAGATGCTGCTTTGAAGAATCCAAAGAAAGAGTGGGAGGGTGCTACTCTCAGAAACAATGAATCACTGTGCAATTCTTTATTTCCTGTGAGAGGTCCATCAGTTCCACTAGCTCGGTATGTTCGCTATGTTGATCAATACTGGGATAACCTCAATGCTCTTGGTCGTGCTGATGGAAGTCGGTTCCGGCTGTTGACTTATGATATTGTTCTGGTATGCTCTTCCATCTAGCTTGCTATTAACCTTACTGTAAGTTTCATTCTAGAGTGTGCCTTCCATATCTAATATTTTCTGCAAATCTTCTGCACAGATGCTAGCTCGATTTGCAACAGGGGCATCCTTCAGTGCAGAGAGTAGGGGCGGTGGAAGCGAAAGCAACTCCCGCTTTTTACCTTTCATGATTCAAATGGCTCGTCACCTTCTTGAACAGGGAGGCCCCTCTCAGAGACATAACATAGCCAAGGCGGTGGCAACATATATAGCATCCTCAACATCAGATACCAAATCCATCACTGGTGGAACTCAACCTTTGGGAAATGAAGAAACTGTTCAGTTCATGATGGTAAATTCACTACTTTCAGAGTCCTACGAATCATGGTTGCAACATAGACGCGACTTTTTGCAACGTGGAATATGCCATGCCTATATGCAGCATACTCATGGCCGGTCAACAGCTAAGATAGAATCAGCAAGTAGCAGCAAAAGTCCCACCTCAGAATCTGGTGCTAATGAGCTACTGTCTATTGTTCGACCAATGCTGGTGTACACCGGCTTGATCGAGCAGTTGCAGCAAATTTTCAAGGTTAAGAAACCGTCAGGTTTGGCATCTAACAAAGCTGAAGGAACATGTACAAGATCTGAAGATGAAGGCTTGGAAGGTTGGGAGGTGGTGATGAAAGAGCGGTTGTTGAATGTGAAGGAAATGCTAGGGTTCGCCAAGGAGTTGCTCTCATGGCTCGATGAAATGAGTGCTGCTAGTGATTTGCAGGAGGCATTTGACATCATTGGCGCATTGGGTGATGTCTTATCTGGTGGATTTTCAAGGTGTGAGGATTTTGTGGAAGCCGCTATTGCTGCAGGAAAAATGTGAGGCTTAGATCAAAAGCTGGGGCATGTGAATTTTTGTTATCAATAGCTGCTTTTTACCTTTTTTTTTTTGTAATTTCCATTACATGAACAAGGGGGTTTAAATCCTCCTATAAGATGTGATAGAAAAATATGTTGAACACGTATTTCTTTTCCTAGTTAATAAAATCATTTTTCCTGTAAAAACATGGGCTCTGTGCTGCTGCCATCATCTCTGTTGTGTTTCATCAGTCAAAGCCACATTGATAAGTGTGAGATACCCCCATTGAATAGAATGAATATTAAAGGTGACAGCTATACCTGAGTACGAATCCATGAGATTTCCCCATCCAACAGTAAATGCTGAAAGAAAAAAAAAAAAAAAAACACCCTAGACAAAAGGAAGGATCGCAGTATATTTGTTGCCATTATTTTGCCGCTCAATGTTTGTACATTTGTCGCTTCTTCAGCCTTTTTATCAATGGATTTAACTCTATCATGCATTCTTTTCCTTTTTTTCTTGTATAAAATGGAAATTTTAGTTTTTTATAGGTTTCAAGACTCATCACTCCTAGGCAAATAATCAGGGGTAGGGTTGATTTTAGTTTTATTTATACAATGCCATTTCCATAAATGCCTAAACAGTAATACTATTATATTATTATAAAATAACAAAACATTGTATTCCTCAATGGAAGATAAAAAAAAAAAAAATCCAAATCTAGGACTATATTAATTAACTAATTAATTAAACTATATACATATGGTGATCTGATATCCAAATTAACGCTGTCTTTTCCATAGAAAGTTGGAAACACTGTTACTCATTTCTACTATGATATCTTAAGATACTGTGATTAAATAATAGTAGCAATAATAAAGCAGCTTCTCATATATGAATGGAAGCCTCGGTCTCAAACAAGTACAAATAAAAGAATATATAACAACTTCCCCCTAGGAGAATCGATGCAACCTGGCAAACCAAGAAGCATAGACATTTACATTTGGTCTAAGATATAACAATCTGTGGACCTTGGCATGGTAAAAATGAGCACCCCAATCGGATGAAAAAGGAACTGAATGAAGAAAATGGGACAAAGAATCGTATACTAGCTTTTTCCTGTTCTGCGCCTCTTATAAGCCTGATCAGACTCCTCAGTGTAGCTATGAACTCCAGTTTGTGCCATCACTTGATTGCTTGTATATTGGATTTCCCTTTCCTATATGAAGGGTGAAACAAAAAAAAAAAAGGTAAGACAAATAAGGCAAAGAGTTACATGTCTCATGTCAGGTTTCTAAGCTTGAACCTTGCTAAAAAGGGTTATGGATAGTTGAAGACAGAGGAACAGGAAAACAATTATCTTAGTTTATACTTATTTCAGAAGAGGGTTTCTTAAGAACTGGAAAGGATTATAACTAAACCTTATAACTGGACGCCATCGAAGTCACTCCAGTAGCTACTCGTTTACCAACATCAATTTGCACAGAGATGCTTGCCAGTGACATATCCACACCTGAAGATTCCAGAGCTTGGGTCAGAGAGTTCAATACCCTGTTCAACAAAAAAAAAAACTCTTTAATAGCATGTATAAAAACCTATGCTGAAAGGACGTCATAGAAATTCTATGATTAAACAGATAATGTCATTAACCCCAAAATTTGAGAAAGAAATTGTTAGAATGCCAACTCATTTTCTTCATGTCAGGTCAAAATCCAAGGAATTACAAGTCAAAACTTTATCGAAAAAGATTTCTTAAAACAATAAACAAAGATTAGTAACCATAATTTACAGATTCTGACTAAATGTGGGCAATAAGTAAACCTCTGAAACACCAGCCCATCAGCTCAGAGGAGACATGAGTTTCTAAGATCAACGGTGTGTAAACATAAATAGAAGGTATTCTAAGGAAAGCCTACATCCTAAATGATTCATTGTCCTGCATATTCATCAATACTATAAAACTATATAGATGTAAATTTTTAATGAGTTTAGAGCTGGCAATCTTCAATTGCCACTGTTTCCACATGTGATATAATAGGTCAAACAAAGCTATGATAGCAAGAAAAGTAATACACACTGTTACCAATGCAAAATTCTGACATTTAGAGCAACCAAATTGTATGAAGTACATGGCAGACACTCACCCTTGAGAGTAGGCGCTTGACAAGACTTCTGATTCACCTCTGATTGTCAAGTCCTCCCCTTCATTTGCTGAGTTCTTTTGAACATTAGACTCGGTTAAACACTCACTACTTTGCCATGATTGGAATTGAGGTTGATACACCATGTTCTCAGAATCAGAAGTGGACTCATGAAAAGAGTGTGTCGGGATGCTAACTCTTCTATGAGTAGCAAATGTGTTTGATTGTGTCTGCATGTTAACCATAGAAGTAGCTGATCCAGGGGGATGATCCAGTGCTTTAAAAACTGCAGCATTACCCAAGTCAGACTCAATTGAGTTCTGTGCATTTGCAAGCATTGACTGAATGACAACATCATTCTCACAACTAGATCCATTCTTTATAACTTGAGAATGGTCAATAAAACTTTCTGCAAGCCCGTGATGATTTCTCTGTATGAAAAACAAGAACAAAACTTAGTAAGCTTGCTCTTGAATTATTATTTATAGAACATTCCAGTTGTAACTCACGAACAGACCAAGTTTAAAACACAGAGAAAAAATCTCCATCCTATTTCTGTATATTTCCTCTTGCCTAAACATAGGGTGCATTCATCTATTATCTATAGAAAACAACTAGATGTATGCTTGGAAGCAGTTGTCTCCAAAAATTCAATAGTATGCCCTAGAACTTCGACACCATGCTTTTAGCATTTTAAATCTCCAATAATACAGCATCATGGACATTAATGTCAACCATTAACATATATCAACACATCAAGGTAAAAGCAATACATATTCATGCAAAATGACCACATCGGCATGTCTACAGAGGCCCAAACACCAAGCATAAAAAAGATTACCCATGGAATCAGTTTTGTTGGCTCCTGGCTCCACCCTTGGCATGATCCCTCATACATTTGCAACTTTTCCTGTAAAAACTGAATGTACTCTATGACCTACGCATAAAGTAGATGATATTAAAGAATTCATTAATGAGGAACACATAATAAATATAAATGATTGCATTTAAGCATGTATAAACATATGTAACATTTACATATACTACAGAAAAGAACGTCATTGAGCGGTGACCTCTAACAGAAAAGAAGCCTTGTCTCTCTTTTGATCATTTTGAGGTATAAGATCTCTCAAAGCCTGAAATCTGCCACATAAAAATAATTAATTTCAAATGTGAGAGCAATTCAGCTTCAAGTTGAAACAAAAAGAGGAATAGTAACATGTAGCAAAAGCAATTATTAAAGGATTTTTGTGATAACATAGGTTAACAATGCAATTACCAAAAGGTTTCATATATATTAAGCAATCCAACCTAAAATCAATGGCCTATAAGCAAATCGGCCGCGGCCCAACCTGAATATAAAGCCACATAAAAATCTAAACTTGACCTAATATGAGATAACACTACTTAAAACTACTCTTTGCCGTTTCATTTCATTAACAATACTATTACAATCAATCCCTTTAATATAAATATTTCTAAGAATTTCTCGCATTAATAACTAATTCATCCGAACATTTTCATTTCTGGCATTCAATTTAAACTTATATACAAAATTAAACCCAAAAGACGGGAAAAAAAAAACAACACAATTAGTTTTAAGAAATGAAAAATTTGAAGTTTATACCTTCCATTAATCTTGCTTCTTCTACGCTGCTCAGTCTCGGAATGCTTAGTCCGATTCATATTCGTCTTTTGATCACATCCTTTCCCTTCTACTTTCACTGATTCCCCTATTTTTACCAAAAGAAATCACATTTTAATTAAAAAATGAAAAATAATAACAATAATAGCAACACTTATTAAAAAAAAAAAAAACCTTTATCTTCGTAATCAACTTCGTCTTCTTCTTCTTGATGAAGCTGAGGCGTTGCCACAGACTTCACCATTTTTCTTCTTGATTTTTTTCTTAAATCTCTATAAAAATTCTAGGAAAAAAGAAAAGCCGAAGCGGCGGGGCGGGAAATGGAGCTCCGAGTGACAGAGGTTCGAAGGAGTCAGGTCGGCGGGTCAGCTTTTGCAGAGAAAAGATATGATAGGGTTTTTTATTACTTTTATTATTATTTGTCCCAAAAAAAGAGGAAGGAATTAAAATTTTCGGATTGATTGATTGATTGATTTTTATTTGAAAATTATTTGATTTTCTATTTTTTATCTAAATTTATGCTGGCAGTGGTGAATGCTATTGTACGCCGTGTTTGGTGACGTTTAAGAAGAGGGGCACTCTGGGTTTTTCATAATGGAACTTTTTTTATAAATATTATAAAAAAACAAATGTTCAGACACCAAAGCAATCATTTTTTTCTTTTCGACAAAAAACATCGCCAAATTCCAGAGATGGGAATGTCAAAGCGCTCTAACCTGTGACCGAGAGCCTTTGTTGCGGTATTTATTATTAGAATATTACGTAATATAATACGAATATAATAAATTTTAATTTTAATAATAATTATATATAAATTAAAAAAATAAATTATATATTTATATATTAATATAAATTATAATACATAATTTTTGCATAAAATATAACATGAATATAAAAATTATAATATTTTAAATTATATAAATACACATTTTCAAATCTACTTATTTGCTGCAGCCGTGAGCCATATTTGAGTTGTGATGAATGCTAGAGAAACTACCCAAAGTGTACTTTATGTCGAAAATGTTTAGCTGCAGAAGCTATTGCAGACTCAGGTCCACTTGGTTCTGCAGTTTTTGTGATGTCAAATTTAGCAGTTTTTGAGAATAAATGACGGCATAAAGACAGCAACAACCTTAAAAATGGTGCGCACGAGCTCCCCTCCTTGTCTTTGCTCATCTTGGTTTAAGCCTGTTTGACCACTCTTTAGCAAAATAAAGGAAAAACCGACAAAGAAATTCAATGGACAGAGAAGATTTAAGTGGTGTTTTGCTTGGTCGATTGATACTATGTGGTTTTCTTCCATGCCATGTCGGGGTTTATAAAGCAAAAATGTTTTTGGAGACTATGCTAATTTCGTATGGACTGTAGGTTGAAATTGCTTGGAAAAACCATCATGCTTGGCTACCAAGATTTCTGAAACGGTCAACTGTTTCAGATAATAAGCCTGCCAATCTGAATTTTAGCATGTGCATGAAGTTGCGTGAAACTTTTTGTTTGAACTACCGAGAAAGTAAGTCCAAGGAAACTTCATTTAAGACAGCAACTTATAATAAAATTGATGTTTTAAATTTTTTTTTTTATTTCAGATACAAAAATATCTGGTCTATAATACCTGGAAAATCCGTAGGGACATTGGATCAGTTTATAAAGCACTGTCCAATAGTATCTGATGGTAATAATGTGCAGGAAAAAAATTCATATCAATGATCAATCATTAACAGCTTAATCTACATCAGAATTTATCATAATATAGCACCAACAATACAGTAGAACCTATTTCATTCTGTTCTTAATCATGTTACATAAATTTCAAGCATGAAAAATGCCAAGAAAACTTTGAAATTTTCCTGAAATGGATAAACAAAATTTTTGTTTTTCTATTAAGAACAAGCTAAGACTAGTCAAAATTGGTTGCAGGCTTACATGAAGAAATGCACTGTAGCTTTTCCCTGTGATGCTCGAATTATATGATCCATCACCATGCCAAAGAGCCTAATATCACATCTGATGGATCTGATTATAGGCCTGAGTCAATGGAGCTTGAGAACTGGTGGAAGGAACCCTACTTCTCCAGCTTGAATCAGAATTCAAGAAATTCTTGCTTACTTCAAATTAGCAGAAGAAACTATATATATGTACGCATTACAATTGTGATGCTGCATTTTAAGAACTTGAACAAAATATATAAGCTCCCATTGTCAATCACCACCATCTTCTTCTTGATCCTCGAATTGAGATTCTTCTTTGAGGTTTGCATCTTCACCTCCAACATCATGACTTCCAGGATGCTGAAAAAACAACCCAGATGAAGATGGATCATTTTCATCGACATCCTCTTCATTTTCCTTTTCTCTTGAGCTTGAACTTTTTTCACCGTCCATCCAAGCAGGGCATCCATGTATGACTCCAAGAGCAGCCTGAACTTGCCAGTGCACCGAAGGACTTGAAGCATTAGATGATGTTTCACCAGAATCAGGCCTCAAGCAAGAACATTCAGGGACAGGATGTGAAAGAAAAGATGAAGACTTTGACTTATTTGATGCTTCAATCAGCCCATCAATTAAAGAGCTTCGCAAATTCCTGCGTATTGATGTTAACCAGGTATGGTTTGCATGATATATGTGGCTACGGATTTCTTCCAAAAGCCTGACGACTTCTAACCTATGTTGGAAGAGCATACAATCAGAACATGTTGAGAGCATAAAGAAAGGCCAAAAAGGAGAGAACACCTTTCAGTTGGCAACTGACAAGTCTTCGAAACATATGGGAAAATGAGATATATTTGGGAAGCAAGTCTATTATCATTACAGAATATGTAAGTGTCATTTATGCTACAGCATACAGTCACAAATTAGTCCAAACTCTGAACTCCAAACAAAGTGAGGAAACCAGAAACTAATAATATGGTATGCAGACAGATATGATTTTGTGGCATTCAGTAATTGATTATACGACTGGCAGAACATGTAACCTTCCATGACTTATCTCAGGGACTCATCAGTGCATCCAACAGATTGTGGTAGAAAAAAAGAAAAGCAAATTCGACCCAGCACCATCATTATCTTTTATGAAAATAACTTACAACTAATTGTGTACATTCAAGCAGACATGTTCAGTCATAGATGTTTACCTGTCTGGCCTGTATGTTTTAGATGCAGCTGACTGATACAATCTGTGTCCCATAACCAGACTGGCAAAATTTGGATGTCCCTTACCATCATGATCAAATCCAGGGATGAAAACATCAGCTTCAACACATACCATATAGTCTATTGCTTCCCATAGTAATTTATGGGCATTAGTTCTCAACTCTACAACTGTACTTTCAGGCTCATTATCACTCTCAGCCACCCAACCCCACCACCCTTCAATATTATAAGTCTTGGGTCTGGCAGGAGGAGGTGGAAGAGGATGGGGACGAGGACCAGAGTTTTTCCATGCATCAAGCTTCATTTCAACCTGCGTAGCTGCTGGAGCCCTTGGGTAAATTTCATCAAGGTTAGCCTCACGGCCATAAATTCTACTGAGCTCCCAAACTGTGCTGAGGGAAGTCCTATCGACAACATTTTCAAACATTCCATGAAGAGGGATCAATGTCCTTTGGCCTCCAAAAACTTCTCCTCCAGCCAAATATATGATTGTGTCCCATCTGTATCCGTATGCACGAAGAAGAATACCAACCTGCAGAAAGACAAGTGATTTCAATCAAGATTTAAAGTTTTCTAAAATTATTTCAACCCTGAGTAATTTCTCCTAACCAAATAGAATGGCTACATTAATTAGCCAGTTATGAAGTGTAGGAGTGGGACCAATAATCACAGGTTGTTTTTAACCCAGTCAAAATGACAAACCCATTTAGAAATTTGTCTTGCCTTTATAAAAGCTCTACCAGTTAAGCATCATAGCATATCTCCTCTCCCCATCATAAATGAAGTGCAAGAGACAGCTTCTAATGTCAGATGGTAAATTGGCCTATTTGGTCTCAAATAATAAGAAAAGGCATAGAACTGAAGCTTCATAAACAAATGAAGTTCACCTATTAAAAATTACCATACTCGTCATTTCTTACCTCTTCTGGCGTTAATGGACAAGAACCCTTGAGGCGTTGTTTTGCGGAATTTACAGAAAGCTGCCCCTTTATAATCCCACGTTTTCTCATCCAAGTTCTTCTATGCTGAATGAGTTCACTATGCACATCCTTGAAGAAGCTCCAAAAGAGAAAAAATATGTCAAATGATGGACAATATTTGCAATAAAAGGTTCAGCAAGTAAAAGCACCAATGATGCCTTCAGAATTCAAAGCAGGTACCTGGAAGAGTTCAGAACAACCATGATAGGCTAAAGCATCTCTTGTCATCCCAGGAGCAAAAGCAATAAAAGGTCGTCCAGAAGCCCGTAACCTTAATTGATAAAACAAAATTAGCAAAAAGGAAACTATATTACAATATATAACCATGTCCAGTTATTTACCTATGCAAAATCTTAGTTGCCAGTTCCTGAACATCCTCTCGGAACCTGAGAGCATGAAAAGCAACCCTACATCTGAGTCTTTGATACTCTTCAAGATGTGACGGAAGAATGGCCTGGATCAGATACAGAAAAAATTAGCAACAATTATAGGCTGCAAGATTCCCATTAGTCTTCACTCTTCATCATGAGATATCAAAAGCACAAAATAATGCTTGTGTAAGAGACTTAAAAAATAGACAAACAAACGGATGAGCATTAAAAATGCTCACGCAAAGAACCGTTTAAGCATAGCAGGTGGGGTTGCTGAAATTTGACATGCAAAGCAAGATCAGCCATTCTTCACTACATAACAATTCTGAGTATCCACGCAAATTGATCTATTATCCATGCAAATTAAGAAACCAAGAACCAATTTGGTGCCAAATAAAAAATAATCATCATTTAGCAATGGGGAACATGTGTCTAACTATAATTATTTTGACATACAAAGTTCAAGAAGAGTTATTCTAACTAGAAAGAAAAATTTTAAAGTTCAAGTCAGAAGGCCTGAGAGAATTGGCAACTCTAATCACCTGCAAGCATCCACCATCAGAAACAACTAGTTCAACTACAGAATGCTTGATCAAAATAGGGAGCACATTGTGCAAATAATAATAAGGTGAAGCCGAGTACGGCACTCTAAACACTGGGATCTCCTTATTTCTCCTTGCTGATTTAAGACTTTTAGGAAGAGTCCTCACAATATTAACATCTTTCGCTAAAGCTGCCATGAATTCATCCTCATTATAGAGGTATGCAAAACTTTTGAACTGTGAACTGCATTGAACAAATTACAGTAATTAGTTGACATAGAATAGTTACGGATACAATAAATGGTCATGATCTAACTCCAAATAAAAAAGTTGTGATAATTACACAAAAGTAAAGTTACCTGATTCCTTTCTTGCTTGTTGTTTGTTGAATCTCTGGAACAACTAAAGTAGCATTAAGAAACCGAGAAACCACAACCACATCACATATCTAAAAGATAAAGAAAAATATTATGACTCCAACAAAGTACAATAGAGAATTTTATCTGCAATTAGGAAATTTGACTGTAGCATCCTTACCGAGCTCCTAATCTCATGGAAACCACCCTGTATTCTGACAAAAATATAGCCATTTGTCTGAGCGATAGGACCTGCTATTGGCATGTTGCATATAGAAAAGCATTACTCCGAGTATATGTATATACATATATGGGGGGAAGGGGATGAAAAAAATTATAGGGAAATTTTCCTTCTCAGCCAGGCATCTATCATTACAAGTAAAGGGATCCCCCCATTCAAAATATCCTGATAAAAGAATGATAATTAACAGGGCCTAGATCCTAATAACTCAAATTAGCAAGTTTAACTTAAAGCTCTATTAGCTAGAATTTTGGGGTGGAAATATATGCATTTTCGTGTTTTTTTACCGAGTGAGTAAAGCTATTGTGAAACACATAACAGTAAATATCAAAGGTGGAAATGAGAGCGAACCTGCATAGTATCCTCTAGGATTTGCATCTGGGTGTAAAGATTCCAATTGCCCAACTGGACCCCATAGTCTTCTATACAGAGGGCTCTGCACCAACAGATAGAAAGAAACCCATAAGAATCCATAAATGTTAAACAAAATCCAACAGAAAGAATTGGCTTTAAAATTTACCAAAACAATTTAAAACCAAATCAAACTGGATCCAAAATACAAATTTCAGCTTATGTTAATTAAACAAACAAATTACACTAATCAAGACATTTTCAGTAACCAAAATGGATCCAAACAAAACTCCCAAACAACACTAAAACCAAACCCACATGTCCAAAACAGAAATCGAAAACCGCTAAAAGCAAACACTTTTGAGAAAAACAATCCCATAAAGTAAACATGTCAAATGAAAAATAATAAAAATTTTAAGGCAAGAGAAACATCCAAAAAATACGAGATTTTGATAGCATAAAACTTTGCACATTACCGTTCTTGATATGTCTGAAGGTTCAAAAATAGGTCTCCAAGAGAAGATGGTTATGGAAGACTGGTATTCTGAGAAGCCATCTTCAGTGAATCTTGCTAGCAAAAAGTGTACAAAGAGTGAAAAAGCTGATAAAACTAAACCAACTAAACCGACCCATTTCATCCTAGACCGCAAAAGCGCTTTCCCTTCTTTCATTTCTCTCTCTTTCTTTCTAAAACTCAATGATTTCTGTCTTTGTCTCTAGAAATGAAATAAAGCTTCAAAAAGGAAATGGAGGAGTCAGTAGGAGAAGTCAAGAGCCAGAGTAAGAGAGAGAAAGAGCGCGTGTTGACACGTGTGAGAACATGGTTTGTATAGTAAAAAAAAACTGAACTAACAACAGGAGTGTTGAGTTGTATACTTGTAAGAGATCAGACATCCTATTCCATGGAAATATTTTGTAAATACCAGTGCTCCACTCTCTTCTTCCACGCGTGTTACACACGACAACAAACATGGAAAGCCTCTCCAATCTCCAATGCTAGTTGTGCTCCAACATGCCAGTACCATTGAGGGCCATTGACAGAATTATTTCCAAATATTCAATAAAATAAATGACCTTTTTCATTTTAGCCTTTGGGGTTGTTTGTGCAAGGCATCACTTAAATGATCGTGTATTGGCCACTCGCTGTCACTTTTGGCATTATGAAGATAATAAGACAGAAAAGAAAAAAAAAAGAGAGAGAGAGTGAGATTCCAAGTTGCAATTTTCTTAGTAATAGACAAGACATGACAAGAAAGAACACCATGAAACTCGTTTTCTTTTATCAAAAATGTGATTTTCAATATGTTATTTACTATATTTATCTCTATCCATAAAAAAGTACACAAAATTACTCACTGATTGAAGTTTGGTCATGTACATTATCCTATGAAAACCTTCGAAATTTATGAGGATGACAATTTGGTGTGTGTGGGTTACGTTGGATTCTGAGTTATTTTTTTCATTTAGATTTATTTAAATTATTTTTTAATTTTATATAAAATATAATTATTTAATTATATTTTTTTGGATCAGAGGATTCAAATTATTTAGAGTTTGATAATCTTGAAATTATGTTATATTTATATTTTTTTATATCATATTTATATTATATTTTAAATTATCAAATTTAAATAATGACATATTAATAAAAAGTGAAATTTTTTTTATTAATCGAGATTCAATTATTTTAAAAATATTTCAAAAATAAAATATTAAATGAATTAGTAAATATGAAAGAAAATATCGTTAAAAACTATTTAAAAAGAGAATTAATTTAAGACAATTTTGAATATATTCTTCATTGTATTGTTTAAAAAAGCTATAGCATATGTATTTAACAAAGTTTTTGCGTGCTTTCTTATGGATTTTTGTCACTTCTATTGTAATAATAATATACATAATAAAATGAAAGGTTAGATTAAGAAAGCTTCAAAACTCAGGACGAAAAAAATGTTTTCTTTCACCTTTTGTTTCTAAAAATATACATTTTTTAGGAACATAGACAAAATTTATCAAAATTAAGTGCTTTATTATATTCATGCATTTCGTCATTTCGTCATTTTATCAATCGCCATTAAATTTAAAATACATATTTTTAGAAATGCTGGGAAAATGTATTTTTCAACAAATTTAATTTTTATTGAATATAAATCTTAGATATTTTACTAATTACATCAAAATCACTTGATTTAGATTTTTCATCTCAATTATTGGTACGGTTTTTTATTTTTTAAATAATTAAAATATATTTATAGTAATTAATAAACAAATAAAAATATAATAATATTCTTTTTTTTTTAATTTTAAAACTCTATTCACAATACCTTCTATCAACAATGTTTAGAATAACAATTTTATATATTTTAACAAGAAAAGTTAAAATGTAGCTTAAATATAAAAATGTTTTGAAATATAATTAAATAATTATTAAAATTTTTTATTATTTTATTACAATTAATTAATTTTTTAAATATTTATTTTTATTTAATTAAAATTTTAAACATTTTTTATTCAATTAATCCTCAATTTAATGGAAATGAAAAAAGATAATGATGGTTAACCAATTTTTATTAAAAATAGGTATAAATAAAATTTAAAAATCCTAATAAATCGATAAAAATTTGAATAATTATTTAATTTTAATTCAAAAAAATTTTAAATACTTAAGCCTTAAAACATCCACACACATATATATATATATATTTTTTTTTCATATTCACTTTTCCATTTTTATTTCAAGAGCTTCTAGAAATGTCTAATCAGCATTATTATTAACAAATGTTAAAAAAAAAAAATCCTCTTCCTATTCCTGGGTTTCCCTAATTACTCTGGAGACCAACGGATTAACTGCTACATCCAGCTAAGATCTCGCCACGTCACCATACTCTTACATGATACGATCTCCAGCGTCCACGTGGTCATTCCCATTGAATAATAAATTTTAAATTGTTTAATTTCTTATTATTCAACCGTTAAAACTCCTTCCGTTTCTCTTGAAAAGAAGTTAGACAAATCTAAAAAAGCGGGAGAGAGATAAAGGAGAAAAAACAACAACAAAAAAAAAAAAGGGAAAAACTCATTGAATCATAGCCGTAGATTAACTTCTCATCGCTGTGTCTCCACCGTAAACTCTCAGTAGCGGCGGTAGCTCTCTTTCGGTCGCTGCTCCGCCGTCCATCTCCTCATCGCTGGTGAGTCTCTTTGTCCTCACCTTCTATTTTGATTTTATTATTAATTAATGCCAATAGTTTCTCTTTTTTTTTTTTTTGAATTTCGAATTGTTTCTTCCTACAACCTTTCTTTTTTTTTTAAATGGAAGTTGTTGATGTTTGTTAGCGTATTGAAGAAGGAAAATTTTGAGCAAAGAATATCTTTATTTGCTGTCTTCTTTTGTTCATATTATGTTTTGGTGAATTACATCAACTCTTTGGAAAGAAGGAATAAATTCTTTGGATTAGTTGATGAAAAGCTTATATTCTCTTTTTTCTTGAATTTTATTTTGAAATTTGTGAAGATGAATTTTTATACATGATTTAGTAGTTAATTCAAAACTACAACCTATTATGAAATACAAGATTTAGTTTGTTATTGTTGTTTCTGATCAAGGATAATCATTGATAATGGATTTAGACATTGTTTGGTTGTTGGTTTTGCTTTTTAATTTTCGGAAGTGAAAAAGAAAAAAAGAAAACAGGTGTTCGCATTCACAAGCAAATAATAGTTTTGAAGAATAATCGTTATAAAAAACCAAAATGAATACTTTTAATTCTATATTTAAAGTACGGTTTACCATGATAGTTCACATAAATATCGTCTACCAATTTGATTTTCTAATTCTGTTTCTTTTTGTTCTAATTCATAATCCTGGTCTAGTAGTTAGTTTCTATCATGGCTGCATCTTTGCTAACAAAGCATAATTATTCGAATCAGATTAGCGTCTGAGATTAGTAAAGGTAAGTTTGAAGAGGAAGCATTTGGAACTTTTCCTAGGCCTTTTTAACATTTAGGATAGATGAGCAAACTTATAAATTTATGGCGATATTTTGAAATCATAAGAAAGGAGTTTTTTTTTTTTTTCTTTGAATTACTAATATTTTAAAGTATGGTTGATGCTTTTTTTTTTTTTTGTTGATTCTGTCTCTTTTATGAATCAAGTTGTAGGAAATAAAGTACAAAGTGGCTAAGTTTACTTAAAGTTTGGTTCTTTTGGTGTATTTGCTGGATAGCTGTTAATTTAGATGTAGAATTTCAACAAAAAAACTTACTTTAGTAAAATGGTTATAGGGTACCTTTTCTGGTTCAAAAAGACTTTGATTTATTGCTTCTTTCCTTATGATTACTAGTTAATACATTTAGGCTTTATTGAATTATTGTTAATTTATGAAAAGAAATTTATTTAGTTTTTACTTTCAATCATTTTCTCTTGTGATTGTTCTGATGATTATTTTATCTTTTGATTAGCCAACAGTATCAGGTCACTTCCTCAATGTAGCGGTTTCACTACATTTTATATCTGCTTTTGGTTTACACAATCTGTTCCGATGAAAATTTAAGAGTTACCAATTGAATTCAGCTGGGTTGATTATGAACGTTTACAACATCAGTTTTTCCAATCATGTTTTGCCAGCATTTGATTTTGGCGTCTGCTTGAGAGAGAAGCTCTCTGCTGTCGCCATCTCCATTGCTGGCACTGAATTCTATCAGTTCTCCTCTTCCTTTCACGTATCTTGAGCCAAACTGCTCTGTATATAACTGGATGGCTGTCGCAGCATTTAAGAGACTGTTTAACGGTGAATGTCGTGGAAATAATAGGATGGATAGAAAACCCTCTGGAAGAAAACGTGTATTTGTTCAGACTGAAACTGGCCGTGTTTTGGGTATAGAGTTAGATAGTAGTGACAATGCCCATACTGTGAAAAGGAAACTACAGGTTGCTCTTAATGTCCCAATAGAGGAGAGGTCTCTCATCTATGGGGATGTGGTGCTGAAGAATGATCTAAGTACTGTCAGAAATGATTCTCCACTTCTTCTCACGAGAAACTTCATGCACAGAAGCTCATCTAGCCCATGTCTCTCACCCACGGGAAAGGATATTCAGCAGAGAGATCAGAGTGGTCCAATTGAGATATTAGCGTGTTCAAATCACTTTTCCAGTACAAAAAAATTGGTAAAGGAAATTGTGAAGGCCATGAAGATTGGGATCGATCCCATTCCAGTATGCGGTGGGCTTGGAGGTGCCTACTATTTTCGAAATTGTCAGGGTGAAAATTGTGCAATTGTGAAACCAACTGATGAAGAACCTTATGCTCCAAACAACCCAAAAGGTTTTGTTGGCAAAGCCCTTGGGCAGCCAGGACTGAAACTCTCTGTACGTGTTGGGGAGACTGGCTTTAGGGAGGTAGCAGCTTATCTTCTTGACTACGATAACTTTGCCAATGTGCCCTCCACTGCTCTTGTGAAGGTCACACACTCTATTTTTAATGTCAATGACAGAGTGAACGGTAACAAGCAGCAAGAGCAAAAGGTGGTTAGCAAGATTGCTTCTCTGCAGCAGTTCATCTCTCATGATTTTGATGCCAGTGATCATGGGACTTCAAGCTTTCCAGTTGCAGCTGTGCATAGGATAGGGATATTAGATATTCGCATCTTGAACACTGATAGGCATGCTGGAAATCTTCTGGTTAGGAAAATTGATGGAGATGGAGGACTTGGTCAAGTGGAGCTTGTTCCAATTGATCATGGCCTATGCCTTCCGGAAAATCTAGAGGACCCTTACTTTGAATGGATCCATTGGCCACAGGCATCAATTCCTTTCTCCGAGGATGAGCTTGAATATATATCTCGCCTTGATCCATTTCGAGATTCTGAAATGCTTAGAATGGAGCTTCCAATGATTCGAGAGGCATGTCTTCGTGTCTTGGTTGTTTGCACAATTTTCCTCAAGGAAGGAGCACTTTTTGGTCTGTGTTTAGCTGAGATCGGTGAGATGATGAGCAGGGAGTTTCGAGGTCAGGAGGAGGAGCCAAGTGAGCTTGAGTTCATATGTATCGAGGCAAGGAGATTGTTAGAGGAAAGGAATATGTTTTTTGAGGATGTGAAAGCTGATGAAAATGTGTTTCAGTTTGAAATTGACTGTGAGGAAGAGGAGGTAGATTTAACTTCTAATGTAGAAAAGAAATTGGCGTCCCATGCTTGTTGTAGGCCTCTAGGTGGAGATATCCGGATTCCACTTTCCAAGCCAGATGAGAATATGGAGGATTGGACAGAGGATGAGGAGAAAGTAAAACCTCCAAGGTCAGATGAATATGCTTTTGTTGCTCAGGACTGGGCTTCAACCGTTCCTAGACTGTCAATGAAAAATGTGAGTATTGGAGAAAAGAGTTGGAGGCATGAGGGTGCCATGCAGAAAAGTGGCTATTTAGCTGGCACGTCATCTGGAAACAGAAGTGTGAGTGAACAGCTACCTGGAAACACAAGTTTTGTGAAACTTGCTGATATGAGTGAAGAGGAGTGGATACAGTATCTTGAGAATTTCCAGAATTTGCTCTACATGGCATTTTCTAGTCGTAAATCAAAGAGTGTGGGTCAGAGGCAGAGACAGAGGCTTGGAACTTCATGCCAGTTTTGAGTAGTTAAACATTTCAAATCGTAGAAATTGGAAAGCTAAAATTTTAAGGCTTGAAAGCTGTTGAAACAAGAAAGAAGAATTATGTAGGTAACTCAAAAGGTTTTTCCTGTTAAGGATGGACTTCATTGATGAGTTGGAGTTTTTCTTGTATGGTACTACTTTTAGATCATGAAAACTGTCTCACCAGGTGCTAGAGGTAAGAAATGTTGTTCAAATTGCTTTGCTCTCTCCCCCAACATTTTTTCCCTTTAACTTTCACTTGGCTTTTTTTCCCCCTCTTGTTTCCTTCATGCATAAATAATTTGGTTGAACCGTTCTGTATTCCATAGTTCAGATAATGCTGAATGCTGAATGTATCAAGGAGTTTGCAAGAAGAAATATAATGAATGTATATATGATGTTGTGGTCTTGTAGATTCGAACTTCATTTCATGTTTTTATTTCATAACCACTATAGTAGAACATGAAGGGTTAGTAATCCTGGAACACGCATTTGGTAGACACCATTTCTCTGTTACTTTCTATGAATTTCTATGCTATCACCACTAACCCTTGCCAGAAGCTTGATTGTGGGGGGAAAAGAAAAGGCAAAAGAAACCAATACAGGTAGAAGGAAAGTTGTGGTTGTCTAATTGGTCTCATTCAAGCTGGCCAACTTGGTCAGCTCTATATGCTGATCCTGCATCTGACTCATAATTCGCGAAAAATCTCCTTCAGCCATAGACATTGTGTCTTCTTTAGTCAGGCGCCTCTGCTTTACCTTCAGTATAGCCTGTGTCACTTCAGCAATTGAAGGCCGCTTTCTTGGTAATTTATGCAAGCATTTATGAGCAATTTTGGCTAGTTGCCTCACTTCTTCAATGTTGCATTCTCCAACCAGTGTTTTATCAAGAATTTCATTGACACCATCAGGACTCATAGCAGCCTTAGAAAAGGAAGTTTATGTCAGAAAGATGAATATATGAATTACTATCAAGCAGGACTTTACCATTCAAGGGAAGAAACTCACAAGATTAACATATTCCATTAAATTTTGATGTGGGTGAATGGCTGTAATTAGTTCAAACATGATGACACCGAAACTATATATATCACTCTTCATGGTGAACTTGTTTGTGGACATGTACACCGGGTCTATGTAGCCATATGTACCTGTAATGCCTGAGTTTCAGCCATCGAAAACCTCTTCCCTTGACAGCCCAAAATCAGCAACCTACCAAAGGGAGCAGCAGTGAAGCCATGGCATTTAGTCCATTATTGATATCTTGATAGTTTTGGTAAACTAAAAACAGAGAGGATTAGAAAAAGATGAGCTGTTGTACAGTTAATCACCTTGGCTCTCATTGACGGGTCCAATAGTATGTTAGCAGACTTTAAATCATGATGTATTACGGGAGGGACTGCCTGTTCCAAGAATAGTGATATCAAGTCTAGTTTGTTTAACTATGGAGAACATCAGCTTTGTATCATTCCATCATACCCCTTCATGAAGATATTCTATCCCATGTGAAATATCAAGAGCAATTTGAAGTCTTTCTTCCCAAGTTAAACCTCGTCCCCCTTCACCTAATTACATGCAGACCAAGTTGATTATCATCAAGGAATCAATCATGATAACAGTAAAACAGTGTCATTTGAGGTAAAGATAAGACTAAAATCAGGATGAATTCAAAAGCATGGCTGCAGGAAATATTTTACAGCATGACTTACTGCAACAAAGGTGCGGTAGTACTTTAACCATTCCAGAGAAGGGGCCACATTATTAATGACATGGATTAAAGGGAAGCATTATCACCTAAAATAATTGTACTACAATTAACCAATCAAAATTTAGAGTTACGTAAGGTCCACCAAAATTTTACATGAAATCCACACTTATAAGTGATGGACCTTAACATAATTTTTATTTAGATTGAATGTTCGTAGGATTATAGTAAAAAGAATTGTAGGTGAAATGCTCTTGGATGAAAGATACTGGTTGTCCTTCAATTTACATAATTTGACATGTGATTGGCACTGCTCAGAGACCTCTAGTAAGCCTTACTTGCACAATATCCAATATCAATGAACTAATAACATGCTGGCATTAGCATGTAGGTGTTCTAGGTTTATGTAAAATCACATTATCCCTTGTTCCCATTTTCCTTATGTTTAGAGGAATGGTTGAGAACGTGATCAGAGACTTTGGTCTATGACATGTTACCAATTCAGAAAGACTGCATGTCAGACCAATGGCAGTGATCCTAGATTACCAGCCACTGGGAAGTAGCAGTGAGCTTTTGAAAGCATAAAATGAAGTTTCCACAACAAAAAAATTAACTTTTTTTTGGTTCAAAAATATCAAATTGGTTATGTCAAGTTCTTTAACATAAAATGGCATGTTCTAAATTCAGATTTCCACTGAAGAATATCAGATGAGAGATGCAAATAAATAGGGGTTTCTGAACTTACCATACAGAATTTTTGCCAAGCTTCCATTGCTCATGAACTCATAAATTAACATGTGCTTCCCTTTATCCACGCAATATCCTACCAAGTTCACAAGATTTCGATGATGCAGCCTTCCTAGTAGACAAACCTGAAAAAAACTCAGTTTAATATTAAAAACGATAACATGATATGTTGGTTACCAAAAGTAAAATAATATAAAATATTCCCATAAGAAATTTCATTCCACTCCTTGGAAGAATGGAATTGCAACCTTGGCAGGCGTCTAGATAGAATTGTTGGTGAATAATAAAGATAAATGAGACATCAGAATATAGATTGCAGCTATTATGTTATGAATAATCCTGCATTTCTCCTACTTGCATGGGCTACTCAAAGATATTCCATCATACGTTAATGGATCTTTGCTCAAAATACTTTCAAATTCATACTAGACAGAATCAAAAGTAATGTTGTTTTTCAATTGATATAGATCAGTCCCTCATATGGTCAGATCAATCAAGTCAAGTACTGTTAAGATAAAAGAACTTGCTGGAAACTACCTACTCCCAAAACTGTGGGCAGACCTCTTTCTTACATGGTTAGTGCAGCTTACCTCTGTGTGGAACTCTTTCTCCCCCTGATGAGAATTGGAAGCAAGCACCTTTACAGCTGCTACTCCACCAGTAGGCATTGTGGCTTTATAGACCGGACCAAATGATCCTTCTCCTACAATAGTTATAAAATTTTGTGTAGCTTTCGGGACATCCCTGACAAGCATAATAAGTAAGATAAATACATATCAGAAAATCAGTTAAATGCTTGATTTGGAAATAAATATTGAACATTAATAATTTTTCTCAATTAGTAATGGAGCTATTGGGTTTGTATTAACAGAAAAAGTTTTAAGTCTACTCCCAAGATTAGATAGCTCCTTTATGAAAGGTGTAGAGGGAAGTCATAAATAACCACAACTTACCTTCACTACGAAAGTAGGAAATATACAATTTAGAAAGAGAACAATACTAAAATTCATACATTAATTTTATTATTATAGGAAATGCGAATTTGGTAAGCCTCTAAACATGGATTGGCTTTGATATTCCATAATTTAAGTATAATTCTGGTGCTCAAGTTTGAAATTAACTTACTTATAGGAATACTTTGGCAAGCCAGAAGTAGAAGCAGAGCGATCTTTACCATGAAGTCTCCACCAAGAATTAGAAGAACTTTTCTGATGATATTCTGGTACCTGAACAGCTATAGAATTCGAGAGAGATGCACTGAAGTCAGTGCTTGTACCAAAGCCATTTGTTCTTATAGGAAGATCTGTAACACTATGTTCATTTGAACATCGTCTGAGGTTAACTCGCTTTTTGTACCACCATATTCCAAAAAATACCAATGAAGCTATCACGATTCCAAGGGCCAAGCCAACAGAAATGCCAATGACAACTAAATCACCTTTATGAACCATGCTTTGGTCTCTTTAGGTATTCAGGCAATGAGAACATCTTGCAGTTCACAAATTCTGCAGGCTCACTGTCATAATGAAAAAATTACCATATCCATTTTAAAGAAAACAACAAAAAGTTTTTTGGGGAACCGAAAAATATGTCATTTCAAATTAGAAAGCCTATTGATAGCCCTCATTCTATTGAAGGCACGCAGGCGAAGAGGGAAGCTTACTGCAAATAAGAACAAAGGAAAATGCTGTTTTCCATTGTTAAAAGAATTTACTCAATCCTTCTGTTTATATAAATTTACTGATACAATCAGTCAAAACTTTTTCAACTATTAGCCAATTCAAATCTGCCTATTCAATGGGGCTCTGAGGAAGTGGAGGTGGAAACTGATGCAGTAATGGTGGTACAGGAGCTTGCAAAGGCGGGGGACTCTTGCTGGGAGGGAACAGGAAGAACAATGGATATTTTGAGGGCAGCATCACAGTACAGAGTTTGTCGATTTCTACATGTCAACAGGTCTGCCAATACATTGGCTCATAACGTTGCCAGGCTATCTTGTGCTGAGGGTCAAATATCTGTATGGGAGCAGCTCCCAGATTCCATCACAAATGTTGATGTTTTTCTAGAGTAATGAAAGTTTTCATGTTTTTGATCCAAAAATAAAAAAAATCTGCCAATTCAAAAAGAACATCCAAAGAATAAACCTTTAACTCAAAGCTTCATTAAGTAGCCTCAACAAGCTTTGGCTTTTCATATATGATTATATGGCACTATTAAATCATTCTTTCTAGTTTCTACATCATACTAATTCTTCTGAATCCAAGTTCATAAATCAGAATATATAAATATAGATCATGAAAACTCCTTCAGATATTAAATGGGTTCTATTAGATTTCCGATATAAAAACTCCCAAAAGGCAATCAATGATAACAAAAAACAATAAACAAAAGAAACCCAAGAACCAAAACCAACCAAAAAGATGAAAAAGAACAGATTTTCAAGCAAAGATATGAAAATTAGCAAACAGGCCATGAACTCTACCTTAGATGATCAGCAACTAAACAGCCAAAACATGATAATTCCTTCCTATGGATGTTGATATTTTGATGATCCTTTGATTAGTAAAGATTCCATAGCTGACAAAAGTCATGACCCACTTCAACAAAAAGAAAAAACAAAAACTGTAGAGAAAAGAGAAAAACGAGTCTTCAAGCTTAGTATTAGTGATAAATCCGCCATTTACAATGCTGTATTTTTTATACTTTATAAATATATTTTACAAGTGGGGCAGTTGACAAAGTCAAGTCCCAGTTAACCTTAGAAAAGAATTATTAAATATTTCTTCTCCATTTTTTTTTTTTGCTCTTCCTAATTCAATCATAGGAAAAATTTTAATATATTAAATTATTTTAATTAATAAATGAACTGTAATGGTTTGGTTATGTATGTACCAAACCTTTTATTTTTCCTTGTAACATAACTTAAAATAATATGAAACAATATTAGGCAACAATAATAACAAATAGATTTCCATAAAAAAATATTAATTTAAAAATTATTACTTTGATTGTAACAAGTTTAAACCATTCTTGTATTCAAGTTTATATTTTCTTTAATACAAAGAAGGTACATATATTTTGTTTAAAGAATCAGGTTCAAATTATAATTATATATATATATATTATATACTTATCATATGAAAATGCATAAAACAAAAATTTAAATAAATAAAAACAACATACTTTTACTTGAAAGTTTCATAAATGCTTATGATTCATGTAAGATTCACACTCTAAAAAGAATTTGAAATAAATTTATAAACATTCTTCAAATTGTGTATCTTAAAATACATGGATATAAATAGATGATTCAATCGTACATGTATCTACTTTTTACTCAAAATAAAAATTGATGAATTCAAATCACTTTCATTTCAAAATTACAAAAAAAAAAAAAAATGCAGTTACGGACTCTTGATTTAAAATTCAAACTTGGATTAACTGAAGCAAATTGATCGGAGAAGAAACCGACGAATCCTTCAGAAAGCGCCTTGCAATTACAAAATGCATGCTTTCACTGGGATGGTGTGCATCAAAGTATGCATGTTGATTTCTTTCCTTGCATGGTTCTAAGTTTGGAGCACATGGTCTGGTTTGATTTCTAAATTGATCAATGCAACAAGCTTTTTTTATCTGTAAAACCTGCATGCATACAACAAATAATATTTTACTTTTATTTGAATCCAAATATTTGACATATGAAAAAAATTATATACGCATAATCACTACACAAACCTCGTGCATACACAAAGAACTTGACAACATAAAGACTGAATCAAAGAAAAATAAAATTTGAAAAAAAAATCCATATTTGTACAATTTGTCTACAGAATATGTAGTACTGTTCTTAATCTCATGAATTCACAATATTGTAGATATTAAAAGAGTTCATATTAAAAGATAGATGGTAAACAAATAGATCCATTGGTTAAGTTTTTAGTTTTTACTGACAGTAGATAGAATAATAATCCAATAAACAAACTTGTTGGTGAAATTTTTAGTTTCCACTGACAATTGATAAGATAATAATCCCCATATATATAGTCTTAAATTTTTTATTATCATTTTAATTAAGGGCAAGTTGGATATACATATTATTATATTGATAAGCTAAGATTTTACTATCCAAATTAGCAAGTGGAAAATTATAAATTATTGTGAATATAAATTTAATTTATTCACTCACAATCATCAAATATAAACTTATGATTAAGGTATATAATTTTTCCTCTCTACGTAGAGCAAAATATTAATTTTAGAAATGGAATTACCCTTACCATGTGAAGCAGGTGATGCAAACACGTCTTCGTAAAACTTATAAAGATCTCCCAAAACAAACTTAGATCCTGGAAGGGTGGATTGCAAATGTGATAACAAAGGAGGAATTTGCTTGGTAAAGTTCAATATTCTGGTGTTCCTTTCCTCGTCACATTGTGTCGTCTTAGGCTTTAACACAACTATGTTACATGGTTGGCACCCGATTGGCGACACATTGTTCACAAAAAACTTGCGTGCTCCAAGTTGATAAAATTTCTACATAAAAAAAAAAAAACAAGTTTTAATTGTTAAAATGCTCGTAATTAATTGATAATGGATAGGGTTCGATTTATCATAAAAATAAGAGAAATAATTATAGATATTGAAATTTATATTTCAATAACATGAATCAACTGAGCTAAATTTCAGGTTTTGTGATTTAAAATTTTATATACCAAAAAATGAAAGAACATAAGATATATTACCTAAAAAAAATCTCAAGATGATCAATGAAAGATACTTGTTAACATTTAAAATAACATGAATGACATGCAATTATAGTGATTTACCTGCAATCGGGTGGATAACTCATAGATGAGAAGTTGAGAATAATTATCTGCAGGATAGTTGGAATGTCTTTCGAAGTCCCAATATAAGCCAAGGTCATTGCTGCCGATGTGGAAAAAGAATAGTGATTTTGACATGTGTTGAGCAAAGCTTTCTGCGTTGCTCAATTGACCTTTCAAGTCTTCTGTTGTATTCTCGAACAATGCTATTTGTTCGTCCAAGCTTAAGACGTGCCCCTAATGTCAGAACATCACAAATGTTATGCAATTGAAAAGTGAGTTGAACTTTATAACCAATATGAACTAAAGAAAGTTTATGTCAATTGTATCTATAGAACAAATTCTTGAGGCAAAAGTATCTCACAAATAGTTGTACAATTGAAGGGGGACTAGGGAGAATGCCACCGGAAGCAGAGCCATAATTAACCCCAGTCCGGCCATTCTTCTTTACCTCCGGTATGTCCAGGGCTGAAGGAGGGAATGGCAAGCCGGCTACTTGAGCTACATTATTGGTGGTACAACTCATTGTGAACAGCATGTATGAAAACTAAAACCAATCAAAATTTTATTGCATTTCAATGCAAATTAATTTAATATATATGTGCAAGTATGTTTGTGTATGAATCAAAGGAAATACAAAATCTAAACCAAAATGAAAAGCAAAATGTCAAAGGAAACATGAAAAATTAATAGGATGAAAGTTAATAAGAAAATAATTTAGTTTTTTTTTTTTTCATACCAATGAAGTCGACTACGGTTCTTCCATTAGTGGCACGACCATTAGGCTTTCCATCAAAATCTATTCCATATGAAGTAAAATTTGACTTAAGAGATGTATTCAAAAAATTATTGTTTCCAGGATCGATAAAAGAGTCCCCAAACGCATAGAGAGCTAGTAAATCAATGGTGATATTCCCCAAATATTGCAAGAGAGAAGTTTGATTAATAGTAAATGGTGGAGGTGCGGCAACTACATCTCCAGACACAAACGAGAAGAAATGAAATAGAAAGCAAATGATGGAAACACAAATGGGGCATCTAAAATCCATTTTAATTCCTAGAATTTGAAAGAAAAAAGAACACTTGTTGGATTGAGAAGAGAGTCTTGGTAATTTTTTGTGATAAATCGAAAGAGATATTTATAATGTGGGTTTTTTTTTTTAATTTTTTTTCTGTTTGGTGTTTTTGTCATAAAATTCGTTTGGTTGTTTGTAACTATAAACCCAAAATCAAAGTTAATTTCTCATAATGATTAATGATTAAATGAATTATTCGCTAGCATTTTATCTAACCAATGGTTTATTACAATTTTCTTGATATGATCAATACAACGAAAAAAAATGGGATGGCATCTCAGCTTGATTAAGGACACTTGCAACAGAAAAAAAGCTTAAATTATGGGTACAGTGAGAATGAGATCTGCTGGACTTGAGCTGGTGGATTTATCAGACCAGTCAAAAAGAAGAAAAAGGTTAGAGGATGTTGGAATGAAGACTCTAAAACGCTCAAGTCAATATGTGTTATAGAAAAGAGATAGTAAATAGCAAAGAAGAGAAACTAGAGATAGAACAGGCTGAACAGTTCATGCTAGGTAACATTCTTACTACTTTTATTTTATATTTCATGGATGACGATTGTCTGCTTTGAAATCATATGTAGATGTTGATGACGTTTCCCGCAAAATATAACAAATATTATTGAATCCAAAGATTTTCATTGAATCTTTTATCGGAAGAAAAAAGGAACTTTGAAATTAAATTTTATGTGTATACAATTTCACAGGCCTCCATATTTTCTTATCACTCGCTGATAAAAAAGGAAGAAATATTGGTCATTGATCAGTATTACAGAGGAAGCAAGTATTGAATTGAAGTCCTTGATATTCGACAATATCATGGGATTTTTTTTTCCTTCTTTAAGTATGGAATGATGAATGCCAAATTAATTATAGGGGAATAAAATTGAAACGTTGTAATAATTATTTGAGGTTGAGTTTGAAAAGGACGATAATCAAATATCCAAATTAAGTTAAACCTGTAAATTATTAAAGTGTAATAAAAGCATCCGTTTCCTTTTGTTAGAAATGACATTTTTTAAAACTTAATTTTGTTAGTGTTTTATCATTGGAATTGCTTACTCTTCCATTTTTCTTTTTTTTTTTAATTTTTGAAAAATTTAATTGACTGAAGGATCTGCCAATGAACAATTCTGCCCCAAATGAACAATTCTCACCATCACATGCTTGGTCTTCTCTTCACCATTAATGTCAGAACTCATAACATAATGGTGTGATTAACAAGTTGCTGCAAATGCATTAAACTCTATAATTTGCAATTGAAAAACTCAATGCAACATTACATCCCATCCTATATAAGTACTAGCCATTGGCTTTCAAAACTTTAAAACCAATTTAGAAAAAAAAAATGGCCTTCACACTACTTTTTGTGTGTCTTTCTTTCTTACCCATAATTTCTTCTTATCTTTTAAGTTATGGTGGGGCTGTAGATAATGTCCTTCCACCACCATTATTGGGAAACACTGAATTTGATATACCAGCATTATACGTATTTGGTGACTCGTATGTGGATGCTGGAAACAACAACTTCATTCCAACCAAGTCCAGAGCCAACTATTTCCCGTATGGCATAGACTTTGGTGGCGCACCTACTGGCCGTGCCACCAATGGCAGAACGGTGGTTGATTTCATTGGTATGAATGTTCACTATTTTTCAGGGTCTATTTTGCTGCTCTTCTTAATGTTATGCCTCGTTTTGAACGATGCAGCCCATGTTACTGGCCTTCCATTTCCTCCTCCAATGCTTGGCATGTCAAAGGCTGGGAGGAAAAAAACTCTTACAGGAGTGAATTACGGGTCCGCTGGTAGTGGCATACTTCATTCTCCCCCAATCGCGGAACAACTTTTTGTAAGCTACCTCTCCTTTGTTTGACATTTATTAATCTTTATATAGAAGAAGTGAATGTTAGATTCTGAAATTTCTGAAAGTTCACTAGTCAATGGTATTAATTGTTTCACTGATCACCTTCCAATATCAGGGGCATGTCTTAAGCTTCGAGGAACAAGTCTCCTTGTTCAAGAACACAATCATGGACTTGAAGGATCAGTTTGACTGTGCAGAAAGCTTTGGGTTTTATTTGTCAAAATCGTTATTTTTTATCCACATAGGAAGCAATGACTTGGGTTTATTCTGGGATTTGGGGAGACAATCCATTGGTGTTGAGAAATATCCTAAACTCCTCTCAGAAGAATTGTCCAAGCAGTTGCAGGTACATCAACATAATGACATACTAAAGCTGAATTGGATGCTAAATCATACATATTTTTAATCTTTTATGGACAGGCACTATATCAACTTGGTGCACGCAAGTTTTTTGTCAACAATGTGTCTCCACTAGGATGCCTACCCTTCAACATAAACAAAGTGAAGCCCAAGACACCATGTTTTGAGGAATTAAACAGGCGAATCTCTACCTACAACCTGCTCCTTCCAGGTTTACTAGCAGATCTGGAGTCCTCCCTTCCAGAATCTAAATTCATTCTTGGAGATCTTTTCAAGCTTTTCGAAGATGTTTATGCATCTCCAAGAACATATGGTGAGTTCATTGTCTGTTACATTGGCATTCAAAGTATTAAAGTACTGAATTACCATAAATTTCGTGCAGGGTTTAGGAACATAAAAGATTCTTGCTGCATTGATGTGAATCGAAATGGTACTGGACCATGTGCGCCCAACTTGGAGCCATGTCTGGACAGGGAAACTCATGTGTTTTTCGATCCCTTTCACATCAGTGAAAGAATGCATTTCATATGGGCGAGGACCTCCTTGAAGAGCTGGGCTAGCAAAATGTGAACTATCTTTTATTTTAATGGGATAATGCTAAGAATGGCCCTAAAATAAACCAAATGTTTAATATGATACTTAAACTATAAAAATCTCTAATTTAATATCTGAATTACGAATTTATTAATTAATATGATATTTACAAAATTATTTTTGTCCTACGTGTCATTGTTAGGGGTGAATATCATATTAATTAATTAATTTATAATTTAATTATTATATTAAAAATTTTTAAAATTTATGTCTTAATATTTCTCTGTAATTAAATGATCATTCATAACGATAACATTATTTTACTTTTATTTCAATAGATGGAGGCCAGTTATATTTAGTTGATGTAGAAGTAGCATAGCTTGTTTTCCCCTTAACTTAATTGAAATGAAACAAAAGATGTTTACCTAAGTTGAAATTTAAAGAGTTAGTTTCTCTCCTTAAAACAAAAGATGTTTATCTTTTAAGTAGCATTTATTTTGGACTATCAAATGCATTGAAAAAATAAACCGTTGAAAATGTTAATTTTTAATGTATTTGAAATTTGTCATTACGTTATCAAACATATTTTAAATTAAAATTAAATGCCAAAAAAATTTAGTTTAAATATCTATTTAGATTGCGTTTAGATTGAGAATTTTGAAATTTTGAAAAATTTAAAATAAAAACATTTTAAAATGCATCATTTTAAAATTTTATCATTAGAAATTATTTTGTTTGGATAAATATTTCTTAGAACAAATTTACTTTATTGGAATTTGATGAGAAAAAAAATAATTATAAAAAATAATGATATTAAAGATAAAAAATATATGTATAAATAAAAAATGTAATATGGGTATCATTAGATTTATAAATTATATAGATATTATTAATAATATAAAAAATAAGATATATATTAGAGTTAAATAAAAGGATATTTATTTGTTTAGTTTTATATTTTATAGTGTGTCATGTGCAATAAAAAAAGAGAAGATTTGAAGAAATTCTAAAAAACCAGCTTTTAAGGTAGAATTTTAAGACGTCAAATTTCCTCTTGAAATCTCATCTAAATTTTGAAATTCTTTTTTATTTTTATTCAAATAAATGAATCCATTTTTAAACTTCCAAATTTTGATTGAAACAAAATTCTTTTTTAAAATTCCTCGTCCAAACACATCTTAAAAGTATAGAAAATCAAAATTGACCTATTACTATACATGCCTTGGCCAACTAAAAGGAAAGAAAGAAAGAAAGAAATTAAAACAAAAACAGAAGTTATACCCTGATATACAAAGGTTAAGGGACTTCACTTTTTAGTGATGAGGGCAAAACTGTGAGCCTAAAACCTAGACAGGGTTTCAAACGGAAACTCAATGCCTTGGAACATGATTGTTGATCGGAGGCTTCCGACGAGGCCTGTCGCGTCCTTTGTAATCCTTGTGTATCAAGTTTACAATCTCCTTAGCTGCCTCAAGGAGCATTTTTGATTCAACTCTATTACCAATGACATGGTTGGGTTCTTGAGTCGCTGGTTTGTCAGACCTTGAAGGATGACTCTCCAAGCTGGCTTTAATTGACATTGCCTTGGACTCTTCAAGCTGCATTGAGTTTCGAAGATGGGATGGATGATCACTCCTAGGAATTCCCAAGCCAGCAAAATCCCTCGTCTTTGATTCCATCTTGTTCATTCCAATGACCTGGTTTTGAACATAAACTAATGTTTAATAGGTTATTGTAATATATGTGATTATGTGAATGCTACTTTCTTTATGCATGTGGATCTATATGTGAAAATTTTCCCAATGGAATGCTACCTGATTATTTGCTTGATCTTGAAATTTCCCAATAATTTCAGCGTCATTGTTCTCCCCTGCATTCAAAAGACTATCCATGATGAATATAGCTTAATTTGACACTAAATTCAGTTTCAATTATATGTGAATAAACATGTTATCATGCAATCTAAAATGTAAGATTGCATTAAAATCAGAAGCATTTCAAGCATCATTATAAGCAAAAAAATTCCCTTTTGTAAACAACAAAAAATTTCCATTACATACAAGTTATATATGATCGATATTCACACATCCTTTCCAAACCTCTACCAAGCCTTTCTAGCTTGTAACTGTTGACAAAATGGGATCTAATTAAAATGTTTTTTTTTTTTTCAGTGCCTTTGAATCAGTTATGCTCGGGAGGATGGCGTTTAGGCCCATGATAATCAGCACCAAAAGCTACAAAATCAGCTGTTTCAACATTAAGAGTACTACTAGTTTCGTTCCAAGATTTACATTTCACATTAAAAGCTCCCTTTCCTTCAAAATCACATTTTCCATCAAAGTGGTTTGCACCTGAATTCTTTGAAGCGCCAACCTCAAACCCTTGTTTTCCTCCAATCTCTACTACTTCATATCCTCCCATTTTCCTTCCTCCAAAACCAACAAGAAGTTCCTGCATACAAATATGCTATGACATAAGCCACCAAAATTTAAAAGATATAAACAATTTTATTGATAGATTAATACAAAACCAACCTTTTGAACAGATACAAAAGTTTCTTGATCACTAGCCAAAAGCCTTTCTCGAACTGTTTCCCCACCTGCAAACAATATTGAAACAACAGATAGTCTCAGCCTGGAGGGATTAGAGAGGATCATTTTGAGTAAATTAATGGAAAAGTTACTGCTTACTATACCTTGATAAGCATGCACTGAGCAGCTCTTGAGGGCATGCAAAACAAAGAGAAGCCCAAATATTAAGCCTGTAAACCTTATATGCAGCATCTTTGTGATTCTTTCCTTTGCTTGAGTATGTTTTCTTCGCTTAACAACTGAAAGAGAGGAAATCTGGAGAAACAAGAAAAGGGTTTTATGGAGAGTTCACCCCAAGTCAAAGTTAGGGTTTCGACACATGTCTAAATTAAATATTGATTCCAGTGAGAAATACAGAGATTAGGGAAACTGGCCAATAAAAGATTTACTAAATCAGGAAATATCCAATTTAAAAATGAAAAAAAAAAACTTTTTCTCTTCAAGAGTTTGAATGTGGTTTTAAGAGATGGACTGATCAGTCAAAGTTAGGGACAAGAGTGTCTAGTATTTTGATTGGAAATGTTGATTTTGTCCCTCTTTGCCTTCGTGAATGCAACGATGAACAAGATTCATGAGCTTTTGTTTTTCATTTTTAATAAAGTTAGGGGTTTTAATATACACCAATGTCATGGAAATCAGGAAAAAAAATAATTTTCAGGACCACAGTCCTGCAGGTAGGAGCTTTTTTTTGTTCATTTTTAATAAAGTTTTTTGAATTTTACAAAGACAAGTGACAGGTTTGAGCTTGTTTGTCATGACTCTGTCCAAGTACCAAGATGCCCTAAATCTTTGACTCTTCAAAGACAATCGATTTATTCATGAGCTGCAAGTTCACTAGACCACAGAATTTTCTGGTTTCTTTGCCTCCCCCCCCCAAAAAAAAAAAAAAGAACAGAATTTTCTGGCATTTTTCAATACAAACTGGTATGATCAAGCTTCTATAATCTTCATTCTCATCATGCTTTCAAGCTTAACTAAGTCATTTTATAATCAGTTATTAGCTGGTATTTCTGACATATTTAAACTTGTAGCCCTGAAAGATGATTAGATAAAAGGGTCAGAACAGGCAAGTGTCTGAGTCACAGATTCAGTCTTCTGCTAAATATTACATATATGTTTCCCCTAGGATACCCTATGGTACCAGAGCTAGGCACATTTCTCATTTTTTCTTTTTAACAAAATTTCCTTTTATAGAAAGGCATGCATGCTACTTTTTGTTTATAGAGAATATTATGTATTGATGATTTTGCTCTGAAATTAATAATTGAGGACACCTTTTTCATTACATCACGTAGCCTGAACCTATTCAGGCAACCTGTAAGGATCGACAGAAGTGGAGATCGAGATGCCGAAGTTGCTAGACAATTACCATTGGCGATTACAAATTCTGTAACATATAAAAAGACTGTAAAGATAAGAGGGAGAGGAGGGTGAAAAAGAGCAACTGAGCAAGGGCAAGCAATGAAGCATGGTTCCCAAAGAAGCATGAGCACGAGCATGAGCATCAAAGTGAGAGCTTGAGGTAACATAGGCAAGTGATTATTGCATTGAATTACTAAAACATATCTTTAATTTAAAGTTGTACATATAAATTTGAGCATAAATTAATAAACTAAAATAGATTAGTGTTTAACAGTTTGGAACACGAGGGCTGTCCTCCAACTTGATGCTTGTGCCTGGTCACCTGATCTTGAGAAAAGTGTGACCTCCTTAATTACCCGAGTCGGTTCCATGGCGATTTAGTTCTCCAAATTAGAGAAAATGGATCAAAATTAACCGACACCAAGAACACCATGATCAAGTTCTCAAAGTTTCCAATCTCAAGAGGGCAAATCCATTTTCGTTTCAGGTGATAATTATCTAAAATCTTTTATAGGCTTAGCATAGTTGGTTCAGCCAGCAATATTCAAGAACCTAAAACCTGCACCTATCACAAAATCAATAAACCTCTTAGTTCATTTAATCTTTAGTATCTCTGCAACTGCTCTCACTTCAATGCAACTGTATATATTTTAGTTCCTGCTTTGCATCAAAATTAAAGCTGAAACATGCAAAAAATATTTCGTCTCTTTGCAAAATTTTCCTCTCTTTCAATGTTTTTTCACTTCCTGTTCTCTAACTTTAAAGAAGATTAAGCTTACAGAGAACACGATAAAGGAGATTTGGACACCTGGAAAACAGTATGGCTTCAATTACCAAAGCCATGTCTTTGATCTTGAAACCTGTTACTTACTGATAATCCACCAGAATGATATGTAATCCCTTTTAGTGTAAGGGAATTTGGGCTTTTGAGGTTTGTGAGAATTCCAAGTTCATGTGGCTGTGAGCGACTAATGTTGTCCTTTTGAAAAGCATTGCTACCCCAAAGGAGCTGATGTATTTTTGGAATTTCATTTTCAATTTTCAAAGAAGTAAAAACCTGCTTGCTTTCTTAGGACAATGTCACATGCATAACACTAAAGCTTAATTATATTAATCAATTTGATTGTAATGTTTGCTTGCCCACCAATTTGGACTTGTCATTATTTGAAAATCCAAGAAAAGATTCCTTTTAAATTGCCTTTTTGTTTCTTCTTTGACACCAAAAATATCTTTGTTTACAAGATTAATGTCTTTTACAATGAAATACCTTTGAATCTTCAGACTATCTGATCAGCCACCATGGCAAATTTGCCTCTCTTTATCTCATTGGAAAGTGCATAAAAGCACTCTTAAAAACTATAAGACATTTTTTCTCCATCTCAATTCTCAAACTCAGATTATTACATTTTCGAACTCTTTATCATTTTTCTATTCGAGTAAATTTTACAAGAAAAGATCCTACAATGTCCTACTCTGTTTCGATTAGTTTTTAGTCTTTAACTACTCAATTCAATCAAAGATGTTTCAGAATGAGGTATAGTAGAATAAATGCACGCTACAACAGAATCATTTACTTCTAGTATATAAAAAAAGTTAGCCCCTGCTAGTCCCAGAAGTGGTTGAGAAAGAACACTTCCGAGCTGCATCCTAATTGCCTCTACAGTAAGTAACAGCAGCTTCCAGTTTAGCTTACAGACACTATGTTTAATGAGAACCTATCAGCTTCTTTTAATCAAACATCTATACTTTGATTTGCAACATGGTCACAAAGCTGAAAGAGTTAACAACATTGAAACTCCAATGTCTACAAGCTGTGGTGAAGACAGCGCAATCACATTAATTTGGCCATCAGGATATAAATCAACAGGCAAGGAAGTAAAATAATATTATGAAATGAACTTCCTATGTGTATGAAAAGGCTAGTGCAAAAAACTTTCTTACAATTCTTCCCCAAAATTCAGTCCCATGATATACACCTTCAAGAAACCCTCATCTAGTCATCAAAGTACAGTTCTGCCCAGTGTCAATGTGCATCATTGAGTCCCGATATGGAATGATATCACCAATTGTCTAAAAAATCTCTGTGATAGAAACAGCTTCAAAGAGATACTCCAAGATGCTGATGCAGTAGCAAGAACACAATCCACCAACAAGTGAGAAGTAATTCCAGACAAATATGTGCAGGAGAGGAGAAAAAGGATGGTGCAAAAGAAGATACCATCCCTTTCTTACAAAAGAAAGAAGAACTTGCTGCCTGAATGTTAACCTCTCAACAGCCAATGAACACAAATCTCCTGGGGCAAATCTTCCAGATTAGTGGACGGGGGCATCAAATCTTGGCTCATAGAAGCAAACCTGACTATTGTATGACTGAAGAGCACGGCCTGCAATCCAAGACCAAACCTTTCTATCCACATCATAAAGGAGGCCCTTCCCTTGGTTCCAAGATGTGAAACAGATAAGATTGTCCTGTCCAGAGCACTCAAATCTCTCAGCTGATCGCCTCAACAAAGCTCGAAAATACTTGGGTGGCATTCTACTTATCTCCACCCACATAATCTTAGCATGGTCCAATTCCCAAATTCTCATACTCTGTAGAGTACTATACATACCAATTCTTCCAACCAGAAACAGGCACTTTTGTGTCCCAGCAACCAAATAACCATCTAACAGAGATCTTGGGAACTTTGCTGGAATATGCTCCCAACATCCAGAGTCCAGTCCATACATCATCAAGCCAAGTGGTGAAAGGGTTTCCAAATACAACCTGGAGTTGCAATATGCCATCTTCGAGGAGCAAAGATTAACCGCGGGCATTATCTGGTGGACTGTCCACTTATCAATCTTTGAATCAAAGACTTCAGTGGGCAGCAACTTATCACCATAAATATCACTAGTGGCTATAACCTTAAATGATTTGTCTGTTTGATCCACAACCATAATCAACTGTCTTTGTTGGTTATAATTCATGCTTGGCAGTGTTCTCCAAGTTTGTGTAAGAGGATTACATAATAAAGTTTTGAAAGTTAGACCATCAAGTCCAGAAAAGCAAACTAGACCACCTGAAGAGCCAACCAACCAGAAGGCCCACTGGGGCAAAAAATTGAATGGAATTCTATACCATGTTTTTAATAGCAAGCTAAAAACGGAGCATTGTGGAGTCTGTGAGCTCTTCCAAAATGTAAGTAGACAAGGCCCATGAGATGGCACTCGTGAGTGAAACTTAAGAAAACTATTATCTTGAAGTATTAACTTCCATCTTTTACAAACTGAACGAAGCCGGAATATCATAAATGGGGGAACCCTTGCCAAAATCTCATTCAATAAGTCCTCAGGCAACGTTGCCCATATGTTATCTTCCATTTGAACATCAGGATGAACAGCCTTACCAAATGTAGCAACTGTTTCCTCATCTAAACCCCGCGGTTTAGTTTTTATCACCTTCTGCCTAGAAGGACTGGTGTTCCTCAATCCTACACGACTCGACGGACTTGTATTCCTCGACCCACCACCCGTAACAGGTGACACTTGCTTAGTACAACTCTCCTCATCATGAGAAGCCCCAGTTTTCATCGACTGGGAACTGGATGCTCCAGACCCAGATTCAGATGATTCCCCAGCACCTCCCATAGCTATTAACCCTAAGCAACCCAATGTTGTTGGTTTTTCATAAAATCCAAGTTTAAAACCCAAAGACGCTAGTTTTCAAGGTCAAATAATGAATTCTAGTACCAAGCAGATAATTCCTTAACACATTCCATAGCTACTAATTCTCGAAACCCTAAGCAACCCAATTTTGTTTCTTATCTTAAAAACCAAGCTGAATGCCCAAATGCAGGATTTTTACACCCAAAGATCCTAGCTTTCAAACATAAAACAATGAAATCAAGTACCAAACAGCAAATCACAAAAACCCAATCAGAACAATAAATTTCTGAACAATACCAGCACTGTGCTTCTGTTAAAAAACCCAACTTTTTAATCAGATCCAGGCATGATAATCTTGTAAACAGATAACTATGAATCAAAGAAATGATGGAAGCATTGAGTTTAAATCAATGAGATGATAAAAGAAAACATAGAAAAGTTTGAATCATGGAGATTATTGAGATAGGTTACCTTAGATTCAAAGAATTCATCTGAGTTTTTTGCTTGGCGAGGAGAAAACTTTGTCAAAGAACTAAGGAGAAGTAAAAGTCTGGCATAGAAATGAGAGCAACTAACGTCGGGAGTAAGGACTTTCTATATTTTGTCATTTTTGAGAAAAATATAAAATTTCAAAATGGATTTTTAAGTGAAAAAATGGAGGCCCATCTGGTGATAAGTAAGAGAGACCGTGCCATTGGATGTCCAATGAAGACATGACACCGCAGCAAACTTGGAATTGATTGGTCAATGACTTCAATGGTTATGTCAAATGCTTAACACTAATGTCCCCACTAATCACTCTTTTATCAATGGCAAACGTTAGAAATTATTGCAAACATTTCTCGTTAGTAAGTCACAAGTATGGATCCAGGGCAGTTGATGAGGAGGTGTTGAAAAATTAGACAGATTAAACTTTGTGATTTGATTTGGGTATTTGGTTTGTTGTTGCCTTGTTGAGTTCCACTAAATTGTTTCTGCCTGGTTGTTGAAAGTTTTGTTAGAGGATTGTTCTTGCAGATATGGTGGGTGGGTCTGTGAACTCCAAAAATTATCCTACCTTTCAATTTTTAAGATGAAAGTCCTGTTTTTCTCAGATATGGTGGCTCAGCCTGAAAACTCCTATCCAAGGCTCGATTGAAGTTCGATCTGATAGGCAGCCAAATCCATGAACAGATTTATCACAAAATTCGATGTAAAAATTTCTAAATCAGAGGTTCTAAGTTTTAACTAACGAGTTTAAGGTAATGTACTTATACATAAAATAAATATAATGTAGAGCAATTCTAAATTATTTGACAGTGTTCTCTGGTAAGATTATTTTTTTTGTTACAAGCCTGTTTCTGTTTCATAAACTTTGAACAGCATTGCTCATTCAAACAGAAGGAAGCTTTGTAGCTACAGCCATATTGCCAGGAACCAGAAGAATTTTAGTTGATTCATTTCTGCTTCTAGCTGTGTATGTTTCCACCTGTAGCAGGATTTCCTGTTTTTAGATAAATAAAATTTTACCTTATCCCCCAAAAAAATGCCAGGAGAAAATAAAACAGTGAGAAAAGTGGAACAATCTATATTTAAAACATCTCTTATGCTATTGGTCATCATTATTTTGAAAAACTGGAATTCAAAAGAAGAGATTAGAACATTAAAAAAAATGTATAAGATGTGAAGCTACTGCTTTAAAAATTGATTTGATCGGAGATTTTGCAGCCATTAAGCATTGCAACAGATATTTTGGAGAAACTAGAGACGTTATACCATAAAAATTGCAGGAAAGGTATATACTAGTATGATCACTTGAATGGATTTCAACTTACCTTTGCGTTTGGAATAAATTTGATGGAGTTGGATCTCCTCAGTGGCTCAAAACCAACTTTCAGTCTAGATACAATGCAGAAAGCGGACATTTGATCAAAAGAAATCTGATAGTTTTAGCTTTTTATGCTTGTGTTCATCTCCATCATCAGGGGAGCTGAAATTTTCACTGACATTGTGTCCAGATCCCTTTTCAATAATAAGGCCATCATTGTCATTCATATTATTGCCATCTTCAGTTATTGATCCTCCAAAATGTAGACTGTTGGCATCTGACTTGAGGGAAAGCGAATTCGGATCAACTGGTGAGTTGGGTTGAATCATATCAGGATCACAGCTCTTCTCTTCATCTGGGATAATTGGCAAATGAGCACCACTACTTGATTCAATTCCCTCAAGTCCTGGTTCCATTCCCTCCTCATCAGAGCTGAAATTTCCTCCGGATTCAATCATGTAGTCATTAGATCTCTTTCCATCAACATAGAATACATGAGCACCACATTTCTCCACCTTGATATCATCCAGGGGGATTTTTTTATATTCATCTCTGATGGAGAATTTAAACAATGCCTCTTCATAATGCTTTTCCTCCATTAGCATTTCGCTATCAAACAAAATTAACACCCGCTTGGAAAACTCCAAAGGCGTTGATTCATCATCATACATTGGCCATTGCCAATTAATTTTGAAATTATGATAATCACCGGATTTGGTTTTTAGTTGGTATTCACAGTCAACATCAAGACATAATTTATGAGAGCGTTTGAGATCAACCACCATGCATAGAACAAAACCAAAGAATCTGCCACACCTATCGGGGCCTAAATTGGCGATTACTGATGAATTCGTGCTCTGATACTCAAAGCTTCCCGAAATTTCACTTCCAGGAAAACAGCAAACCACTTGCCCTTTATAACCATCTGGATCATAAACTTCCTCTGTCAATTCCTCTGCCAATTGCTTTGCTATGCATTGAGATCTGAACATTGTACTTGCCACAATGTTGTCGATTGCATCTTGATCCAGGTCAAAGCAATCAGAGAATATGATGCATTGCCATGTTTTACTCTCATGGGATGCACATTCATATTGATCCATGCGTGACACATTTTTCAATGACGTGCAGCCCTTTGCATCAAGCCATCTTAGACATGGTGGAAGCTTGGAGATTGATTTAAGGCTCTTGCAGTCTCTCATATTCAATGTGCAAAGGCTTTTAAGCCTTGAGATAGATGAGGGAAGTTCTTCTACTTGAGTGCCATCCAAATCTAATTGTATTATGTTCTCTGAGACGTTCGGAAATTTGGTGATGTTCATGCAACCAGAGAGATCGATACAATCAAGGGTATCTAACTTAACGATACTAGATGGTAGATTTTGAATGTTTGAGCCACTCATATCTAGATATTCAAGTTTATTCAGACACCCTATCAATGAAGGCACTTCTTCTATTTGAGTCTTCCTCAATCCTAAACTTCTTATGCTTGTTGGAATTTCTGGAAATTTGGTGATTGGGCACTCACGTATATCCAAAGAGCTCAGGGATGTCAAATGATGCAGGCATGGAAGATCAGCCAAACTTCTGCACTCCCCGATTGTTAATTTTTCAACATTTATAGCTTGTGACAGATTTGAGATCCTTATCAAATTTTGGCAATGTTTAAGATCAACCACTTTCAAGTTCACGAGATTCTGAGCAAGATGAAGATAAAAAATAACTAAATTAGTCAAAAATTCAAAGTCTCTAATGAAATGGAAAAATATGAAACAGAAAACTAACTATAACTAAAATTAAGTTACCTGGTTTCCATTCCAAAGTTGTTCCATATTGCAGTAAGTTAATTTCAATTCAACAAGGTTTTCTGGACAAAAATTTGATGGCAAAGATTTCAAGGGACAATACTCCCAATGAAGATACCTTAGCTCATCTGGAAGAGATTTAAGATCTTGATTCAAAAGCATCAATTTGCTCTCCTGTTGATCACTAAACAAATTATAATAGAACCTAATAATTCTAAGATTAGCCATCTTTTCGAAAACCGAAGGAGATAACTGGAGCACACCGATTTGAGCCATGTTTAAGGATATTCCTTCAATTGATTCAGTCCCCTAGCAATCAAAAGCAGATTATCAAACATCAAGATAATAAATTTACTGGCCAGAAGTTAATTTTTTATCAATATGATACATTAAGAAGAAGAAGGTATATATAAATGCAGTAAGCTCTTACCTTGTTACTTTTTAACACACGATACACATCCTCAGGACTCCATAACCTACTGCGTTTACCAGGGTACTTGGATTCCTGGCGAACAATATCCCAACCCATTTCTTGTACCAAATCATGCATCGAAAAGGTGTTCATCATTGAAATATTAACCAGGCACTTATCCATTAAGTTGCTTATTCCAAAATAGGCACCTCTGTAACAACTTTTTAGCAATTTTGTTACATCGCCTCTGTCTTTCCCTTTAAAGAAGCATGCGATATCAAGAAATATATTCCTTTCCAAACGGTCCAATCCATCATAACTGATCTTCAGTATGTTAAAAATTTTGGGTTCAGGATATTCCTTTAGTTTATCCAGTGCACTTTCCCAGTATTCTCTTGGTTTTCTGTATAGTGTAGGACCCAAAACTTTAAGAGCAAGTGGAACGCCTCCGGCATATTCCACAAATCTATCTGATAGATCCTGACAATCACCAACTGGATACTGTTGCTTGAAGGCATATTTAGAGAAGAGATGAAGAGAGTCATCCTCATTCAACCTCTTTACTTCGTATATCGAATCAACTCCATTCTCGAGTACTTGTTTATCTCTAGATGTTACAATGATTTTACTTCCAAGACCAAAATGTTTAACACCCAAACGTTCTATTTGGTCTGAATCATTAACATCATCAAGGACAACAAATACTCTTTTACTGCGAAGCCTGTCAAGGATCAAAGTGGATCCTATAAAGCGAGTGCCGATATGGATTTGTTGTTTCAATATTTTTGAAAGAAGCTCATCTCGTAAAGATTCCATGCCTTGTTTTTCTAATTTCTCACGAACATTCAGAAGAAAGTAATGATCATCAAACAGGGGAGAGACTTCATTATAAACAATTTCAGCAAGAGTTGTTTTGCCTATTCCACCCATACCACAAATTCCTATTATACAAGTTTCTTCTTCAGGAATTCGTAGCAAAGATAAAATTTTCTTCTTTTGATCATCTATTCCAACAAATTCTTCAGAACTATTCAGAGACTTGCTATTTAATTTCTCTATAACATCTTGAACGATTTCCTTAATGTATGCAGGTTCCGATCTAGCAAATAATTTAAGATGAAAGTTAAAAATTAATTATTTTTCCATAAGAAATATATATATATTCATCATATACAATTCGATGAATAAGTTATAAGTTTGAACCGGAAAAGTTGAGGCTAGAGAGAAAAATCTATTACATAATAGAAAAAGAGCATAATAGAGATCACATCTCTTGTAATTATAATTTATAGAACCATATTCTAGAGGTGGCAATTGGACAAGTACGGTGATTCGAATTGATATGCTTCCAAGTTTGGATTCGATTTGAATTGTTTTGAATTTTAAGCACTTTCAGATTTATATTATTTTAAATTCAAACTTTTTTAGGTTCAAATTCTTATAGGTTAGAGACATATCGAATATGAAACATTTCAGATGCAAATCAATTCAAATAAAATTTGTTTCGAATCCGATTGATATTGTATCAAAATTGTTGTCATTTTGGGTTATTTCATATTTGAATAATTTTAAATTCAAATTGTTTTTTGTTCAGATGACAGTAGATTCGAATTGTGGATTTAAATCATTTTTTGAGATTCAAATTTTTTTTCAAATTAAGATTTTTGACTTTTTTTCCAATTAATTTAAATTGAATCGTGTTCGATCTAAAAAAATCAGGATGATTTTTCAGATCCGGTCAAATTTTAGCAACTTTGATTACCAAGAATTCATAAGGGTAAGAACTCTCCCCGGTTGAATGTATATTTACCCTTCAAGTTTGATCTAATTGCCCAATAATTTTCAACCAATAGAAATTCCCAAATTCTAATTGATTTCATTCAAAATTTTGAGTCAAATTAATATCTAATAACAGCAAAAATCAAATGAAGGAACCAAAAAAACTAAATCATCAGGATAAGATATAAATCAAATGGAGAAGATGAAGAAACAGTTACCTGTCAGAGAAGTGTCCCACTATATGCCATCCTTTCAATTTTCCTATTTCAGTAAATGCAGCTTTCCATCTGTTTGCATCATCTGGGTTATTTATTAGATGTTGATCGAAAGATTTTTTAAAAGTCCCACCATGTTTGCGCACATCAGAGGGATCAACATGGTAGAAGATGGGAACCACATCCTGTTGTTGAGCACGCCTGCATTCCATGATCTGGAAGAGCTCTGTCAAGCATGATTTCGAAGAAGCATAGTCTTTGGATAAGATGACTATTGAGATCTTTGATGCTGCGATTGCTTTCAATAATGCTGGAGAAAGTTCCTGTCCTTTTTCCAGTTTTTCGTCATCGAAGAAAACTCCAATTCCCTTGTCTTCCAAAGCTCTGAGAAGATGGCTGGTGAAGTTATGGCGAGTGTCCTCACCCCTGAAGCTCAGAAAAACTTGATACATTGATCGACGAGAGGAGGAAGACGAAGAAGCCATGGAAGCGAGGGCCAGCAAAAGTCAAGATCACCGAATTATGTTACTTTTTAAACCTGCTTCGCATCTTTATACTTGTACAATTCATTCAAAAAAACAATGGGCTAAGAGAACAAAAGTCAAACAAATTCGTCTGTTTGCAACCAATTTAAATTATTACCCAAATTAAATATTCTTTTATGCTCCGCGTCCGCGTGAGGCATACGTTTTGGATATATACTTTTTATTTGTGAGATACAACAGCCAAAGGGAAGTTTCAAAAGCGTGAGATGAGAAGGAAGTTTCCTACACGTTTCCAGGACGATTTATGATCTCAAACAATGCCTTAATTCCTTGAATTATTCCGCCAAGAAAACAATATTATAGAGCTTCGTGCAGTTTATTTGATTTGTTTATTCAAGAATCTATATTCAAAACATCTCTCATGTATATATATATATATATAATTTTGAAATATCCTATTACAAAAGAAGATACTGAAACATAACACAGAAATTTACAAAATTTTTGAAAGATACTAAGACATATGAAAGAAATTTACAAAATTTTGGCACCCAAGTTTCCAGACTTTCTTTGAATACATCGAAATCTCTTTCACCTTCTGCCCAAATTCACAAAGAGAGTTGTCTTTTACAACAATTTGCCCTGTGAAAGAACACAAATGAAAGATGGGGACGAGGAGGAGCGAGTAAGAAGCAATAAGCAGTGATAATAAAAGTATAATAATATGATATATATATATATATATATTTAATTATTGAAATCCACTTACCTAAGTTTGCCGGAGTTGGAGTTGAACATGATCAAGAAGCCAGAGATTGTTGAGAAGAGAGAACATTAGTCTACATCATCAGAGCCAAAACTTCATTTGTACTTGGTCAACCGACCTCCTCATAATCAACTGGAGAGGGGGGTTTGATCATATCTGGCTTGACTCACCCTCAGAGTTGATAATTATTCTTTCTGCATTCCCATAGAATATATGAACACCACATTTCTTCACCTTGAAACGATCGAACCGTCCGTTGTTAGAGTGACCTTCGATGTAGAATTTAAACGAGGCCTCCTCATAATTCTCGTCTTCTTGAAGCATATTGTCATCAAACCAAATGAAGACGTGATTGGACTGAAAACGTTCGGGGTCTTGATCATCCACCCGATAATATTCCCATATACTTTTGAAATGACGATAATCACCGCCTTTGGTTTTTAACCGAAATTTGCAGATAATCCGAATAATCTCAACATCATGTTCATCACAATCAACCACAACACATGGAACAAAGCCCCAGGATCTAACACCCTGCCAATCTGGATGCAACTTGACAGTTTTTGAAGAATTCGTGCTTTGATACTTGAACCTTTCTGAAATTTCAGAGCTAGCAACAATTGCTTCAACAAATTCATTTCCTGGCTTCTTCTTTACCCATTTATTTGCCATGCAATGAATTTTGAGCAGTGTATTAGCCACAATGATCTCAACAGCATTTGGATCCAAGTTGAAGCAATTACCGAATCGCATGAGGTGTATGAGAAAAATTCCTCCATAAGGTGTATATTGGAATTGTTGTGCTCCCGATACACTTTTCAATGATGGGCAATCGTATACATTTAATTCTGTTAAACCTAGTGGAAGCACTGGTACAGACTTAAGGCTCTTGCAACCTTGTAAATAAAGAGACGTTAGAGTACTGGGAAGCTGTTTGACGCTCGTAGGAAATTCCACTAGAGTTGAACAGCCCGAGAGATCAAGTGATCGAAGAGATTTCAACTCAACCATACTGTCAGGTAGAGTTTGAATCATTGACCCACTCAAATCCAAATGGATAAGTTGATCAAGAAACTTGATTGACTCGGGAACTTCCTCTATTGCATTGTTGGTTAACTTCAAGCTCTTCAAATGCTGTGGGACCTCAGGAAATTTCTTAAGATTGCTACAAAGATTAACATGGAGGTTAGGTTCAAGAGATACCAGATGAATCATGGACGGAAGTTCAAGCAAGCTTTCACAACCATCTACACTCAGTCTTTTCAACTTTTTTGCTCGTGAGAGATCTGGGATCTTAGTCAGATTCTTGCATCTCTTAAGGTCGATTACTCTTAAATTCACAAGAGTCTGTGCAATGAAAGTGAGAAAAAAAATGATTAGTTTAACATCTCTTTGAATTGTACAGAAAAAGGAAACAAATATTAAAATTGAAGAAATATACCTTAATTCCTTCCCAAAGTTGTTCAACACTGCTATCAGGTAATCTTAGTTCAACAAGGCATTCTGGCATAAAATTTGATGGGAAAGATTTCAATGGATAGTACTCCCAAGAAAGATAGATCAGATCATCAGGAAAGCATTCAAGACTATGTAGAGAAAGACTAAATTCGCCATTTGAAGAGTATGGAGGGTTGTAGAAGTTAAGAAATCTTAGATTTGGCATCCTTGTAAAGACTGTTGGAGATAGTTGTATTTCACGAATTTGAGACGCATCTAGAAAAATGCCTTTCATTACTTCATTTTCCTACAGTGATCAATGGCAAAAAATTAGCACAAAATTAAATACATAGGCATCTAAAATTTTAATTTAGGAAAAGGTTAATGTATTCAGCTTCTTACTCTCTGATGTCTGAGAACTTTAAAACCATCTTCAGAGGCCCACACTCTACTACGTTCCCCAATGGGTTCCTCCCTGACAATATTCCAACCCATCACTTGAATCAAATCATGCATCCACAACTTATTGCCTTTTGCAAGAGTTAAGAGGGTTCTATCTTCGAGGACGGTTATTCCACAAAGAGCACCGTCATAATAGCAAACATCCAGTAATTTTATTACATCTTCTTTATCAAATCCTTTAAAGAAACATGCAATATCAAGAAATATGTTCTTCTCATCATCATCTAATCCGTCAAAACTAATCCTCAGTGCAGTATCAATTACCTTATTAGGAACTTCTCTAAGTTTATTTAGTTGACTCTGCCAGTAATCTGCTCTCTTTTTATATAGTGCTCGACCCAAGACTTTAAGAGCAAGTGGAACGCCTTTAACATATTCCACAATCCTGTTTGATAGATTCGGAAAATCAGTGGGAGGAACATTCTGCTTGAAGGCATGCTGAGAGAAAAGTTGAAGGGAGTAACCATCATTTAATCCTTGAATCTCGTACGTACTATCAACTTCATTCGTAAGGACTTGTCTATCTCTAGATGTTACGATGATTCTACTTCCAGAACCCCAGTGATCATGACTAATAACTAAAGTTTCGAGTTGCTCCGAATCACTAACATCATCAAGGACGACAAGAACCTTTTTCTGTTGGAGTCTATCTTTGATGACAGTGGATCCTACTGTGGGAGTGCCTATATGGAGGTTTTTTTCTTCTAATACTTCAGAAAGAAGTTGATCTCTTAGAGACTTGATTCCACCAGATTTCTCTGACTCCTCTCTAACATTGTGAAGGAAGCAACAACTTTGAAACTGATCTCGAACTTCATTAAAAACAGCTTCAGCAAGAGTTGTTTTGCCCAAGCCACCCATTCCCCAAATTCCTATGATGCGAATGTCTTCCCCACCAATGCACAATAATGATTTAATACGCTCCATCTGATGATCAATTCCAACCAATCCTTTAGACTCATATAAAGACATGCGATTTAGCTTCTTTATAACATCTTGAACGATAAGCTCAATATATTCAGGTTCAGATCTAGCAAAATAATTCAAAATAAAAGTTCAAAATTAATATACAATACCTCTTTTGTTCATAAAAAAAGGGAAAACAAACTTATCTAACATATACAATAGAATCAATGAATTATAATTTTCAACTGGAAGTTGAAAAATAAAGTACAAATTAAGGACCCCAAAAAATTAAAAAAAGATAAAACAAAGGTAATTTATAAATCCAAGAAGTTGGAGAAATAGTTTACCTGTCAAAGGGGCCTCCCTCTATATGCCACCCTGCTAAGCTGCCTACCTTAGTAAAAGCAACTTTCCACCTATTAATTACTTCATCCGGCTCCTTTTTTTGGTGCTTGTCAAAAGAGCCTTTAAAAGTCTCAGCAATTTTCCGCACATCGGACGGATCGACATGGTAGAAGATAGGCAGCACAAGCTGTTCGTTAGTAACCTTGCATTCCATGATTTTGGAGAGTTCTTTCAAGCACGAATTTGAAGAAGCATAATCTTCAGATAAAACGATGATTGAGATTTTTGATGTTGCAATTGCTGCCGATAGTTCTGGTTCAAGTTCCTTTCCCTTTTCCAGTTTTTCTTCATCGAAGAAGACGTTGATTGCCTTGTTTTTCAGATGTTTAAGTAAATGAGCGGTGAAACCAAGGCGAGTGTCTGCACCTCTAAAACTCAAAAAAACTTGATATGTTGGTCGACAAGAGGAGGAAGAAGAAGCCATGGAAGTAAGTCAAAAGGAAACAGAAGACAGCAAGGTTCGAAGCAAACGAATTGCATAACGTTCTAAACTCTGCTTCTCCTCATTTATATTTGCACATTTGGTCCGAAGGTAAATAATAATAATAATAAAATACATAACTGATCACTCAATTACCAAGGTGTTTTTAAAATGATAATTGAATTATAAAATTTTTTAATTTATTAAGTGTTTTCTTTTTCATCACACATTTATCTTTAACGGCATACTTATATGATAATATCAAATTAAATGTCAAATATCATAGATTACTGTCACATCATTTGATCGGTTACGTGACATTACTAATATAACATTATAAATTTTTTAAAAAATAAAGACAAAGTATACTTCAATCACTTAACATTTTAAGTATTTATATCTGGTCATTCAACTTGAAAATTTTACAATTTGATCATTGATAAATAAGTTCTCAAAATTTTTAAAAAATAAAAATAAGTATTTTATATTTTTATTACATGAAATTTAATTATAAATTTTATTTTATTGTAATTATGCCATTTAGATTTGAAAAATGGATGAATATTATCCCTTTGATAAAATTACTTAAATATCATTATTTCATATCTTTGTTATTCAACCTATCCAGATAAATTCAAGTAAGTTATAATTATAATAAAATTCATAGTTTCAATTTTAAGCAATAAAATATTAAGAAAAATATAGATATAAACTTTTTGTAATTAAAACTTTAATATTATGGAATATAAAATTTATTAATATTACATTTGTGAAATTTATTAATATTTTGCTCTTCATCGTCAGTGGCTCATTGTTATTGTAAATTTATAATTATTTGCTCATTAATATCTGTGAAATTTTAATATAAAAATTATTTTATCTATATTTCTTTTAATTTTTATTTACATGAAATTAAAACTATAAGTTTTCATTATAATTAGAATTTTGATATTATGAAATATGAAATACTTCATTTTATTTAGATTAACTAAATAACAAAATTTTGAAGTAACTTTATTTTAACAATTTTGACAATTGGATAATATTCTCTTATTTTTCAAATTTAAATGGTACAATACAATACAAATTTTATATTTTAATTTCCTACAATAAAAATATTAAATACTTATTTTTAATTTTTTATAAAATTTGAGAATTTATTTGTTAGTAACAAAATTATAAATTTTTAAAGTTGGATAATCTTAATAGAAACTTTTAAAAATTAGTGATTAAAGTGTACACGGTATTTATTTTTTCAAAATTTATAATATCATGTCAATAATATCGTATAATCTCTCAAATAAAATGATAATATCACGTGATATCTGATGGTATTATCACATCAATATATTATTATAGATTAATGATTGGATAATAAAAAATATTTATTCAAAATTTAATGATTAAATTAAAAATTTTATAATTTTATAAACATTTTTAAAATACAATCATAGTCAAGTGATTAATGATTTATTTTTTAACCAAATTTATCATAGTTTAATTATGTAATGTAGCAAGAAAAACAAAAAAAAAAAATTGATAAATGATTCTTAAGCTCTCAATGCTTGGGTGGCTTTTTGTATATAGAAAATTACCCTACGCTGACAATGATCTTCAAACTGAGCCCTGCAACTCGAAGCCCTCTAAAATTTAAGGATTACAACAACACTCTATGTGACAAAAGAAATAGAGTGAAAACAAAATAGCAAATGAAGAAACAAGTGACGAAATAGAGAGGAAAGAGAGTGAAAGTGAAGAGTGAAGCTACGATTTGGGTTACATAAGTATTATCGTTTCTTGAAATTTGAAATCAACGTATTCGAGTGGGGACGAAAAAGAGAGTAAATTATTTGGTGGCAATTTTTTTAAATTATATTTCTGCTTGGATTAATTCTTTTGTCAAAGTCATACTTCAAAACATAAGTTGATTCGTTTTCCAATGAATATTGTATTATATATCAATAACAATGTAATCCGAAATACAAATAATGAACGATATATTTTTTTATAATTTATTAACTTAATTATTTTATTTTAATTAATAATTAATTATAATGCAATTAGGTGCACACTTCTTGTCCAATTTCAACATTAATTTAATTATGTAATGTACCAAAAAAGACAAAACTAAACATTATTTTGATAGATGATTAGCATTCTTTATATTATTGCCTACTTGATTTGATAACTTGATCTTCATACTGATCTCTTAATTATGAACCTAAACCCCTCCAAAATTTCAGAATTACAAAAGCACTATATTCAATAAATGAAGAACCAAATGACTAAATAAGAGAGGAGAGAGAGAGAGTGAAGGTTGAAACAGAGGCATCGGAACAATTTGGCTTATTATAACTACGAAATTGTTGTTTCTTCAAATCGACTCAACACCAAAAGCGGGATGAAGAGATGATATTATTTTATGGTGGCAATCTTTTTTTAAATTGTATTTCTGCTTGGATTCTTTTGCCAAAAGTCCTATTTCACGGCAGGAGTAGTTGATATGTTTCCGGGTTTAGATTATCAGCAACAAATAATTTTTTCTTATTCAACTACCGTATTAAAGTAGTTTTCTTCGTCAGGCTCAACCAAAGTCAGGGAAAAAGACAAGATGGAGGGCACAATATTTAAAATATTAATTGAGCATTATAGCTTACAACGTAATGCAATTATCAGTAACTATTAATTAAGGGCTAATTGCACAGATAGTAGACAATTATAAAGTATAATTAATTACTGGATCTAGACTCGGTTGGGGACGAGACAAGAAAGAAGAAAAGCCAAAGCTGAAATTAAAAACATTGAATTCCTGTCTTTGACCCAAAGGTCCCAAACCATACAAATGTCTCGAAGTTGGTTTTTGGAGGGAGGAAAAGCAAGACAAAAATGGCGATTACAGAGTCATCAATGAGATCCACTAGACTCTTATTTCCCACCTTTCAAATTAACCAATGTACGTACCGTATTTTACTAAAGCAATTTTGATCAAGCAAATGAAATTGATTAAGGTTCAAGACCAGATAAAAGTTAAAGATTTGATGTTCAGTTTGAGTTGAGTATTTGAAAAAAATAAAAAATATTGAAAAATCCACCGATTACTCTCCCTCTTATTTAATTGGTTTTAACTCATCAATTATTTTTATCCATAGTAAAGGGAAAAGGAGATGGGATAGAGAGGTTCGAACTCCCATTTTACATTTTTTTTTAAAGTCAATTTTATTAAAGCAATCAAAAAGTTACAAAGCTAGCTAGCAATAGCTAGAAAATAGTTGGAATGGTGGATTTTGTGCGCACTTACAGGGAGGCAACTTGCTTTGCAGATGCACTAGCAAGAATGGGGGTTGATGCAAATGAGTTTTTTTCGTGCTTGGTTATAATTGTTAAAAATAATAAATAAGAAAAAATAATTAATAGAAAAAATTTTTTATTTTGAGAGGTGAAAAATATTTTTTTAAAGACAATTGGACTTTTAGGATTTATAGGAAAAAGTTGGGCTTTTATTTTTACCCTTTTGGGGAAAACTTGGGCTCTCTTTATTATTAGCTGGCATTGCCATGATTTACATTTTTCTTTGCCTATCATGGCCCTAAAATTTCTAAATTACAAGACACTCCGAAGCAAAACAAAGCTGAAGAAAACAAATCTTTACACTCAGACAAGGTTTAAGGCAGCTACTGCTTCCCTTTCTCTACCATTTTTTTTTTATATCTTGAAACATTCTTTTTCTCAAACCCATTTTCTCTTGTCTTAAAATCTTCCAGTCCCAAAAATTACACTTCATTTTCAGTTTCACCTTTTGTTTATTAATAATTTTCATGCATCAAAACCCCATTACTTATTTATTAATATACAGTGCCCAACCCAAGATTTAAAGGGCAAGTGGAACGGCTTTAACATATTCCACAATCCTGTTTGATAAATTCTCAAAATCAGTGGGAGAAAAATTCTGCCTGAAGGCGTACTGAAAGAAAAGTTGAATGGAATCATCGAAATTTAATTCTTGAAATTGATGTATGTCATCAAGTGAATCAACTTCATTCTTAAGGACTTAGTTTATTTCTAGATGTTACAATGATTCTACTTTCAGAATCCCAGTGATCATGACTAATAGTTTCGAGTTACTCCGAATCACTAACATCATCAAGGACGACAAAAACCTTTTTCCGGTAGAATCTGTCCTCGGTGACAGTGGATCCTACTTTGGATGTGCCTTGACGAGAATTTGTTTGTATACATGCTTTAATAAAGAATCAAAAAATTTATTTCAAACAAAATCCATCATTTCAATTATCTAAAAAAATAATTCATACATAATATATATCTCGAATTCTATTAGAAAAGTGCACCATCAAAGTGAAAACATAATATGCTGAATAACCAAAGTTCAAGGATTTGCAAAGGCTATATTTACAAAAAACAAAAAAAAAAAAAAATCAGTGTAGTGTAAGAACCGTTTGACAATCTACTATCCCAAAATGCACTCAAAAAGTAGAGATATGCGCTATCTTTATCGTTTGCGGACCAGTCAAACCGAAAAATTTCATCCTCCAAGATGGGCTCAAAATCAGTTTCCTTGCAATGGAGTCTGATGTTGTTGCCTTGCCTTCAAAATCAGCCATCTTAGGCATTAGCCTCCTACCAGTAAGCTTATTGTTAGATCTCTTATTTCTACAAGTCACACTTTGTACGGAAAAAAGTAGATAGAATATTACATATACATGGACATTCACTTTATAAATACCCCAGGAAAAGGTTTCATGCTAGAAGCATGCATGACATAATTTAATACTACTTGCACACATGGATATTAACATCAACAAGGATATAAATTTTCAAAATATACTTGCATCCAGATCCTCGCAGTCATCAAAAAACCTGAAGATATTTTGAGATGCACCAAAATTTCAGCAAAACTCAAAAAATACCAAACACCAGAGATATAATGGTTTTATTAGCATCAATTATTGAGCCTCTAAGCTACACACTGAACTCAATAGGCTAAGATAAAGCTACAAGAAATAGGCAATACAAAGTGAGTGAGGGAGACTGGAGAGGAAGGAGTTAAATCTAATGTAGGATCTACACATGTCATGGCAGTTAAAGCAAAGACACTTTAAAATGAAGTCACCTTGTTAGAACTTTTATATTTTTTAGAAAAACTTAAGAACTAAGGGGAAATTTCTAAAAGAAGTAAAAAGAAAAAGCACAAAAATAGAAGAGATGAGTGGAGCTTGAGATAGAGATCATAAATCAAAAGCAAAGAAAAAATAGAAAGAAGGGAATAAAGGGTTCAGACTCAAGACTCCAAAAGAGAGAGAGAGAGAGAGAGAGAGAGAGAAACACAAGAATCTTACATAAAGACTTCTGCATTATGCTACCAGATAATTGAAAGGAATAGATTCAAACATTGAAAATTACAAAATTTTGACACCCAAGTTCCTTACGGATTTGTTCAACTTGAAGCATCCTCTTGCTTCACTTTTCCCTCACATAGGGAGAATACCTTTTGCAGCATCCTGTGAAAGAAAATAAAAGGAAAGGAGGCAATAAGTAACCATTAGGAAGAAAAAAGTTCTTCAAAGAAATTCAACATCTAACTCTGGAAAGAAATTTCTTCTTATTTTTAGGCTTCAATTTCTCAAACAATGGAGATATAAAAGGTTTCATTTTCTCTAACATTAATAAGTATTGTTTTGCTTAAATATAAAAAAAATTTAACTAAAATTAAATTATCTAATCTTTTATCATTTTATTGCGATATATTGAGTGTTCAAAATTTTATTTTTATTCAATATAACTCGTTAATTGAACAGTTAATTAACAGTTATCACATCTTACAATCACATGGCCTAAATGATTAATTTTCTTCTAATCGAATGTTTAATTGAGTAAAAATAAATATTTGATGATTTAATTGACTATAATAAAATTTTTAAAGTTTAAATAATAATTTAATTTTAATTCAAAAGCTTTTTTATATTCAGACCGAAATTTTTTTCATCACGATTAAAAAATGAAAATGATGAAGCTACTGCTTTTTAAAAAAATTATTTGATTGGAAATTTTTTGGTTATCGGGCGTTTTGTTACAACAGATATTATTTATAAATTCAAAAACTAGGAACAATTCATAAATGTTTTTTATTGTATCATTTGCATTAAGGTGAGAATTCACTATATAATTATATAGTAGAAAAAGTAACTAGTGTCACAAATTAAATCATCCACTTACATTTGTAGGCCCTCGATCAAAGGAGAGAAAATATTTTAATCTTTTCGGCTCTGGTTCATGTCCATTATCAGGGTTAAAATTTCTTTGATCTTCCTCAGAGTCAGAGCCAAAACATCTTGTCTGCCCAGTATCTTCTTCAGTCTGGAAAATTTCACTGGATTCAGCATCATCAGAAAGCTGGACCTTTCGCCGGATTATGTCTGCATCCATGTAGAATACACGAACACCAACGCAATCCAGTTGGGCGCCAGATTGAAATTGAAATGATGCCTCCACATAAGGCATGGCTTCGTGTAGCATATTGTGATCAAAGACAATGAACTGTGCATGATCGCCGCCTTCATGATAATTCTTACGTGGGAACGATGGAGGACTACCGTTATGAAAGAAAGTATGACAATCACCGCTTGTGGTTTTCAGTTGGCATTTGCACGAAAAACTCGGAGGCAGTCCCATTTCATGACTGTTCACAACAACGCATAAAGCAAACCCCAATAATCCACTACTACTTTTATCTGGATCTAGCTCCACAGCTATTGATGAATCCCTGCTCTGATGCTGGAACTGTTTTAAAATTTGACATCCATGTAAAAAACAAAACAATTTCACTTTGCAGTAACTTGTTTCATAAGCTTTCCTTTTGTCATTAACTTTCCAATCGTAGTGCTCCTCCTCTACCAGCTCCTTTGCCAATTCCACTGTCGATCTCTCTACCAATTGCTTTGTAATGCACTCAATCCTAAGCAGTGTATTAGCCACAATGTTGTTGATTGCATCTCGATTCAGTTTGACGCAATTTTCGAATACAATTGAGTCATGTCGTTTCGGTTTGGAGAAACTATCAAATACAAACAAGTCATGTTGGGGGAAAGTAATTTGATATTGTTCCGTGAACGAAACTGTTTGTAATGACGTGCAACCACCTGCTTCTATTTCTTGTAGAAATGGTGGGAGCCCTAGCAATGATTTAAGTCTCTGACATCTTTTCACTTCCAATTTTTTAAGGCTTTTAAGCCTAGAGATTGATGACGAGGAAACTTCTTCAATTGAAGTGTTGTCCATATATATTTCTTCTATCTTCTCTGGAAAATTGGGAAAGTTGGTGATGCTGGTGCAATCAGAGAGGTAAATAACTTTAAGAGCATCCAACTCAACAATACTACTTGGAAGATTTTGAATCCTTGTGCTCCTCATATTTAAAACTTGAAGTTTATCTAGACACCTGATAGATGATGGCACTCCTTCTACTCGAGTCCCAGCCACACATAATTTTGAAAGATTTCTGGGAATTGCTGGAAATTCAGTGATTTGGCATTCAAGGAGATCTAGATCAGCAAGAGATTCCAACTTAGAAAGATTGCTTGAGCAACTCAAAGATAACCTTCTAAGTTGTAGGAGATCGCCGATTGAATCGGGTACTTCTTCAATCCCAGTGCTAGTTAAATCTAATTCATTGAAATGACTTGGAAACTCAGGAAACTTTTTGAGATTTCGACAATATGATAAACGTAGCCGTTTAAGAGACGTCAAACGTTTCAAGCTAGGAAGTTCAACCAGATTGAAGCAGCAGTCACACACTAATTCCTCAAGGTTTATGGCTGATGAGAGATTTGGGATCTCGCGTAACTTAAAGCAGCAGTTGAGGTCAAGCACTCTTAAATTTTCCAGAATCTGTACGAAAGTGGAAGATAACTAAATCAGTTTTAAGTCTTTAAATTGTAGGCCATACTAAAAATGAAAAAAAAATAAATAAAAGAGAGAAGTAATTAATGAACATAAAATATTAATCTTTGAATGAATAAGACAATAAATAACATTGAATAAGAATACCTGGTCTCCACTCCAAAGTAGTTCGATTTCGCCATGCTGTAATCTTAATTCGACAAGGTTCTTTGGACAAAAGTTTGATCCCAAAGATTTAAACGGATAACAATCCCAATGAAGGTAGCATAGCTCATCAGAAAGAAATCCCGGATCGTGGTTGAAAACCCAATCGTCAGAGAAGAGATGTGCTAAATTAATGCAAACAGGATAGAGCTTGATAAATCGAAGATTAGTCATCTTTTTAAAAGCAGCAGGACAAAATTGTAGAGGTTTATCTATTGCACAGGATATCCCTTTAACTGAATCTGTCACCTAATAACCAAAAGCAAATAATCAAGTATCGATATAATGAATTTTACTTGCAAATAGACGCATGCATATTTATTTATTTATTCACATGGAAGAAGAAAAAAGTTAGTGTAAAAAGCATTTAGCTCATACCTTGTCATCTTTTAACACGAGACTAACATCTTCACGTCTCCATAACCTACTGCGTTTTCTAGGATCATCCGACTCTTCGAAAACGATATTCCAACCCATTTCTTGTAGCAAATCATGCATCCAAAGAATCTCTTCAGATGTATCAAGTAGGCACTTGTCAACCAGATCGGTTATTGCATATCGTGCAGCTCCTTTATACCAACTATCCAGTATTTTTGTTACATGCTCTCTGCTTTCCCCTTTAAAAAAACATACAACATCAAGAAATATATTCCTTTCCACTTTATCCAGTCCATCAAAACTAATCTTCAAATTATCAACAACTTCTTCTACCGGATAATTCTTTAGCTTACCCAATTTACTTACCCAATCTCCTTTATGCTTTCGATATAGTGCAGCACCCAAAACTTTAAGAGCAAGTGGAAGGCCTCTAGCATACTTTGCTACCATATTTGATAGATCCCGAAAATCAGCAACAGGATTCTCTTGCTTAAAGGCATATTTGGAAAAGAGTTTAAGAGAGTAATCCTCATTTAACGTCGTTACCACATGTATTTGATCAACTCCATTTCTTAATACTTGTTTATCTCTGGATGTTACAATGATTTTACTTCCAGGACCAAAATGTTTAACACCCAAGCGTTCTATTTGATCTAAATGGTCAACATCATCAAGGACAACAAGTACTCTTCTCCTGCGGAGCCTTTCTTTTATCACATTGGATGATATAAAGGGAGTGTCTATTTGGGTTTTTTGGTTTAATACTCTACAAAGAAATTCATCTCGTACAGATTCGATTCCTTGTTTTGCAATTTTTTCACGAACATTCTGAAGAAAGTAATGATCATCAAACCCAGAGGAGACTTCATTATAAACAGCTTCAGCAAGAGTTGTTTTGCCTATACCTCCCATTCCACAAATTCCTATTGCTCGATGAGTACGTAGCAAAGATAAAATTTTCGCCTTCTGATCATCTATCCCAACCAATTCTTCATAATCACTAGGAGACTTGCTATTCAAAGTCTCTATAACTTTTTGAACGATTTCCTCTATGTATTCAGGTTCAGATCTAAAAAATAAAATAAAATGAATGTAAACATTTTTTCATAAAGAAAAAAAAAACCTTAATTCAACATACATAAATATGATATCAAGGAATTACAAGTTTCAACAGAAAATTAGTTGCAAAACAAATAACAAGGGAATACTATTTGTTTCGAAAAAAATAACTTTCAAAAAATAATTTCTAAATTTTCAAGTATTTATTCGATAGAAAATAAACTAGTCAATGAAAAATAAGTTTTTGGTCAATGAAAAATAAGGTGATTTTTCTAAAAATTATCTTCTCCTAACAATTTTCAAAAAAAATTATTTATAAGTAAAACTATTTATTCATATATTTGAGTATAATGTTAGACTTTATGCATGATTTTTTTAAGTTCAAACTTAATTTGACCCAATCTAAAATATTATTTATTATTAAATAATATTTTTATTTAATTTTACTTAAAAAATAAAATATTAATATTAAAAGTCTTTTAATATTTTAATTTTAAATATTTTTATAATTTTACTTAAGTAAGATTTTGAACATAATACATTAAATTCAAACTTGATTTGATTCGATATAAAATATTATTATATTAATAAAAATATTTAATTAAATTTTAATTAAAGAATTAAAATACTAACATTAAAAGTATTTTGATATTTCAATTTTAAATATTTTAATTTTGTATATTATTAAACATAAATATTTTTAATATTTCATTAACAAATAGTAACATATTTTATTTTAATAATAAATAATAACATATATAATAATATTTTTATTATTTTAATAATTAATGTTAAAAACTATAATAATATTATTTTCTTAATATGAATATTTTTAGTAATTTATTATTATTTTTTAGTTTAAAATATAAAGTTTTATATTTTGTTTATTAAGGTATTTATATTACTATTTTAATAATGAATATAAGTATAAAAGATTTTGTTATAATTCAATAATAGATACTTTTAATATAAAATATAGATAATTTAATAGTATAAATAGTTTAATAATAAATATTATTTTAATATTAATAAAATAATATTTTAAAATAGTAATATTATTTTAAATATTTTAAAATATTAATATAAAGAATACTAAAAAGTTTGATTTTAAATATTTTTATATTAATATAATATTTTAATACTAAATATTATTATGATATAATTATTTTTAAATATTAATAATTTTAATAATAATGAATTTTAATATATTTTAATAATAAATATTTTTAATATTTTAATTGTTATATTAATATTATTTAAACAAATAAAATTTTCAAAAACCAATCAAACAATAAAAAAATTTTTATTAATTTATTCAAATAATAAAGAATTTGTACTTTTTAAAGCAATGTAAATTTTTTAAAAAATTAATTTTACGAAACAAACCAAACTAAAGATTTATAAAATTTAGATAAAACCATAAAATCAAATCAAGAGGAAGAAATAGTTACTTGTTAGAGGAGTTTCCCACTATATGCCAACCATCTAGTTCTCCTACTTTAGCGAAAGCACCTTTCCACCGCTTTACGTCATCTGCCGGCTTCTTTCTTTGATGCTTATCGAAAGATTTTTTAAAATTTCCACCACGTTTTCGCACATGGGACGGGTCAATATGGTAGAAAATGGGCAGCACAAGCTGTCCCTTAGTAGACCATTCCATGATCTCAGAGAGTTCTCTCAAGCACCATGAAGAAGCAGCATATCCTTTAGATAAAATAATTATTGCTATCTGTGATTCTGCTATTGCTTGCAACAGTGCTGGAGAAAGTTTCTCTCCCTTTTTCAGTTTTTCTTCATCGAAGAAAACGTTGATTCCACGGTCTTTCAAAGCTTTGAGTAGATGACTGGTGAAGGTACGGCGAGTGTCTTCACCTCTGAAGCTCAGAAAAACTTGATGCTCTGGTCGAAGAGAGGAGGACAAAAAAGAAGAAGAAGAAGAAGAAGAAGAAGAAGAAGAAGAAGCCATGAAAGAGTAAAGATCGTAAGACAAAAGAAACAATAGATCCAGAACTTGAGACAAAGAGATACAAATGAAGCTTTTTTAGTCTCCTTTTATTTCATTCCTTCGAAGAAAAATTTTTTATACTACTTAAAAAAGAAAAATTTTAACTTAAAAAAAAAAAGTTTAACGTTTTCATCATTTGTGTTATCACGACAAAGCTTATTTATTACAATATTTTCGAAAACAATAATTTAATTATTTTTTTGGCAAATGGTGTCCAATCGTATTATAAAACAATTCAACAAGAGGACCTCAAAGTCAAGTCATTAATTATAGTGCTCGGATTCTATTTCAAAAATCCAACTCGGGAATAATAGGACTTGAATTTGATATGTTAAATTCCATGAAAGCCGTACTCATGGTTTTTGTTTTCCCATTTTGTTTCTATGTTATTTTTGTTAGCCCCAAAGAAAAGTTTCCTTCATGTTTCAAAGGGGACTTCCGGAACTTACATGAATGGAACTGTGCATGATTATCTTTTCAATTGTTGTGTATTTTCTATTTAGGAAAAATTAAAACATTGGTGAATAATCGAAAAGGGATGACAGCTAACAAAAATAAAATCAAGGATAGTTATTCACCTTCACCGTGGTGAAATTTCGATAAAAAGATTTTTAATAACTTAATTTCTTTAGTGGAAATTTGGATCCTCCAAATAATTCAGTCATCCCCGAATGATACTTGTCAGAATAATTCATATATTCTCAAATTGATTTATTATCAAATTCAAATTTCAGTTTAAATTTGATCAAATTTATTTTCATGTTAAATTTCACTCACAAAATTATTCAAATTTCAAGCTCAATAACTCAAATAATTTTAAATTAATTTGAGTAATATTATTTCTCAACTCAAATAAAAATATTCATAATTTCAAACCTAATTTAAATAAGAGAAAAAATCAAGCATAACAATCAAGGGCCTTCGCTTTGAAGACCTTGACCTTAACAATTGAGAAAATGGTAGCATAACAATCAAAGACCTTGACTTTGAAGACCTTGACCTTAACAATTGAGAAAAGGGTGGCATATCAATCAAAGACCTTGACCTTGAAAGACCTTGACCTTAACAATTGAAAAAAGGGGAGTACGATAAAAATTAAGCATAGGTTGGATTAGATTTGGTTGTTTGTATATTTGTATTATATAAAATATTAAAATTTATATATTTTTATCTTATATTTTTTATTATAATTATATATTATAATTCATATTGATAAAAAAATATAAAATATATTTTTATTTTGTTAAACTTAATATAATTATTATTAAAATTTTAAATCATATTATTTTCATATTTTTTTATATCATATTTATATTATTAAATTTAAGTTTTTATCACCTTACGATTTTGCAGGATAAAAGTCATTCAAATCATGCTTAAGTTTAAAATTAATTGACATGTTTTATCGTTTTTATTATAGTGAAGATAATTAAGTAATTTTGTAAAACATTTTATTAATACATTTATAATAAATTTTAAATAAAACATAAAAATGACGGTGATGTTTTGCATGTAGTAAAAATATAAATATAATTGGAAGAATTTATAATAAATTAATATTTTTAAATATCTCTTCGAAGTCAAGGTCTTCGGAATGGGACAACAAAACTTTAAATTTTTTGTGTTCTTTTTTCATAATTGGGACATTACATGTGCGAGTGAGTGAAATTTCTTGTCAATCCTTGTGTATTTACGATCTAGAATCTTAATGAAAAAAGTAGTCAAAGGTGATCATTCACCGTGTTGAAATTTCAACACAATTTTCTCAAGTGTTGTCAAATTTTTACAAAATGGGTTGTTGTCGTTAGAAAAAGAAAAGCTTTGGGATTCTGTTCAGATTATTGGATTAATTAGCAAAGGAAAATTATGATAAGAAAAATAACCAAAAATTTTATGAGATCCAATTAATATCAACCATTTGATAATGGTGAGACCATTACAAATCGCTGGATGTTGCTTTTTGGTGAGATGGTTAGAGATCAAATGGTGTGAACGAGTGGCTTTAAAAAAAGTCCAGTTTATAGTCTCTAACGTCTGAATTTTTTGTTCTAATTCTTATTCTAAGACAGTTTTCTATTAAGAGGTTATCGATAGAAATAAAATAATTTGATTTTACTTTAAACCAAATTGCTCCTGATATTAAATTTGATTGAATACCTCCTACATTGATTTAGCAGGACTGGTAAACATTTTATTAAGTAAAACTGCTAATATTGATGTCTTTACTAGTAATAAAAAGAGATTTTATAGTAATCATAATTATACCTATATGTATATATTTGACTTCAGAATATTTTTATTTACATTTTTTGATTTTTTTTTTTTTGTAAAAAGAGGAATATCAACAAATCCTTGTTTAAAATCATTTATGATTGTATCACCATTAACTTTTTCAATGTGATGTTATATCCAAGGTTGAAATTTTTTTAAAAATAAAGCTTTATAAATCTCATCTTTTTTTATGATTTGCATTTGAGCAATTTCTTCATCTGTAAAAATATAACTTTCTTCTATTACATCTATGAAAGAAGTCACTTGTTGTGTTTCAACAGAAGAAATTCCAGTATTTGTATCTTCAACAGGGTTTTAGAAGAATTTACGATATTTAACATAAAAATATATTCTTCTTCAGTGTCAAAATCTGTTTCAAAAATTAATTCATAAAAAAAAAAAAAAGATAGTGGATTGAAGAGATAGACTTTGTTGCCCCATAGGCCTAGTATTAACTTCCTATTAAGAAAAAATAACAAATTTAATAATTATTGGATAAATAAATTATATTTAATTTATTTTTTATGATAAAGAGTTTCACGTTATTTTCTTAATTTTTAGTAAATTTTTTAATTTATATAATTATTATATAAATATAAAAAAATGAATTTGATGTTTTATAAAGTTAGTATTTGATAAACTATTAGCGTAAATTTTTAATTTCATGAATGATGTTAAAAAATTGACCAATGTCTTATTTTTATTTTTAATATATCTTAAGGGGATGTGTCACTCTCTTAATTTCATTTATAAAATTTAAAATTTTCATTATTAATATATTTGATAATTTCTCATATTCTATATACAACATAAATAAGTCATATGGAAGAAAATTAGCTTTGAACCATATCCAAAATTCAAATGGTCAAAATTTAAGAATACTATATCAATTCATTTAAAATATTTAATTTTTGTAAAGTATAAGTTAGACAATTAGACTTATCAAGCTACAAATTTCAATGAATAATTTTCCTTTTAACATTGTCTTATGTCTACATTATCTATTGAATAACATTAATCAAATTTAATTAAAACATTACATTTAAAATTAAGACTGACATACTTCCAACATTATGTCAAGCCAATTCTAATTCTTTGTACGAATGTTTAAATGATATAAAATCTCTAAATCAATTTTTATAAATAATATATTTTGGATATTTTATATACCTTTTAAATATGAAGAATGAAAATTATGCCAACTAATTAATTAAAATTTTTTAACAAATTTATTTTTAAAGTTACAATCATAATCAAGTATTACATTCATATAACCAATTAAATAATTAACTATTATATCATAATCAATTAACAAATTAAAATATAATTAATAAAAATTTGTGTAATATTTGTACCCTATAAATTTTCTTGTTTCTTTTACATTTTGCCTTTCATTTTGTTTCAGAGTTTTCACTTCCTTTGATAGATACACAAACAGACTAATACATATATATTAACTTAATATGCATTGCAATCCAATAATTTTTTTATTGGTTTTAGTTTTCGTAATTGCTGGTAATAAATTGTACCACTAAATTGTATATATATGGATCTTTTTTATAAAAAAATTTATTTTTTAAAATTGTCTTAATTTTGTCAAATTCTTATATATGAATGAAGTTTGTGTAGTTGTTACCTGTATATAACCTTTTCATATATTAATATTTAGATTTAAATAAAAGTAAAATATTGTTTTCTTATGCATGTAGGGTTCCAGACGTGAAGAATGCTTGTTGCATTGATCAATTTAGAATCAAACCGTAAACCAAATTAGGGATGGCTGTAAGTATATAAGAATGGGTATCGAGAACTACTTGACCCTATTAAGTAAGATTATAATATTTTATATTCGAGTTTGATAGGATTCAGATAATAAAATTATTAGCCATCATGGATTCAGATAGAGTTTAAGTAGTGATTTTAAGATATCTATTACCTGAATCCGGTTATAAATCATTATTTTTTAATATTATATTACTTAATTATTTATTATTAATATAATACTTAACTAAATTAACTTATTAAATATTTTAATTATAAATGTTAACTGCAATTTATTTTTTATGAGTTAATTTTAATTTGTTAATTTAAAATTTTGTAATAATATGTAGTAAAATTGATTTTAAATTTAAGTTTGAAAATGAAATTTTGACTTAATAAATGAGTATTTAGTGAGTTCGGATAATTAATAAATATTTTTCATATTATATATATATGATTAAAGTAATATAAATAAAAAATATTATAGTAATTATCATATTCGAATATTTTGATAACTATATGGATTTAAGACCGAATATCTAAAAAATAGCGGTACCTTAGCCAATGATGGTCCTAGACCACGTGCTCTAAACTTAGAATCATGAAAGGGAAGAAATCAACATTTACACTTTGATGAATATCATCCTAGTATGTAAACATTTTGTACTTACAAGGTGGCATTTGAAGGATTTAACCGGGCCAGCCCACTCATTTTGCCACCCATATTCACATCCAAAACTATTTATTATTCCTCATATCTTTTGTTAGCTGATCCTGCAATAATTGCTTATTTCGGTAAGATATCTGACAAAAATCTTCATTGTGACAAGATGCTTTATATATTTGTATTTCTTGGTACCTATAAAACGCAATTCTTATAAATCTTTTAATTTTTTGATAAGTTATATTGCCATAATAGCCAGTTTTGGTAAGTATCTCATAGAAATCTTCTCAAATATTGTAACAAAATATTTCCATATAGTAATGTGAAAAGATACTATATATATTTGAATTTCCCAATGCTTATAAAACACAATTCTAGCCATATCTCTATACATTGACAAAATTGATCAGCAAAAAATAAGATACCTAGCCATAAAAAAAAAAATCTTAAAATGATAGTTGATTATAAGCATTTATGTGTGCACAATGATGCATTTGATTGTTGTTCATGACAATTCAGAGAAGATGGGAAGAGCCTTTCTAACGAGGTAAGACATTTAGATAAATGAGAAAAGATTTCTTTTAAATTTTGAATAAAATCTCATTAAGATGAATGCTAAATTTTGCATATTCATTTCTTATGAATTTTTGAAGAAAATCTCATTGCAGATGAGGGGGCACTTCTTGTGGATTTTGAAGAAAATCCTCATGAACAGGTTTTGTAAAGTTCATTTTCATTCTCTTTATTTTTATTCTTATTTTGTTTAATTTTTAAGTAGCTTTTATATCTTAATTATATAAAGATTGATTTCCAACAATGGAAACAGACTATGGAGATTGCGGACCATCTTGGATGAAATTGATAGCTTAAAGGAGAATATTGGAACGGTAGATTTCGTACACATTTATAGGGAAGCAAATTCCTTTGCAGATGCATTAGCAAAAATGGGGGTTGACGCTAATGAGTTTTTTTATGCCTAGTTGTAATTATTTTATTGTTAAAAATATGGTTGAGTCGCAAGATCCAGTTAGTATTTCCTGACAACAATTTCATAGGTGGAATGTCAAAAAGGCTTGTGTCATTATAATTGGCATTGCTCGTGGATTTTACATTGTTCTAATAAAATTCTTTTTTCGACTGAGAAAAAAAAATATATATATATATATATATATAAAGATTGATTAAGAGTTTGATGTCAGTATTATTTTAGCATTACTAGTAAGGGAAAATAATCTTCTTAAATCAAACAAAGTTAGAAACACTGAAACTCCTCGAAATTTTAAAATTTTTTCTCTTAAAATTGGATCATGGAAGATAAATTTTTATAATAAATTAGATAATGGAAGGCAAATTTTTATAATTAAATTTTCATTAATGGATGATAAAAAAAGAAAAAAAAATTAAATTTATGATCACTTTTTGAATTATACATATGGATCAATGAAATATGTGTAGACAAAAGCCAACCACAGCAATTAGTTGACTGCCAACATCCAATTAGACCTGCAAAATATATTGTAGAAGATCCAAAAGTGAGGTCAAAGAGCACGATAGATCCAGTTCAAATGGAGGGGCATTTCAATCTTAAAATTGTCAACGAGGATGAAATGTTAGGAATAGTTATTAAGGTTAGGATAAGAGACTTTAAGAATGGAAAAGCTCAACATCATTGATACAAATATAAATATATATATATATATATATGTATAGATAGAGGATTTGTTTAACTTGAAAAATCATCAACAACAAACCCACAATAGTATGTATGTCGCTTAATCTCCATTGCCATTTATGTGTTTTATATTTTCACTAATTAAAATTGTATAAAGCAGACTAACTAAATTTAATATTTTATTTTTGAGGCTTTATATCGCCTAATGTTTATAGGAAAAATCAGTTTGAAGACACCCTAAAATATGATATTGAGGATTCTGATTTAATACAGACATTGAGCAATTAAAAAATTGATGGATGGTGACAAATGGTGTATTTTTTTTCTTTTTGTTTTAAAAGTGATATCATATATATGATTTATTTATTTGTAGAAATAAAGCTATAATTTAAGGACCGAAAGAAGAATTGTAGGCAAAGAGATTTAAATTTTATATCTATTAATAACTACAGATTTCACTTTTTAAAGGTGATTTGGATTAAATCTCTAATTCCATAACATGTAAACGAATTTATTATTATTGTTTCAATATCCTTAACTTGTATATAAATGTTTTCTTTTCAAATAATCAATACTTTAGTTGGTAATATCTTTTAAATGTATTACTATTTATTATCATGTACAATTGCAACTGAATACTTATTTTATTTTAAAATAATAATCTATAACTTACAATTAAAATGAAGCATGTCGGTAATTTTTTTTCCATGTAATCAATTTTAAAGGAAATAAAATATTTTAAAATATAAAATTTGAAGCATAAATAATTAGAATTTTTGTAATATTTAAGAGTGAGAAAAAAATTGAAAAAGCTAGAAATCAATTCAAAATCATAATTTAATGCGGTTCAGATCAGTTTTTTATTTGGTTCAGATCAAGTTTAAATATTAAATATATATATATATATATATATTAAATTCGTTCGGGATTTAAGAGCAAGATATGAAAAAAAAAAAAAATCGAATCGAATCGAATTATATATTTTTATTAATTTTTATACATATTTTAAATTTTTATAAAATAAAAATAATTATTTTATATATAAATTTATTTAAATATATTAAAATTATTTTAAAATATTATATAAAAAATTAAATTAAAAACTAATAAACTAAATCGAACTAATAAAATTTAATTTGAATTGAATCATTTTAAGAGAAGCTCAATTTGAATACAAATTAAATTTTAAAATTTATAATAATATATATTATCTAAAAATTTCGAAGTGAATTCGATTTGAGCTGTCATCAATTTTAGTAATATTAATCTTTAAACTACTAAGTACTATTAGCTTTTAAAAGAAATGGGATATCTCCATGATGGTTTGCTTTTCACTTCCCAAGCTGATGGCGGGCCTTAGGTAATGGACTTATGATCCAAATTCAACATCATTTTGACCCGCAAAGTTGGGCTTTTCTTTTGCCCTTTTTGGGAAAACTTGGGCTTTCGTATTATTACTGGCATTGCCAGGATCTCCATTTTTCCTTGCACATCAAGGCCCTAAAATTTCTACATGACAATCACCCCCTTCGTTGCCACAGGGCAACCAAAGCAAAGCAAAGCTAAAAAAATAACATCTTTGCACTCAGACAAGGTTTAGGGAGGGTTTAAGGCGGCTACTGCTTCCCTTTCTCTACCATTTTTTTTGGTCTTCCAACATTTTTTCTCAAACCCATTTTCCCTTGACTTAAAATCTGCCCAATCCCAAAAATCGCACTTCATTTTCAGCTTCACCTTTTATTTATTAATAATTTTGATGTCCATCATCAAAACCCCATTAATTTCTTCTAAACTTTTAGACAGATTCGATCACTTTATTCCCCTTGATAATAGGCGTAGAATTCGCAAAATAATAGAGAGAGGAATTGGGAAAACAAATATCGGTTGATGAGAAGCAGGCAAGTGAGGGTTGAAACTTAGGAATGGGAACAAGCTGCTAATGAGCATAGGGAACTTTTGATGGATACGTGTGAGCATAAATTGAATTTGAATCTCTCGTCTGATATATATATATTTTTTGGTAAGAATAAATCCACAATAGATAGGTTATTTAATCTTTCAGATTTAGACAATATATGTCATATTTGACAGTCTAAAAAAAATGAATACAAGTCGTGCATTCGAGATAATCCCAATAAATGATCACCGATAAAACTCGAATTCAAAATCTTTTCATAAAAAAAAAAAAATGATATTAATCAATTGAACCAATAAAGAATTACTTGCCTAAATAAAGAATTAGAAACTTCATCTCAAACAAAATCCATTATATCAGTTCATGAATAAATAAATCCATATATAACATACTTTAAATTCTAAAAAAAAAAGTGCACTATCAAACTGAAAAAATAATATGCTGAATAAAAAAGGTTCAAGGATTTGCAAAAGCTACATTTACCCAAAAAAAAAAAAAAAAAAGAGGCAGTGCAATAATTAACAGACCTCACGTTTGACAGTCCGTTGTCCCAAAATGTATCAGAAGTAGGGATACACAAAGGAAACTTGTTACTTGTGATTGGTACATCCATGTCGATCACCATTTATAAATGAAAGACTTGGATATGATGTTTCTTTATCATTTGCAATGCCGTCAAACCAAAAAACTCGATCCTCCAAGATGGAATGGAATCTGATGTTGTTGCCTTGCCTTTACTTCAAAGTCATCCGTTTTAGACATTAGACTTCTACCAATAGCTTCTTGTCATAACGGTTATTTCTGCATGTGTATTAGAAGTAGACAGAATATTACATACATGGACGCTCACTTTATAATTACTCCAAGAAAAGGTTTCATGTTAAAAACATGCATAACATAATTTAGCACTAAATTACAAAAAAAATCATTTTTATCGACATTTATAAGTGCTAATAAAAGATAAAAAAAAAATGAAGACATTACTATCACTAACAATTTTTTTCATTGTTGACCGTCGGTTAGGTAAGTGCCAGTAAAAACTTTATGGTGATTAAGCTACCAATGCAAAAGTTATACATGTACTTATCGGCACAATTTTTTCCACATTTTAAATTACTGTTATGTTCAAGTGCCAATAGAAGTCATATTTTATTTAAATTTTTTATATTTATTGAATGTGCAATATTGTCATTTTAAAACTGCCCTTGAAAGTGTTATTTAAAAAAAATAATAAATAATTTTCGTATGTAAAAAATCAAAGGATAACTTTAATTCAACACTTTTGTAAATAATCAAGAAGATAAGAGTCACCTAAATATATATAAACTACTTTATATTTAAAACATAAAGAAAAAACCATTCTAAATGTCAATCAGACAGTCTAAAGATAACCAAATTGAAGCTGGACACCTGAAATTCAGTCCAATCTTCTCCTTTCCAATTTTGAGTTCTACTTAAAATCAGCATCCCGTGTACAGTATATCCATCAGATATATCGGTAGTCAGGTGTACATAAACAGTTTGGCAACTTAAATAGGAGGTTCTCAAGAAAAGCATACAGTTCAAACAGAAGGTGTTTTTTATGTTTGAATTTATCCCAGTTAGTCTTCCTCCAACAACATATCTCATAATTTGCCTTAAAATCATCTACCACATGTACAAAGATACCCAGCTGTTGTGAACAAGGACTGGCTACTACATACAACATACAGATATCAAGTAGGTTAAAATTGACTATTTGAAAAGGGTGCCTGCTGTAAACTCAAGAATTCTCAATGGAGACATAAAGTAGTCAATGCAAAACTATATTTAGTTTTAGTAAAAAAAGAAAATGTATGAAAATCTGAGTTCAAAATAATTTGATTTAACATAATGAAATCAACATATCGTGAGAAACAGGAAGCATAAGACTTAACAGATTGATCTAAGCCACCAAAAGAAACTAAGTTGACTAGATAAAGTTGAACTTATGGAAAAGGCAACCAACCTAGGAAACAACTTGCTGCCTCACAAACCTGTGGTGATCTTGAGTACGGTAGAGTTGATCTAATAAAGAACAAAACTGGAAACAAAAATCTTGAACAGATATATCACATTTCTCAGAGACATGACAATTTTGAAGATATATTTACAGAGAATTGAAGCTTATTTTAATACATTGCAAATTATTTATTGTCACTTTGATTAGGAAACAAGAAAGGGTAAAAGAAAGGTGTATTATGTACGATTCTAAAATGTGTTTCTCTCCTTTGATGCATGCAGCTAGCTCCTCTCTAATCATTCAGGCTAAAGACTGCACAACTTCAACCTCCGTTTTTAGACCAGAGCTCCCAAAAACCTGTGCCAAATACAAAACAATGATGATAAATATATCAATGTCCCCAAAGAAAAAAGATTATTTAAGCAAAATGAAACCTATGTCAGAAAAATTCAACTAAGCCATGATTTCATCTTAGATATAAAATTGAATAGTTACAAGATAAATATAAAATAGAATGGGAAGTACCTTAGTGAAGTCATCCAACATTATGTAAGAGCCCCTTGAGTAACGTGCTTCTTTCAAAAGTTGGGTCAAGACTTGCTGCTAGAGAAAGACCAAAAGGGTAAAGTGTTTTATTATACTCCTTCACATCTAAGTAACCATGTGATCTTCTCAAGGAAGAGATGGTTTAAACTATGATGCAGTTATTCTTTGTAATCAAAGGTATGGCTAATGAAAATAATCAAAGAGAAAGAGACAGATAACAAAAGATTTAAATGTAATCCTTAATAGAGAAACCACAGAACAATCTATCCCATTTAAAAGTAATCTTATAACCAAAATTGTAAAAGCACAATGAAATGGACATATTTATTTCTATAAATTATAGAATAATGTTGGACTTTTAAAATCTTAATAAACAGCATGCATTAGAAAATCTTAATCATACACTAATCAAATGCACTAGGCAAAGAGTCTTATATGATGCAAACCACTAAATCACTAATACTTAGAAATTAGTCACTCACACACTCCAACACACAACTTTTAGCAACAAACAACCTACTTGACACATCAGAGTTTCATTACCATCATGTAAGTGGATTTAGCCATGCTCATAAGACAAAAACTAAAGCAGTCATATTCATCAACAGTCACAACTCTATACATTGAGAAATCTGATTCCAAAAATTAAATTATTTCCTTCAAATGTTTAACCACTCCTAAATTTTAGAATAAAAATATTCTTAAAAGGGGGGTTGTGAGATAATTAAAGGCAATTTGAATTAAACTAATAAGGAAGATGCTTAGGCAACATATTGGTAAAATGAAAAGAGAATGAACATTAAAATGCTCTTTTGAATGCTTTCTTTCTCCAAAATAGATTGACTGAATTTGAAAATTAAACCAATCATGTAAATGCCTTGAAGATTCCTTAACACTCTGGCTATTCAAGGAAAACGAGAATCATCTATTTCCAAAATAAAATAAAAAAGTTTTAAGGGCCCTTCAAGATCCGTCTGGTCCTTTTTACTCCAAACCAAAATCTAAAATGTAAAAGATGTTCTTTAATTATCACTTATCAACAATGTTTTAAGAGCAATAAATTTATGCCATGCTAAAAAAAAAAAAAAATTGGCCTATTAGTTCAATTGATTAGAGCATCACAAAGGTTGCAGATACAAGACCTGCATACTGATAAATCAATAAGAACTTTTAACATAGAAACTTCTTCACCAAACCAAAAGAATTCTAAATATATAAATAAAGATGTGGTGATTCAATTCAAGTGTTGGACAATATCATTTCAGATCCAGCAGTGTGCCTTGATCCAATTAATTAAACAGGAAGATTCTAATTGCTGCTTATATATCCAGCCTTTTTGTCATTATTAGGTTGCTTCTGAAGTTTATTAGTAATGCTATTTTGCCATACTGCATACAGTGATCATCGATTCCAGTGCACATGAAAAACAATTTTGTTTTCTTCTTTGCATTAAATGGTCAAGCAAGAAGATCTATGTTACAAAAAGGTGTATATGAACTTTATTCAACTTCAAATTATCACAGAGGCGATCAAAATGGCTCTATGCAGCTTTATGTAAAGTTTTCATATCTATAATGCAAGATTAAGTATTCAGACATCTCCAAGTATCAAGTAAATCGAAATCTTGACTTTGAAAAGACCATAACATAGAAGAACAAAATTACATAGATAGATTACTCCATTATAGATAACGCATACCTTGTATCAAGTCAAGCATGGCTAGTTCATTTTCAGAACTATCAAATACAAAGACAAAGTAAAGAGTAGTAAAATGCTTGTGCACAAGGCCGCTATCCTGCAAGCAGAATTCAAAATCAATTAAACAGAGTTCTACAACAAGCAGAGGTAATAGAAAAATGTGGAAGTTATTAACATTCAAACAAGAGGAGAAAATTACGAAAATTAATCGGTTTCTAACCTTAAATGAAAAGGAAATAAAAATTTAAATTAGTAATCAAGAAAAATAAAAAATAAAAGAAATTACCGAACCAAAAATTGCTTCCGCCTCTATGAAATTGCTTCCACTCTCAACTCTACTGCACAAGACTGTTAAAAGATCAAACTCAAAAATGAAATCACAAATCACAACTTTACTGAAGTTTATTAGTAATGACCTTTGGACCGTCAATTCCAAATCACAATCAAAATGAGGAGAGAGATTGATTTTAGCGAATACCTGTTTTGAAATGATGCTGATGGAAAAGATGACAATGATTGAGCTGAGAGGAAAAAAATTAGGGATTTTAGAAAACAAAAAATGCAAAGACTTAGTAGAGAGCTTGAAACCCATTAGAAAAACACAAATCGTAAGAACATAGTGATTCAAACAAAAAGATTTCTGCATTATGCTACCTGATAATTGAAAGGAATAGGTTCAAACATAAGAAAATTACAAAATTTTAGCATCCAAGTTCCTCCCGGATTTTTTCAACTTCAAGCATCCTCTTGCTCCATTTTTCCCTCGCATAGGGAGAATACCTTTTGCAGCGTCCTGTGAAAGAAAATAAAAGGAAAAGAGGCAATAAGCAACCATTAGGGAGAAAAAAGTTCTTCAAAGAAATTCTGACATTTTTTTTTTTAAGAAAAATTCAGAGAAAGATTATTTGCTCAGTCCCCAAAAAACCTAACATTCAACTCTTGAAAGAAATTTCTTATTATATTTAGACAACATTAGTAATGGAGATCTAAAAGGTTTCAATTTCTCAAACAATGGAGATATAAAAGGTTTCATTTTCTCAAACATTAATAAGTAATTTTTTGCTTAAATATAAAAAAAAATGAACCAAAATTAAATCAATATCACTATTTGATTATGTAAGTTCATGTAATTTATTTTATTATTATTATTATTATTTTGAATTGATTGAAATCGAATGAAATAAGAATCATTTTGTAAAAGAAACAGCATTTTTTAAATTATATACAGTAAGTTGATACTATAAGAATTTCTATTTAAATAAGAACTCATATATTGAAATTGAATAAATCAAAACAATGTATAATATTCATCAAAGGAAAATAAGATATAAATATAAATAATAAACTCATTAACTGAACAAAAATTAATTATGGGTTGTCACATCTCACAATCACATGGTTTAGATTATTAATTTTCATCTAATCAAATATTTAATTGAGTGGAAATAAATATTTAATAATTTAATTAATTGTAATAAAAATTTAAAATTTTAAATGATAATTTAATTTCAATTCAAAAACTTTTTTATATTTAAACAGTAACTTTTTTCACCAAGATTAAAAAATGAAAAAGATGAAGCTATTGTTTTTTAAAAAGTCATTTGACTGAAAATTTTTTGATTATTGGGCATTACAAGTTACAACAGATATTATTTATAAATTCAGAAATTAGAAACAATTCATAAGATTTTTTTTATTGTATTATATGCATTTTGGCGAGAATTCACTTAAAAAAAGATGGTAGAAAAAGTAACTAGTATCACAAATTAAATCATCCAGTTACCTTTGTAGACCCTCGATCAAGAGAGAGAAAATAGTTTTAATCTTATTAGGCTCTGGTTCATATCCATTATCAGGGCTAAAATTTCTTTGATCTTCCTCCGAGCCAGAACTTCCTGTCTGCCCAATATCTTCTTCGGTCAGGAAAATTTCACTGGATTCAAAATCATTAGAGAGCTGAACCTTTCGCCGGATTCTGTCTGCATCCATATAGAATACACGAACACCAACGCAATCCAATTGGGCGAAGTTGGGTTGAACTTGAAATGAAGCCTCCACATAAGGCATGGCTTCGTGAAGCATATTGTGATCAAAGACAATGTAACGTGCATTACCACCACCACCAAAAATAGTGGGAGTAAAGTTATGAATGAAAGTATGACAATCACCACTTCTGGTTATCAATTGGCATTTGCAACTACATTTCGCACACTTAACAAAACTTCTCACGACAATGCATAAAGCAAACCCCAATAATCCACTACTACACTTATCTGGATCTAGCTCCACAGCCATTGAAGAATTCCCATGCAGCTGCTCGAACTGTTCTAACATTTGAAATCCAGGTAAAACACAAACCAATTCCACTTTGTGGTAACTTGTTTCATAAACTTTCTCTTTGATGTGCTCTCGCCGTATCCAATTGGAGTGCTTTTTCTCTACCAGCACCTTTGTCGATTCCACTGTAGATCTCTCAACCAATTGCTCCGTAATGCACTCAATCTTGAGCAGTGTATTAGCCACAATGTTGTTGATTGCATCTCCATTCAGTTCGACGCAGTCTTTAAATGCAATCAAGTCACGTCGTTTCAGTTGGAATGTACGTGGATCTTGATCCATGAACGAAACTGTTTGTAATAACCTGCATTCATCTGCTGCTATTGTTTCTAGATATGGTGGGAGCCCTAGCAATGATTTGAGTCTTCGGCATCTTCTCACTACCAATTTTTTGAGGCTTTTAAGCCTAGAGATTGATGATGAGGGAACTTCTTCAATTGAAGTGTTGTTCATATATATTTCTTCTATCTTCTCTGGAAAATTGGGAAAGTTGGTGATACGGGTGCAATCAAAGAGTTTGATAACTTTAAGAGCCTCCAACTCAATAATACTGCTTGGAAGATTTTGAATCCTTGTGCTTTCCATATCTAAAACTTGAAGTTTATCTCGCCAGCTTATGGATGATGGCACTCGTTCTATTCCAGTCCAAGCCACACATAATTTGGATAGATTTTTGGGAATTTCTGGAAATTCGGTGATTTGGCGTCCACGGAGTTCTAGATCAGTAAGAGATTCCAACTTAGAAAGATTGCTTGAAACATTTATAAGGCTTGAGGAAGACAAAGATAACTTTCTAAGTTGTAGGAGATCGCCGATCGAATCAGGTACTTCTTCAATCCCGGTGCCAGTTAAATCTAATACATTTAAATGACTTGGAAATTCAGGAAACTTTTTCAGACTAAGACAATTCTTCAGATCTAGCCTTTTAAGAGACGTCAAACGTTTCATGCTGGGAAATTCAACCAGACTATGGCAGTGGGTACATATTAATTCCTCAAGGTGTATAGCTGTTGAGAGATTTGGGATCTTGCGTAACTTACTGCAGAGTTGGAGGTCAAGCACTCTTAAATTTTGTAGATTCTGTATGAAAGTGGCAGATAACTAGATCAGTTCTAAGTCTCTAAATTGTGGGCTATACCAAAAATGAAACAAAAAAATAAAAGAGAGAAGTAATTAATGAACTAAAAAATTAATCGCTGAATGAATGACATTAAATAAGAATACCTGGTCTCCACTCCAAAGTAGTTCGACTTTGCTACGCGGTAATCTTAATTCAACAAGGTTCTTTGGACTAAAGTTTGATCCCAAAGATTTAAACGGATAATATCGCCAATGAAGATAGCATAGCTCATCAGAAAGAAATATCTGATCGTCGTTCCAGTTGTCAGATATAATAGCATTTACAGCTGACCAAGAAATAGGATAGAGATTGATAAACCGAAGATTGGTCATCTTTTCAAAATCAGCCGGACAAAATTGTGGTGGTTCATGGATTTCAATGGATATCCCTTTAACCGAATCTGTCACCTAATAGCCAAAAGCAAATTATCAAGTATCAATATAATGAAATTTACTTGCAAATACGCACATATATATTTATTCATTTATTCATATTTAAGAAGAAAAAGGTTTGTGTAAAAAGCAATTAGCTCTTACCTTATCATCTTTTAACACGAGTTGAACATCATCAAGTCCACGTAACCTACTGCGTTTTCTAGGATCATCCGACTCTTGGCGAACTATATTCCAACACATATCTTCTAGCAAATCATGCATCCAAAGAATATTGTCAGGTGTTGAAATATCAAGTAGGCACTTGTCCCCCAGCTTGGTTATTGCAGATCGTACATTACATTTATAACAACTATCCAGTATTTTTGTAACACGCTCTCTGTTTTTCCCTTTGAGGAAGAATGCAACATCAAGAAATATATTCCTTTCTAACTCACCCAGTCCATTAAAACTAATCTTCAATACATCAAAGACTTTTTTTTCGGGAAACTTCTTTAGCTTATCCATTTCACTTATCCAATCTTCTTTCGGCATTGATAATAGTGTAGAACCCAAAACTTTAAGAGCAAGTGGAAGGCCTTGAGCATAATTTACAAACATATTTGACAGATACCGGAAATCAGCAATAGGATTGTCTTGCTTAAAGGCATATTTAGAAAAGAGTTTAAGAGAGTCATCTTCATTTAACTTCGTTACGTCATATATTTTAGCATCTCCATTTCTTAATACTTGTTGATCTCTGGATGTTAGAATGATTTTACTTCCAAGTCCAAAATGTTCAACACATAAATCTTCTAGTTGGTTTGGCTCATCGACATCATCAAGGACAACAAATACTCTTTTACAGTGGAGCACTAAATTGGATAATGAGGAAGCGTCATGCTTTAATAAACTGCTAAGAAATTCATTTCGTACAGACTGCCTTCCTTTTTTTTCAAAATTTTCACGAACATTATAAAGAAAGCAATGATAATGAAAATCAGAAGAGACTTCATCATAAACAGCTTCAGCAAGAGTTGTTTTGCCTATACCACCCATACCACAAATTCCAATTGTTCGAATTTGATCCATACGTGCCCAAGATACAATTTTCGCCTTCTGATCATCTATCCCAACCAATTTCTGAGAATGACTACTTGGAGACTTGCTCTTCAACTTATCCCGAACTTCTTTAACGATTGTCACAATGTGTTCAGATTCAGATCTAAAAAATAAAATAAAATGAAAATAAATTTTTTTCATAAAGAAAACAAAAAACTTAATTCACCAAACATATACAATATGAGATCAAGGAATTACGAGATTCAAAACAGAAAATTAGTTGAAAAACAAATAACAAAGTAATTAACAAAGAAATACAAAATTCAGATAAGATCATAAAATCAAATCGAGAGAGGAAGAAACAGTTACCTGTATGAGTTTCCCACTATATGACAACCTTTCAAATCCGCTACTTTAGCAAAAGCACCCTTCCACTGCTCTACGTCACCAGCCGGCTTCTTTCTTTGATGCTCATCAAAGGATTTTTTAAAATTTCCACGAAGGTTTCGCACATCGGACGGGTTAATATTGTAGAAAATGGGCACCACAATAAGCTGTTCCTCAGTATACCTTTTCATGATCTCACATAGTTCTCTCAAGCACCATGAGGAAGAAGCATATCCTTCAGATAAAACGATTATGGCTATCTGTGCTTCCGCTATTGCTTTCAACAGTGCTGGAGAAAGTTCCTCTCCCATTTTCAGGGTTTCTTCATCGTAGAAGACGTTGATTCCAGGGTCTTTCAAAGCTTTGAGTAGATGACTGGTGAAGTTAAGGCGAGTTTCTTCACCTCTGAAGCTCAGAAAAACGTCATACTCTGGTTGACGATTGGAGGACGAAGGAGAAGAAGAAGCCATGAAAGAGTAAGATCGTATGACAAAAGAAAAGAAGATCCAGTAATTGAGACAAAGAGCCAACGAACGAAGCTTTGTTAGTCTCCTTTTATTTTCATTCCTTTGAAGAAAAGTTTTTTTATACTATTTAAAAAGGAGGAGCTTTAACTTTAAAAAAAAAAAAAGTTAAAAGTTTTCCTCACCACCATAAAGCTTATTTATTACAATATTTTTGAAAACATTAATTTAATTACATTTTGGCAAATGGTGTCCAATCCTACAATAAAAAATGCAATAAGAGGACCGCAGAGTCAAGTCTTTAATTATTCTGGTTGGATTTTATTTCAAAAATCCAACTCAGGAATAATAGAACTTGAATTCAATATGTCAATTTCCATGAATGTCATTTTCAAATTGTCTTTTTTTTTTTCATTTTATTTCTATGTTATTTTTGTCAGCCCCAAGTAAAACTTGTATGAATGGGTCATTGCATGAATGTTTCCTTCCTATTTCAAGGAAACTTCCTGAAACTTACATTAATGGGGCCATTGCATGAATATCTTTTCAATTGTTGTGTATTTACAATTTAGCAGCTTAAAAGGATAATGAAAAAAAAAAATGATCGAGGGATATTTTCCCACAAATAAATTGATCATATAGATCATTTTAATGCAGCTACCAGCGCATTCAGAAAAAAAGTCGGTGGAACATCTTTTCAATTCTATTGCTTTGTCGATTGAACACAATGGAGCACTTTTTGAAAATATTTTATTAAATATTTAAAACAAATTTTAAATAAAAATATAATCTGAAGTTTCTAAATAAATTTTATTAATATATTTTTAGCCTTTTTATTTTTTTTGACCAAAATTGACCTTTTTTATTTGTTAAGTTATTGACCAAAATTTTAAATTATTTTAAATTTAATATTCATATACTATTTATTTTAATATAAAATTTAATAATAAATAAATAATAATATCTTTCAATATGTTACATCACCTAAAATTTTTTATATTACAAAATATCTATATCATATTTTGTGTTATTTAAATTTTATTTTAAATATATTATTAAAATATTTTATGAAATATTTTTTTTCCATTGGCTTCATGTAAAAGTCATAAAATAAAAAGTATAAATAAAATTTAATGAAGTTAAGGCAGAATGAGGTGATATATTTAGTTTTTGTCCCTAATTAACTTGAAATAGGATTAAAGCTATAAGGAAGCTCTCATAAAGTTTTCACGACTCTTTTTATTCATTGACTTGTTTTTCGAACAATACTTTTAGAGTACGATTAATTTTAGAGAATTCACAAATTTGTTTAAATTTTAATAATGGATATTTATTTTTCATATTTAATTTAAAATAATTTGATTATAAATAAATTAAAATTTTAACAGTATCTAAAATTTTAAAATAAAAAACTCATTTTTTTATGATATTTTAAAATTTTGGAGGAAAAAAATACTTTATTTTTAAATTTAACTTAAATAAAAAACTTGTCATGTTATCCTTTTTAAAAAATAAATCTGAAACTCAATTTTAGCTTTTTCTTTTTAGTTCAGTTTTAATGTGATAATTAAAGGTGTTTCAAATAAGAAACGTCTTAATTGAATAATTTAAATAAATTTTTTTTTTTTACAAACACTTTATTTGATTTTTTTTCAAAATCTTTACAAAGGAATCAAATAAAGTGTTTCTTTGAATAAACACCTTAATTGATCAATTTAAATAATGAATTTTCCTTTTACAAATGTTTTTTTTTTCAGAATTGTTATAAAAGCATTAAATAATGCGTTTCTTTGAACATGCTTCTTATTTGATCCATTCAAATAAAACGATGATGTTTTTTTTTTTTACAAACATTTTATTTAATATTTTTATAAAAGTATCAAATAAGACATTTGTTTAAACAAACACTTTATTTGATTTTTTTTTTCAACATATTTACAAAACCCATTCAAATAAGGCATTTTCTTTTTACAAATACTTTATTTAATAGATAATCTTTCAGAATTTTTACAAATTTAAATAAGGCATTTTTTTTAACAAATACTTTATTTGATATTTTTTAACATATTTATAAAAGCAAATAAGGTGTTCAACTCTATCAAACACCCTAATTGATATTTTATTATATTTTAATACAATAATTACAACTTGATGTCTAATTAAATGTCATAATTTGGTATATTTAATTAAAAAAATTTTAAATCTTTTTTTTGTTATTAAAAATACCATTTGTCAGTTTAGAATTTTTTATTAAAATAAAATAAAAAATTATCTATAGCTTATAAAAAAAATTATGATAAGTATATATGAATTACGAAATCAATTTTTTGTTAATCAGATAAATGAATCTAATTATGAAATATCTTACGAATCAAACAAAATTTCGAATATTAAATTTTTACAAATATGACACTTTCTCTCAAAATTCAATTTCATGAACGAAACATCTTTATATCCAGGGGTGTAAATAATACATTAGTATTCGTAAATTATTCAGGTTCGATTCGAAGAAAACTCAAATTCAGTTCGATTATTATCGAGTCGAGCTCGAGCTCGAGTAGCTCAACTTATCGATCAAGTCGAATTCGAGTATTTTTATACCCAACTCGAGTAACTCACGAGCCTAATCGAGCTTTTATATTTAAATATATTTTTATATTTTAATTAATAAAATATTTCGAATTCGAGTTCGAGCTCAAGCATAAATAATCGAACTTTTGTCAAGTATATGAATTGAGTTTATTTTTATATATTAATCGAACGAGCTTGGGTAGCTCTAATTCGATCACGAATCAAACTCGAATTAAAAAAATAAAATTCGATTGAGTTTAAGATGAGTATCGAACCGTAAATTTTGAATCGAGTTCAAACTCAAACTTAAACTTCTCATTATATCGTTTCGACTTGACTCAATTATACCTCTATTTATATTTTTTCAAAGTCAAGGTCTTCTGATACGACAACAAAGCTTTAATTTTTTTTGTCTTCGCGTTTATTTATGATTGGGACATTACCTAAACGATCATTAACGTTTATTTATGATTTGTGTTTTTTTTTTGGTCGAATTGAATTGCTTTATCGATTTTAGCTAATCTAGCATTAATGTTACGATAATTTTGGTAAAAAATGTGATTAAACTTTTATGATAAAATATATGATTTGAAATTGTACTTGTTTAGTATTATTTGTGTAAAAATATTATGAGTAAAAAAATATTTACAAATATTAATAAAATAATAAAAAAAATTATTTCAAATATATTTTTTCATTATAGGCAAAAATTACTTTCATAAGTAAATAAAACTACCTTAAATAACAACATTAAACCACATTTTAGTGTGATTGGGACATGAGCGATTAATTGAAACATCTTTTCAATTGAATAGCTTTCTCATTTAGTGCGGTGAAAGATAGTCAAGCAATTTAGTAGAATATTTATTAATATATTTAATTTTAAATTTCAAATTTAATATAAAATATGACATTAATATTTTACATATAGCAAAATTATAAATATAATAACGTGTTATGTTGAAAAAAATTATAATATATTTTTATAAAATGTTAAAATAAAATAAATATTTTTTCGAAGTCAAGGTCTTCAAATGCAATAATAAAACTTTAATTGCTGTCTATGTTTCCGTCCATGATTGGGACGTTATATGATTACACGAAACATCTTTTCAATTGTCCTCATTTGTATCTTCATGTGAACCTTCGTATGTACCTTCTTCTACTATTATGAAATATACAAATGTATCTCCCAAAGTATTTTCACTTACATTATTATTATTTATCCTATTAATATTTACATCTCTTTATAAATTTATATTTTAATTAGTTCCATCCTTTACATTAGATGCATTTTGTTTATTGTTGTTCTTAAATTCTTCATAATGGTCCTGATTTGACAATAATAATATATCATCCACAATTTCAAGTGTATCAACCCATATTCTACTTATACATGTATTTTTTTTATTGTCCTCATATAATCCATCATAATAAATGATGCATTATTATAATATAATATTAATTCATCCTTAACTTTAGACCCTGATGTTAAATAATAAAATATACTAGTACTATCATAATCAACCTCTTTTATCATATTGTATAACACAGTGAATGAAATCACATTAAATTTTACATTCCATACATTTACATGTCCACCCGTATAATTTACTTTCGGATTTGCTACAAAATTCTCACTTAAATGTATGTGTAAAAGAAACATTATAAAAACAATTACTTTAACAGCTTCCAAAATAATAAAAATAAAATAAATAAAATTTTAACAGCATAAAAAATACAATAATGCAAACAAATTGAGACCACATCGCAACATCCAAACATAGAATCTAATATGTAACTATTGACCAAAAGATTTTATTAATATATTTAAAAAAAATTTTAAATAAAAACATTATCTTAAATTTCTAAATAAATTTTATTAATATTTTCGACTTTTTTTATTTTTTTGACAAAAATTGACCTTTTTTATTTGTTAAGTTCTTGACCAAGATTTAATGAAAATTGTAAATTATTTCAAAGTTAATATTCATAAAATATATATTTTGATATAAAATTTAATAATAAATAACAACTTCTTTCAATATGGTAAATCACCTATACATTTTTTATATTACAGAATATCCATATCATATTTTTTATGTTATTTAAAATTTATTTTAAACGTATTATTAAAATATTTCATGAAATATTATTTTTTTATTGACTTTTTGTATAAGTCATAAAATAAAAAGTATAATAATAAAGTGATGAAATTAAGGCGGAATTAGGTGATATACTTATTTTTTATCCCTGGTTAAATTGAAATAGGATTAGCTATTGGGAAGCTCACGTGAAGTTTCCATGACTCTTATTCTGTCATTGAATTGCTTTTTGAACAATACTCTTATATCTTTTCAAAGTCAGGGTCTTCCAATGGGACAATAAAACTTTAACTTTTTAACAATAAAACTCTTTTCAAAGGTCGGTGAAACATTTTTTCAATTGAATTGCTTTGTCGATTTTTTTATTTTAAATATTTTTTTTCAGTTACAAGCAAAATTTCCTAGGTAAATAAAACTACCTTAAATAAAACATTAATATGTCTAATCGTCTTCATTGGTATTGAAAAAAAATTAAATTATTTTTAAATTTTTTCTTATTATTGTTCATCAATATGTGTAATTTTTTATATAATTAAAGTTTTTTTATTATAATTATTAAAATTTATATTATAACGTCTAGATCTTGAGATTGAAATTATTAAAATTTTTAATTGAAATTTTGAAGAAAAAAATTTAATTATATTGAAGATTGTCTATAAATATTTCAATACAATGATAATATATTACAAAAAAATTTTTCACCTACGAATTTCTGAAAACATCTTTACTCGAAATATTTTTATAATCCTATTATTGGATAAAATTTTTTTCTTCCTATTTTTATTACTTATATTTTTAATTTATTAATCAATTTTTATTTATTATTATTTTATAAGAATTTTTTTTTATTGTATTGAAAATTTTTATAAATATTTCAATACATTGATAGTATTTAAAAAAAAATTTCTCACGTAGAGATTTTGTAGGTATCACTACTCGGAGTACCTTTGAATCTCATCGTCGAATAAACATTTTTTTTCTTGCATTTTTATTATTTTGGTATTATTATTAAGTTTATTTTTTTATTTTTAAAGTTCATTTTAAAAATTAACAAAATTATAAAAAAATATTTTATCATTTAATCTATCAAATATAAATATTTTAATATGCATAAATATTAATAAAATAATAACCAAAATAACCAAAATAACCAAAATAATATTTTTTAAAAAAATTTTTTTACCTGAACTGGACCGATCAACGTGCGGTTCGGTTCGACGGTTCGGATGCGGTTTGACTCGGTTTGACTCGGTTTGAGCGTGATCTGATTGGTTCAGTGGTTCGGTACCGATTCGGTCAGAGGCTGATGGAGAAGTGGGTCGCGGTTCGGGTGTACGGACCCCGGGTCGGATCGCGGGTTGACGTGCAGATCCTAGGTGCTTAAAATGACGTCGTTTTGAGCGTTTATTGAAACGAAATCGTTTTGACTATTGACAGCTTATATAAAAGTCAAAAAATTTTTTTCGATCATTTCCTTCTTTCCTATAAAAAAACGTTTTTTTTTTTTTTTAATCCTTGCCGACGGCGAGCTCCGACAGCCGTCGTCGGTGTCGAAAAATTTTAAAAAATACCCACAAATTCTTTTCGACCTCTTAAACCCAGATCCGACCTCCTTTTCACCAAAAAGAGTCGCCACTTTCTTAGATCTACTTTCAAAGTTTCGGTGAAATTATTTTTTTTTGTATTCTGACTCTTTTTTTTTAAACTGATTTTTTTTTGCAGGAAGCTCTCGGCGTTGGGTTCCTCCCGATGGGGAGGACTGTGTTTCTTTTTTTGAGTTTGTAGTGTTTTTTTTCATTTTTTTTACAACGTCTTTCCTCATTTGTTTGTTTTTTTGATTTGGCTAAGAGCTCTATTTATAGAGCTCCGACCGTGCGTGTACTTGAGAGAAGGGCACAGGGCTCGCATGGGGTGTAAGCACGAGCCCATGCCTTATTATTTTTTCTGTTTTATCCAATTGAGCGAGAGTAGTGGTATAAGTGGTAGGGTAAGGTGATCAGAGTGGTGGGGATAGGGCAAGGTGAGGGATGGGCAATAGGATATGGTGGCAGTGGTGCCTTCCCCGGCACCACTGCCATCCCCCATTTTTTTGGTTCTGTTTGTTTTTTTTTTTTAATTTTTCTTTGGTATTTTGTATTTTTTTAGTATTTTATATTTTATATTTTTTTGTGTACTGTATTTAATAATTTTTTTGGGACAAATTTGATGTCCACAATATATATATATATATATATATATATTTGCATTTCCTAATGCTTATGAAACACAATTCCATTTACATCTCTATAGATTGATAAAATTGATCAACAGGAAATAAGATGCCTAACCATAAAAAAGAATCTTAAAATGATAGTTGATTACAAAAATTTATATGTGCACAATGGTGCATTTGATTGTTGTTCATAACAATTCAGAAAAGGCAGGAAAACCCTCTCTGACGAGATAAGTCATCTATATAGATAAATGAGAAAAGATTTTTATTTGAATTTTTAAAAAAATCTCATTATGGATTGATAAAATCCACAAATTCATTTCTTGTGGATTTTTTTTAAGAAAATCCTATTGTAGGTAAGGGGACACTTCTTGAGGATTTTGAAGAAAATCCCCATGAACATGTTTTTTAAAGTTTATTTTCATTTTCATTTTCTTTCTCTTTATTTTTATTCTTATTTTGTTCAATTCTATAAGTAGCTTTTATATACTAATTATAAAAAAATTAATTAAGAGTTTGATGGCAATGTTATTTAACATTATCAGCAAGGGAAAATAATTTTCTCAAATCATACAAAGTTAAAAACATCAAGGCTCCTCGAAGTTTTGAAATTTCTTCTCTTGAAATTGGATCATGGAAAATAAAATGTTATAATAAATTGGATCATAGAAGGTGAATTTTTATAATTAAATTTACATTAATGGATGATAGAAAAATGAAAAAAAAATTGAGTTTATGATCATGTTTTGAATTATATATATGGATCGATAAAATGTGTAGATAAAAGCCAACCACTGAGATTACTTGACTGCCAACATCCAATTTGGTTAGCAAAATATACCGTGAAAGATCCAAAAGTGAGAAAGAAATGTTAGGAAAAGCTATTAAGGTTAGGATAGGAGAGTTTTATGAATGTAGCAACTCAATGCCATTGGTATATATTTAGCATTTGTTTAGCTTGAAAAATTATCATCAACGACAAATGTGTATGTCATTTGGATGTATGTCGCTTAATTTCCATTGCCATATATGTGTTTTATACTTTCACTAATTAAAATTGTGTAAAGCAAGTTAACTAAATTTAATACTATATTTTTCGGGTTTTATACCGCCTAATGTTCATGGGGAAAATCAATTACCATATATGTAAGTCACTTGATTTTCTAAAATATGATTTTGAAAATTTTGATCTAATGCAAATATTGAGGAATTAGAAAAGTGATGCATGTTGACTAGTGGTGTAATTTTTTTTTTTGTTTTGAAAGTGACATCATATATATGATTCTTTTTTGTACAAAAAATGTAATAATCTAAGAAGCGAAAAAAGAATTGTAAATAATGTGATTTGAATCTCATATCTACTGGAAATGTGATATTTTAAAATTGACTTGAACTAAATCTCTAGTTCCATAGCATGTATATGAATTTTTTATTATTGTTTCAATATCCTAATTATCATGTACATAAATGTTTTCTTTTGAATATATATCAATATTTTAATTGGTAATATCTTTAAGTGCATTAGTATTTATTATCATAAAGAGTTGCAAGTGAATATTTATTTTTATTTTAAAATAATAATCTATAACTTACTGTTAAAATGAAGCTTGTCAGTCATTTGTTTTCCGTTTAATCAATTTTATAGGAAATAAAATATTTTAAAACTTATTGAAACATAAAAAATTAAAATTTTTGTAAGATTAATCTTTTAATTATTCAAAATTATTAGCATTAACAAAAAAAAAAAAAAAAAGGATTTCTTGGTGTTGGTCAGCTTTCTACACCCCAAATTGATGGCAGGCCTTAGGTAATAGACTTATGATCCAAGTTCAACATAATTTTGACCCAAAAAGTTGGGCTTTTCTTTTCGCCCTTTTGGAAAAAACTTGGGCTTTTGTTATTATTGCCCGGCGTTGCCATGAACTCCAGTTTTCTCTACGTATCAGGGCCCTAAAATTTATTAATTACAAGACACCCCCTGGCAACGAAGCAAAACAAAGCTAAACATTCTTTTTCTCTACCCCTTTTTTTTTGTCTTGGAATATTCTTTTTATCAGACCCATTTTCTCTTGTCTAAAAATCTTCCCAATCCCAAAAATTGCACTTCATTTTCAGTTTCACCTTTTATTTATTAATAATTTTGATGTTCATCATCAAAACCCCATTATTTATTTATTGACTTACAGTGCCCGACCCAAGACTAAGAGCAAGTGGAACGCGTTTAACATATTCCACGATCATGTTTGATAACAGTCTCAAAATCAGTGGGAGGAAATTTCTGCTTGAAGGCGTATTGAGAGAAAAGTCGAACGGAGTCATCTTAATTTAATTCTTGAAACTGATGTATACCATATCAAGTGAATCAACTTCATTCTTTAGGACTTGTTTATCTCTAGATCTTACAATGATTCTACATTCAGAAACTTAATCATGACTAATAGTTTCGAGTTGCTCCGAATCACTAACATCATCAAGGATGACAAGAACTTTTTTCTGGCAGAATTTGCCCTCAGATGACAGTGGATCCTACTCTGGGAGTGCCTCGACAACAACGTGTTTGTATACAAGCCTTAATAAAGACTAAAAAACTCATCTCAAACAAATCCATCATTTCAGTTATCGAAAAAATAAGTTCATACATAACAAATACTTCAAATTCTACTAGAAAAGCGCACCATGTGAAAACATAATATGCTGGATAACAAAGGTTCAAGAGTTTGCAAAGGCTACATTTACAACAAAAAAAAAAAAAAAGAAAGGCAGTGCAATATCACAACCGTGTGACAATCTAATATCCCAAAAGGCGCTCAAAAGTAGTGATACATCGTATCTTTTATCATTTGCAGAGCAGTCAAAACGAAAAACTTCATCCTCTAAGATGGGCTCAAAAATCGGTTTCCTTGTAATGGAGTCTGATGTTGTTGCCTTGCCTTCAAAATCAGCCATCTTAGGCATTAGCCTCCTACCAATAAAGCATATTGTTATAACTCTTATTTCTACGAGTCAAACTTTGTACGTAAAAGCAGACAGAATATTACATACACTGACATTCCCTTTATAAATACACCAAGAAAAGGTTTCATGCTAGAAGCATGCATGATATAATTTAAGACTACTTGCACACATGGACATTAACCTCAACAATATACAATTTCAAAATATACTTGCATCCAAATCTTGGCACTCATCAAAAAGCCTGAAGATATTTTGAGATGTACCAAGCAAAACTCAAAAAATACCAAACACTAGAGATATAATGGTTTATTAGCATCAATTATTGAGCCTCTAATCTACATGCTGAATACATGAGAAAGCCACACGAAATAGGCAATACAGAGCAAGTGAGGGAGACTCGAGAGGAAGCAGTTAAATCTAATGTAGGATCTACTCATGTCATGGCAGTTAAAGCAAAGGCACTTTAAAATGAAGTCACCTAGTTAGAATTTTTATATTTTTTAGAAAAACTTAAGAACTGAGGGGAAATTTCAAAAAGAAATAAAAAAAAAAAAGCACAAAATAGAAGAGATAAGTGGAGCTTGAAATAGAGGTAATAATTCATGAGAAAGGAAAAAGTAAAAAGAGGGGAACAAACAGTCAAGACCCAGAAAAAAAAAAAAAAAAAAAAGAGATAGAGAGAGAAAAACACGAGAATCTTACATAAAGACTTCCGCATTACGCTATGTATCTGATAATTGAAAGGAATAGATTCAAACATAAGAAAATTACAAAATTTTGGCATCCAAGTTCCTTACAGATTTTTTCAACTTCAAGCATGCTCCACTTTTCCCTTACATGGGAAGAATACCTTTTGCAGCATCCTGTGAAAGAAAATAAAAGGAAAGGAGGCAATAAGCAACCTTTTGGGAGAAAAAAGTTATTCAAAGAAATTCAACATCTAACTCTTGAAAGAAATTTCTTATTATTTTTAGGCTGAAATTTCTCAAACAATGGAGATATATAAGGTTTCATTTTCTCTAACATTAGTAAGTAATTTTTGCCTTAAATATAAAAAAAATTAAACTAAAATTAAACTATCTAATTTTTACCATTTTATTGCAACTATTGAGTGTTCAAAATTTTATTTTTATTAAATTTAACTTGTTAATTGAACAAAGATTAATTAACAGTTATCATATCTCACAATCACATAACCTAAGTGATTAATTTTCATCTAATCAAATGTTCAATTGAGTGAAAATAAATATTCAATGATTTAATTGATTATAATAAAATTTTAAAAGTTTAAATGATAATTTAATTTTAATTCAAAATTTTTTTTATATTCAAACTGTAATTATTTTCATCATGATCAAAAAAATGAAAAAGGTGAAGCTATTGCTTTTAAAGCAAATCATTTGATTGGAAACTTTTTGGTTATTGGGCATTACAAATTATAACAGATATTATTTATAGATTCAGAAATTAGTAACAATTCATAAATGTTTTTTATTGTATCGTATGCATTATGGTGAGAATTCACTAAAAAAGATGGTAGAAAAAGTAACTAGTATCACAAATTAAATCATCCACTTACTTTTGTAGACCCTCGATCAAGAGAGAGAAAATAGTTTTAATCTTATTAGGCTCTGGCTCATGTCCATTGTCAGGGCTAAAATTTCTTTGATCTTCCTCAGAGCCAGAACTTTTTGTCTGCCCAATATCTTCTTCGGTCAGGAAAATTTCACTGGATTCAACATCATCAGAGAGCTGGACCTTTCGCCGGATTATGGCTGCATCTATATAGAATACATGAACACCAACGCAATCCAAATGGGTGAAGTAGGATTGAAATTTAAATGATGCCCCTACATAAGGCATGGCTTCGTGAAGCATATTGTGATCAAAGACAATGAAACGTGCATGATCGCTGCCCTCATAACCATCACCATTAATGGGAGAACAACTATGTATGAAAGTATGACAATCACCGCTTGTGGTTCTCAGTTGGGATTTGAACCTAAAGTGCACACCCGGTCCATAACGGTTCAGGACAATGCATAAAGCAAACCCCACTAATCCACTACTACACTTATCTGGATCTAGCTCCACAGCTATTGAAGAATACCTGCTCCAACGCTCGAACTGTTCTAACATTTGACATCCAGGTAAAACACAAACCAATTTCACTTTGTAGTAACTTGTTTCATAAACTTTGCCTTCGGGGTACCCTACCGATCCCCCGCTGCTGCACATTAATGTTTTATAATCCATCCAATTGGAGTCCACTTTCTCTACCAGCCCCTTTGCCGATTCCACTGTAGATCTCTCCACCAATTGCTTTGTAATGCACTCAATCTTGAGCAGTGTATTAGCCACAATGTTGTTGATTGCATCTCGATTCAGTTTGATGCAGTTTTCAAATACAATCGAGTCAAGTCGTTTCAGTTGGAACGGACTATCAACTACAATCAAGTCATGCTCGGGGAATATATTTGGATATTGATCAGTGAACGAAACTGTTTGTAATGAACTGCATCCATCTGCTTCTATTTTTTCTAGATATGGTGGGAGCCCTAGCAATGATTTAAGCCTTTGGCATCTTGTCACTACCAATTTTTGGAGGCTTTTAATCCTAGAGATTGATGATGAGGGAACGTCTTCAATTGAAGTGTTTGCCATATATATTTCTTCTATCTTCTCTGGAAAATTGGGAACCTTTTTGATATTTTCACAACATGATAGACCTAGCCGTTTAAGGGACGTCAAATGTTTCATGCTAGGAAGTTCAACCAGACACCTGCAGCCGTTACATATTAATTCCTCAAGGTTTATGGCTGTTGAGAGATTTGGGATCTCGCGTAACTTAGAGCAGCGGTTGAGGTCAAGCACTCTTAAATTTTGTAGATCCTGCATGAAAGTGGAAGATAACTAGACCAGTTCTAAATCTCTAAATTGTAGGCCATACTAACAATAAAAATAAAATAAAATAAAAGAGAGAAGTAATTAATGAACATAAAATATTAACCTTTGAATGAATAAGACATTAAATAAGAATACCTGGTCTCCACTCCAAAGTAGTTCGATTTTTTCGCCGTACGGTAATCTTAATTCAACTAGGTTCTTTGGACTAAAGTTTGATCCCAAAGCTTTAAAGGGATAATACTCCCAATGAAGATAGCATAGCTCATCAGAAAGATATTTCAGATCGTGGAACAAAACCCACTTTTTAAACAAAACAGAATGACCGACCAAATCTGGGCAATACAGCTTGATATATCGAAGATTGGTCATCTTTTCAAAAGCAGCATCACAAATTTTTAGAGTTTTACGGAGTTCAAAAGATATCCCTTTAACCGAATCTGTCACCTAATAGCCCAAAGCAAATTATCAAGTATCAATATGATGAAATTTTCTTGCAAATACGCACATACATATTTATCTATTTATTCAAATAGAAGAAGAAAAAGGTGTGTGTGAAAAGCAATTAGCTCTTACCTTATTATCTTTTAACACAAGAGGAACATCGACAGGTCCACGTAACCTACTGCGTTTTCTAGGATCATCCGACTCTTGGCGAACTATATTCCAACACATATCTTCTAGCAAATCATGCATCCAAAGAATATTGTCAGGTGTTGAAATATCAAGTAGGCACTTGTCCTCTAGCTTGGTTATTGCAGATCGTACATTACATTTATAAGAACTATACAGTATTTTTGTTACATCCTCTCTGATTCTCCCTTTAAAGAAGAATGCAACATCAAGAAATATATCCCTTTCTAACTCATCCAGTCCATCAAAACTAATCTTCAATGTATCAAAGACTTTTTTTTCGGGATACTTCTTTAGCTTATCCATTTCACTTACCCAATCTTCTTTATGTTTTGATAATAGTGCAGAACCCAAAACTTTAAGAGCAAGTGGAAGGCCTTGAGCATAATTTGCAAACCTAATTGATAGATCACGGAAATCAGCAATAGGATTGTCTTGCTTAAAGGCATATTTAGAAAAGAGTTTAAGAGAGTCATCCTCACTTAACTTCGTTACCTCATATATTTTTCCATCTCCATTTCTTAATACTTGTTGATCTCTGGATGTTAGAATGATTTTACTTCCACGACCAAAATGTTCAACACATAAATCTTCTAGTTGGTTAGGCTCATCGACATCATCAAGGACAACAAATACTCTTTTAACGCGGAGCACTAAATTGGATAATGAGGAAGCGTCTTGCTTTAATAAACTGCTAAGAAATTCATTTCGTAAAGACTGCCTTCCTTTTTTTTCAAAATTTTCTCGCACATTATAAAGAAAGTAATGATAATGAAAATCAGAAGAGACTTCATCATAAACAGCTTCAGCAAGAGTTGTTTTGCCTATACCACCCATACCACAAATTCCAATTGTTCGAATTTGATCCATACGTACCCAAGATATAATTTTCGCCTTCTGATCATCTATCCCAACCAAGTTCTGATTATGACCACTTGGAGACTTGCTCTTCAACTTATTCCAAACTCCTTTAACGATTTCCTCAATGTGTTCGGATTCAGATCTAATAAATAAAATAAAATGAATGTAAATTTTTTTTCATAAAGAAAACAAAAAACTCAATTCAACATACATATACAATATGAGATCAAGGAATTACGAGATTCAAAATAGAAAATTAGTTGAAAAACAAATAACAAATAAGAAAGTAACAAAGAATTACAAAATTCGGATAAGATCATAAAATCAAATCGAGAGAGGAAGAAACAGTTACCTGTGTGAGTTTTCCACTATATGACAGCCTTTCACATCGGCTACTTTAGCAAAAGCATCCTTCCACTGCTTTACGTCACGGGCCGGCTTCTTTCTTTGATGCTCATCAAAGTATTTTTTAAATTTTCCACTAAGGCTTCGCACATCGGACGGATTAATATGGAAGAAAATGGGCACAACAATAAGTAGTTCCTTAGTATACAACTCCATGATCTCAGAGAGTTCTCTCAAGCACCATGAAGAAGAAGCATATCCTTCAGATAAAATGATTATGGCTATCTGCGATTCCGCTATTGCTTTCAACAGTGCTGGAGAAAGTTCCTCTCCCATTTTCAGGGTTTCTTCATCGTAGAAGACGTAGATTCCACGGTCTTTCAAAGCTTTGAGTAGATGACTCGTAAAGTTAAGGCGTGTTTCTTCACCTCTGAAGCTCAGAAACACTTGATACTCTGGTTGACGACAGGAGGACGAAGAAGAAGAAGCCATGAAAGAGTAAGATCGCAAGACAAAAGAAACAGTAGATCCAGTAATTGAGACAAAGAGATACATATGAAGCTCCGTTAGTCTCCTTTTATTTCTATTTTTATTTGTATTTCGTAAGAGAAACAAATGAAACTTAATTATTTTATTTTTAATTTTTATTAAAGTAAAATATTAACTAAGTTTTATTTATTTCTTTATTGCAAGTGGAATGCTTATTAAAATAAAATTTCTTAGTTGTTAAGTTTTTATTATCCAATTCTTTTGTCAAAGTCCTACTTTAAAACAGGAGTTGATTCGTTTCCTAATGAATATTGTATTATATTATCATTATCAATATAAGAATACCAACTCCGAAATATAAATAATGAACGATATTTTTTTATAATTTATTAACTTAATTATTTTTTTTTAATTTTTATTAATTAAAATATTAGCTAAGTTTTATTTTTTTGTTTATTGATAGTGGAATGCTTATTAGAATAAAATTTCTTAGTTGATAATTTTTTATTATCTAATTCTTTCAAAAATTGTTCCTCAAATCCCTATTTAAAGTTGGATTGATTGTTTGATTGATTAAAAGATATTGCTTAGTAATTAGATTTCTTTGGTAAATAAATTTATTTGATAGACAAAAAAATTTTTTTAAACGAGTATATTAAAGGGCAAGAGATCATGAACGGACAAATTAATTGAGATTATAAATATAAGAAAAAATCTTGAATTTACTTGATAAACTCTGCTTGGCTTCTCTTATATTTGTACATTTGGTTCGAAGTAGAGTGACTACAACAAAAACAATATGACAAAGGTAAAATAACAATTCCTAGTTAGGTGCACACTTCTTATCTGAATTCAACATTAGTTTAATTATGTTATTTACCAAAATGTTAGAATAAGCCAACCATTCATGGGTTGGAGGTTTATCCAACAAATGTAAACTGCCTTGGGCGGTTTTTTGTTTATTAGTTTTGAATCAAATCTGCCCATCAAAACTGCCATGGGCAGTTAAAAATGCTATGGTTCAATCATGCAAAAAATATTGCAGCAGCTTCTCTCCAAAAACTCCAATGTATAGCATTCAACCATTGCAAACAAGAGAAAAAAAATGGCATTCGGTTATAGTATGGAGATGATGAAAAGGCTCTTGTTGAAATCTCTTTCTCACACAATATTCATTTTAGAATTTGGCCATGATGAAAGAGATGAATACATTCATCCAAACTAATTGTGTAGGACTATGTGATGAGTGATATAGTAAACAAAAGAGGAAAAGAGAGAGATCAGCATAGAGAATAAAACCTTCTAAGAATTCTCGTGCTTCGATATTTAAAAACTTACGTTGTGGATAATAAATAATTTTTGAAAACATGATCTTTATATCTTTTCAAAATCAGGGTCTTCCAATGGGACAATAAAACTTTAACTTTTTAACAATAAAACTCTTTTCAAAGGTCGGTGAAACATTTTTTCAATTGAATTGCTTTGTCGATTTTTTTATTTTAATTTTTTTTTTCAATTACAAGCAAAATTTCCTAGGTAAATAAAACTACCTTAAATAACAACATTAATATGTCTAATCTCTTCATTGGTATTGAAAAAAAATTAAATTATTTTTAAATATTTTCTTATTATTGTTCATCAATATGTGTAATTTTTTATATAATTAAAGTTTTTTATTATAATTATTAAAATTCATATCATAATGTCTAGATCTAGGGATATATCGTTAGACATTAGCTTTAGGAGTCGCCACCAATATTGTTTTATTTAGGTGCGATTGGTCACCTAAAGAATTTATCCTTTTGAGGAACACCTAAGCCTAAAGGTCCTTAAAAGAATAAGTTCAGGTCTACTAATCAGAATAGAGCTCGGGAGTACGATTACGTGTGAGGAAGGTTGTAGCACCCTCACAACGCCCATTGAAATATGGTACCAGCTTAATTTTGTGTTATTCAATAAGCCTTAAAAATTTATCAAGTAATTAATTATTGAAAATTACTCTCAATTGACTCTAATACTTTTAGCAGAAAATTGAAAAAATTCTTTCACCTCAAGAATATACAAGGAGATTATTGTTTCACTTGCAGAGGCTCCATCGTCGGATTATTTAACATTAAAAAAAATCAAGACACAAAAGGAAAAAGAAATAAAAAAAATGATTCAGCTTTAAATATAAATTCTTTTCTCTTCAAAAACTCATTGCTTTTGTACAAGAAAAATTGATACTTTCAACTTTTCCTCCAAAATTTTTTTTCAAAACTTTAATTTCGAAGAAAATTGATACTTTCAACTTTTTCTAAAAAACCTTTTTTTAGAAAATTATTTTCAAATAAAATTGATACTTTTAACTTTTTCTCGAAAATATTTTTCTGAAAACTTATTTTCAAGGAAGATTGATACTTTCAACTTTTCCTCAAAAATATTTTTTAGAAAAAAAAAACTTATTTTCAAAGAAAATTAATACTTTCAACTTTTCCTCAAAAATATTTTTTAAAAGTTTTATTTAAAGAAAATCATTTTTAAAAAATAAAATAAAAATAAAAATAAAAATAAAATAAAATAAGGAATACTAAATAATTCTAATCTAATCAACAAATAATAATAATAATAAATAATAAATTAAAAAAAAACCTTTGGAACTACTCGGCTTGGCTGAAAAATGGCTCGGCTCAAGATAGAAAAGTCAGCTCGAAGACATCGGCTCGGCTTGGCTCGACTTGGTTCTAAGAGTCGGCTAGCACAAGGGTCAACGCGGGTCAAACGCGAGTTGACACTCGGGTCGGGCCGCTCGATTTCAAAATGCGTAGATCCTCTGAGAATAATAACATCAAAATGACGTCATTTTCAGCAAGTGTAAAAGGCTCTAACCTCTGTTTTTTTCACAGATGGCTCATTCTCTCTCTCTCCTTCCCCTATTTTCTCTTTATACTATCTAAACAATTTCAGATTCCTATTGAATTTCTACCAAAATCTGAAAAAAAAAAAAAAAGCCATCGAAATCTTCAAATCTGGTAAGAAAACTCATTGAAAAATTTAAAGTTCATCAAAAAATTTCACTGGTTTCTGAAAAATTTTTGAAAATTTTTCAGAAAAAAAATACAAAAATTAAAAAAAAATCTTTAAAAATCCTATACTGCCTCTAAACACCTTTAGCTTCTGTTTCACTTCTCTGTTTCTTTTCCTTCTGATCCCTCTCTCCGTGTGTGTTTGTGTTTTGTTCTTTGTGATTTATGGATCTATTTATAGGGATTGATCAGAAGAATTTTTGATCAATCTCAATTCCTTCTTGGATTGGGATTCAATCCTTGAATCCAATCTAGACTCTGATTGAATCTCAAATTCACGATAAGATTCTAATTTTTTATCCTAATCCCAATCGAAAAGATAAAAATAAAAAATATATATTAATAGATAAATAATACTAAAAAAATAAAAAATAAAATAATATATATTTTAATAAATAATAAAATATATTAATAGATAAATAAATTAAAAAATTTTATATATTAATAAATAATAATAGTAATGATAGACAAATAAATAAAAAATAAAAATAAAAATGCAAATGGGCTTACCCATTTGGACCAGCCCCAATTGATCCGGGCCTAGACTAAATTGGGTATCTACAGCTGCCCCTCTTTGCATATTTTTTATGAAACAGAAATTACGCAAAGATGTAGACACCCATTCAAGACTCCATTCGACCTTTTTCTTTTTTTTTTCACTTTTTTGTGTTAAAATTTTGATCAAAGCTCCTCTAAGCAGAGACTCAACGACTTTGAGAAACATAAACAAAGCTCTTCTAATCAGAGGCTCAACAACTTTAAAAATAAATTGCTCTTCTAATCAGAGGCTCAATGACTTTGAAAAATAAATGGCTCATCTAATAAGAGGCTCAACAACTTTTGGAAACTTTTGGAAAGTAAATTGTTCCTCTAGTAAGAGGCTCAACGACTTTGAAAAATAAAAGGCTCCTCTAATCAGAAGCTCAATGACTTTTGGAAAGTAAATTGCTTCTTTAAACAAAGGTATCACAACTTTTTGAAAAATAAATTACACCTCTAAACAGAGGCATCACAACTTTGAAAGTAAATGCTCATTGACAATCACGTCCAAAGGAGTTAAAAATCGTGTTTGAAGGAATTTTAAGAGATTATGCCCAAAGGTCTTACAAATCAACCTTGATACCGAGAGATATCCTATTTCAAGGATTAAAAATTTACTTGACAAGCTTTTTCTCAAATTCAAAAATATCTTCTCATCTATCTTCTCCATGTGGGATTTTGGAATACCTCTGCTTCTTAAATTTATGCACTATATTTTCTTAAATGTAGTATATGCTATGCAATGCGTGTGAAATTCAATGCATGCTATGTAAATGTTGGCTAATTAATTCTTATTTAATTATAGTACTCAAGTTTCTTAAGCTCTTTTCTTGGGCATCGAACCCTTTGTTCTTCAAAAACCAAGCCAGTGTAACTCTTAATCACCTCTTTCATTTAATTCTAGTATCCATTCTGCAGGCAATCTCTTTTCAAATTCAATGTTCTTATCAAATTTACCTTTATCACTCTTGACCTTTCCAATGTAATGTAGTAATCTTTCATGTTATTATTTATCAATCATTATTTCAATATCAAAAAGTAAGAATGTATTCACACATTTCTTCCATTACAAGGTATTAATGAGAAAATAATAAGAATGATTAGGAAACAGTCAACAGAAGAGGCACACAAAAAGTGAAATAGAATGTCTTTTATTAGCAAAAATGTTGGCAAACTTTGGCCAAGAAAAAAATTACATGGATAAGTATGGGGAGACAATGCCCAAAAATGAACAATCGGACAATCATGATAACACATTTCAAGGTTCTTGAAAACTCAATCATCTGAGGCATTTAACAACTTAGAGCTACTTTGAATTTGCTAGCCTCCGTGCCAATGGATTTTCAAATTTGATGCTATATTCTCCTTATCTAAACTGCCTTTTCAGGTTTTCAACTTAGATAAATCTCTTATGACTAAAACTGTCCTTTTAGGATTTTCGCCTTGAGTCCTCTTTTTTCATTTCCACTTTTTTTTTCATTTTCATTTTTTTTCATTTTTCATTTTATTTTTTTTTTTTTTTTAAGCATAGTACTTCTTTACAGCATCAAAATTTATAGGGTGGGTAAATCATTTCCATCCATTTCAGTCAGTATCAGTGCTTCACCTTAGAAAAGCTCGTTTCACCACATACGGTCCTTTCTAATTTGGAGTCCATTTTTTTTATTATCATGTTAGGTTGGGAGGATTCTCTTCAAGATCAACTCTCTTTTTGAAAGCAACGAGATCAAACTTTTTTGTCATAAGCTCTCATCATTCTTCTTTGATATAGCTGACCATGACACAATGCAGTAAATCTCTTTTTTTCTATGAAATTTAACTGTTCATAGCGTTCTCGAATTCATTCAGCTTCTTCTAATTCAACTTCTTTTAGAACCCTCAAGGATGAGATCTCCACTTCCACTATTATTACAGCTTTCATCTTATAAACTAAAGCAAATGAGGTTGCCCCAGTAGAGGTGCGCATTAACATTCGATATGCATGCAGTGCAAAAGATAACTTTTCATGCCAATCTTTATAAGTCTTGATCATCTTCTCAAGAATTCTTTTATTTTAGCTCCTCAATTGTCTCATTTATTTTTGGACAGCATGGTATCGAGTTATGATGCTTGATCTTGTATTGAGCACATATTTCTTGCATCATCTTACTATTTAGATTCTTGGCATTATCGAAAATAATTCTCTCTGAAAGTCTATATCTACAGATGATCTCTTTCTTTATGAACTTGTAAACCATAGATCGTATTACATTTGCATATGATACTGCCTTCACCCATTTTGTGAAGTAATCTATCATCACAAAAATAAACTTATGCCCATTAGAAGCTTTTGGGGTGATAGAACCAATGACATCCATGCCTCACATTGAGAATGACCAAGGTGGTGTCATAACATGTAAAGCAGATGGTAGAGCATGGATCTTATCAGCATATATCTGGCATTTATGAGCATAGTAAATGCAATCACTCTCTATTGTCAACCAGTAGTATCCTACTCTCATTATCTATCTCACCATTATATGTCCACTGACATGTGCCTCACATATTCTATCATGCACCTCTTTAATAATTTTTCTTACTTCAGCCTTACTTACGCATCTTAGTAATACTTGATCATGGCTTCTTTTGTATAGAACATCATCATCCAGGAAAAAGCTCATAGTTAATCTTTGGATGACCCTTTTAGCGTTCTCCGTTACTTAAATTGGGTATTGCTGATCTTTAATATACTGTAAGATATCATAATACCAGGGCTTCACATCCTCTTCTTCTTCTATTTTAGAGCAATGAGCTGGCATATCTTTAACATCTAGCCTGATGGATTGAATGTCAGTATTATCATTAATTCGAATCATTATAGTCAGAATAGCCAAGGCATCGATAATCAGATTCTTTTCTCGAGGTAAATGACCAAATTGGATATCTTCAAATTACTTTATTAACTCTAAAATATGCTTATGATATGAAATGAGTCTTGAATCTCTCGTCTCCCATTCTTCTTTCAACTGATATATAACTAGAGCTGAGTCTTCAAACATTTTTAATGCTTTCACTCTTCTATCTATAACAGCTTGTAAACTCATGAACATGCCTCATATTTAGTGATGTTATTTGTGTAATTAAAATTTAATCTCACTGTTACAGGACAATATTATTCTTCTAAAGAGATCAGAATTGCCCCAATTTCATGTCTCGAGGCATTGGCAGCCCCATCAAAATACATTTTCTAACATTTTTCTTCATGTTTCCCCTTTTTCAGTTGAGAAATAGTCATTAGATCTTTGTCAAAAAATTTCAACCTCATTGGTTCATATTTTTCGATAGCACGATTTGCAAGGAACTCTGCTATAGCACCCTCTTTTATTACCTTTTAGCTTACATATATAATATCATATTTCGAGAGCATTACTTGCCATCTAGCAATCTTTCAAGATAAAGAAAGCTTCTCGAAGATATATTTAATTGGATTCAGTTTTGCCATGAGCCATGTAGTATGATAGAGCATATACTATCTAAGTCTTTTGGCAATCCATGCTAATGCACAACACATTTTTTCTAATGAGAAATACTTAGATTTTATATTCTGTGAACTTTTTAGTTAGATAGTAAATAGCTCTCTCTTTTTGGCTAGACTCATCTTGCTGCCTCAGCACACATCCTATTAAATTTTCACACACTATCAAATATAGAATTAAGGGTTTTCCTGGAACAGATGGCACCAACACTAAACGATTTAACAAGTATTGCTTAATTTTATCAAAAGCCACTTGACACTCCTCATTTCATTCTCCGGGATTATTCTTACAGAAAAGCTTAAATATAGGATTACATTTGTAGGTAACCTGAGAGATGAACCGAGAAATGTAATTCAATCTTCTCAAAAAATCTCAAACTTCTTTTAGTGCACTCGGAGGTGAAAAATTTTGAATAGCCCGTATCTTGTCTGGAATGACTTCAATCCCTTTTTCACTGACCACAAAGCCTAGTAACTTCCCTGACTTTACCCCAGATATGCACTTGGTTGGGTTTAACTTGAGCTGGAATCTTCTCAACCCCTAAAATAGCTTTTTGAGATTGGTGACATGATCTTTGCCTTCTCGAGATTTTACAATCATATCATCTACATACACCTCAATCTTTTTGTGCATTATGTCACAGAAGAGTATTACCATGGCCTTTGATATGTTACCCCAGCATTCTTTAACATAAAAAGTATGACTTTGTAACAAAAAGTTCCCTACATGGTTACGAAAATGATCTTTTTCATATAATCTACAACCATTTTTATCTGATTATACCTTGAGAACCCATCCATGAAAGAGAAAATTGAATACCTAGCCATGTTATCCACCAATGTGTCAACGTGAGGTAAAAAAATTATCCTTTGGGATAGCCCTATTCAAATCACGATAGTCTACACACATTCATACCTTTTCATCTTTCTTAAGAACTGGTACTATGTTAGATACCCAATCTGAATATTTAGCCACTTGTAAAAAACCTACATCAAACTATTTTTTCACCTCTTCTTTAATCTTTAATAGCATTTTAGGCTTTATTTGCCTCAATTTCTACTGGATTGACTTACATTCTGACTTTAGGGGCAATCTATGCTCTACTATCTCCGTGCTCAGCCCTGACATATCCTGGTAAGACTAAGCAAACACATTTATAAATTTTTGAAATAGATCTACCAAACGTTGCCTATCTCCTGATGAAAGTGAAGTGTCAATTCTGACATCTTTCTTATTCTTTTCATCTCCTAGATTCACTAAGTCAACTATCTCTTGATGAGGCTCAATTGGCTTATTTTCTTGTTCAATCAATCTCATTAGGTCCGAAAGCATAACATATTCCTCAAAATTCTCTTTATTGTCAAGTTCATCAGTGTTAATTGAATTCTCAAAATTAACCTCTTGGTTGTTATCATAATTATCTTCATGTTTATTTAAGGACCTGAATGAATGAAATGGGATATGTTAGCAAGATGTATTTGGGAAAAATGGCAATAATGAAGACACAAGAAAAAATGAATGAAAATGCATCCTTCCTAATCTTTATTAGAATAATAAAAAATAAATAGCCCAAACAAAAAAGACTACCCCAATGCCTAGGGCAATAACTATTGGTATGTACAATTACATTGAATTAGTTTCAAAGGTCAAAGGCATTTCAATGGCACTCTAATTGTTTAGCTCATAATCTGACGGATAAAGACGGACCCACCTTCTTGATTAAGCCCCACTTTATCTTCAATAGTATGGATAGGCAATAGTATGGATGGTTAATTGGGCAAAAGCTTTTTTTATACTTTTTTTTTGTATCTGGGTACATGAATCCTCTAGGTCTGAATATCTCGTATAGGTGTAGGATAATCATTAGTCTTACTGTTTTACCTACTGACCTTCTCTTGATTTTTTATTCTGCTACTTCATAGCCTAGGTCTAGCATTTCACTATTGTCTACCACTGTTAGGGGTTCTTTTATTCCCTATAAGTTTTTACCCAGCCCTAATCCTGGATACCAGCCCTTATTGATGACTTCGCTCATCACTATTTTTGAAAAATATTGGTTTTTAAGTCCTTCACCTATAGAATTAACTAGTTCAAAAGATCGATAACAACATTCTATTACTTCTTTGATAGTCTCTACATATAGAGCATTTAACGGTTGGGTCACTAGTATGTCTTCCTCTTCAACTACCACTATCAATTGACCTTTTACATTAAACTTGATCTTTGGTGCAAGGTAGAGGGCACAGCACCTATCATGTGAATCCATAGCCTTCCCAGTAGATAGTTGTAAGATAAAAAAATATCTATCACTTGAAACTTCACATTAAAAGTGCACGACCCAATTTGCAAGGGCATCTCAATATCTCTCAGAACTTCTTTTTTGGTCCCATCAAAAGCTCGCACTATCATTTGACTGTCTTTCACATGAGAGTAGTTGATAGGTAGCTTTGCCAAAGTTGACATTGACATGACATTGATAACGGAAACCATTATCAATAAGAACTTTAGCTATGATATGGCTCTTGCATTTGACTGTGATATGCAGAGCCTTGGTACTTTCTTTTTCCTGTGGGAAAATCTTATCATCACTGAATGAAACATAATTTGGCATGACTAAATTTCTAGCCAAATGGTTCACATATTCAACAGATACACTATGTGCCACATATGCTTGGTTCAATACTTTCAGTAAGGTATTTCGATGTGGTTTCAAATTCAATAGTAGTGATAATAATGAGATTCATGCTGGCATTTTGTTCAACTATTCAACAACTAAATATTCACTATGATTTACCAACTTCAAAAATTCACAAGCCTCTTTTCTGACACCGACTTTGAGTGATCCTCCTCAGGTTCTACTTCAAGGTTATTTCTTCCTTCTCCTACATTAGTTTTCTCTCTTCTAGCCCTCTCCAATATTTTTAGAATGTAGCATCTTTCATTTCGAGTAATACCTCCTACACCAATTATATTGGAGGTGTCGACTTTAGAGATATTTTTTTCTTCCCCCTGAACTACTGTATCATAGCCATATTTTTAAGGTACAACTTTATCATCCTTATATGGGAATAGGGTTGGAACTTTAAAAGTTATCGACCTGAGAGTTAGTTAATCTAGGATTGATTTTGGCTTATTCCCATAATGAATTGTCATCGATTTTGGAAACAACTTTGCAGGCTTATTTGTCATGGATATTTCAACACTTTTTAAAACTTTTCCCTCTTCATAGACTTTTAACTGGTATAAATCTAAAAGCTTTTGTACCTCTTGGTGAAACTGCTTACAAGTTTCGATAGGGTGACCATCTGCCCCATTATGATATTTACAACTAGTGCCTGCTATATACATTCCATGATAGCTGTATAGATTCACTAGTTGTATCATGTCAACTTTCCATAAAATATCAAATAATTGACTAAGAGGTATCTTAATATCTGTCACTTTCCTTTTCATATAGCATTCATATTCATTACTCAGGGCATTCACATTATGATTAGGCAAAGGATGGCCACTAACGTTTGATACAATTACCCCTCCTGTATCAAAACTAATCATTCTATCCTTAATCAGTCATTGTACTTTATGTTTCAAGGCAGTATAATTTTTAGTGAAGTGACCAGCAATCCCATAGTAATAGTTACAATGAGCTGTGAGATCATACCACTTAGGATAAGATGACTTGAGTGGCTCTAATTTACTAAGAGTAATCAGATGACTGTTGTAAAGCTCACAGTATAACTCTGTATAAGTCATAGGGATTGGGTCAAATACAAATTTTTTACGAGTGGTTCGTTACTCTCAAGAACTTTCCATTGAGCTAGTTGGACGGGTCTGAGATCTTAAGGTAGGTTGAGTGTTGAGACTGTATATGGCATTCTGAGGTCTGAAGAAAGGTTGGTATGTTTGGGGGTAGGATAGCTATGGAATGGGATGGTATGGATAAGGAAATGTGTTATTCACATTAGGATAATATGGAGGGTATCCTTATGATGTGTAGGGTTGATAACCCTTGAATTGTTGCCTATCAAAGCTCACAACTTGAGCTTCAGTCTCTTTCTTCTTCGAAGCTTTTTTAGTGGATGCCTCTCCTCCTTCTAACTTGCTATGCTTGATGGCATTCTTAATAATTTCTCCTGAAATCACCATGTCATCCTGATTTTAGAGTCTTCTTGAGCTTCGACTTTTGGCTTTTCTTTTTCTTTTTCTTTCATGTCATCGAAATCAGGAACTTGAATTAGTTCAACTACCTTTTCAGTAAAGACAGGATTCACATAGCTATGATAATATCCTGGATTAGAGGCTGATGGCATTCCAGGATGTGTAGGATATGCGAAGTGTTATGGTGAAACCTTTTGTGTAGACTGGGCTTGAGGTGAACCAAAACCTAAACGATATAAAAGGTCGACCACTTCTTGTGATGGGAGGCCTTGTTGGCTTGTATTTTCTTCTATTCATTTTCTTTTGTTCAGCTTATTGAGAGCATCTAGAATCTTGCTCAACTCATTATCAATCTTTTCTTGTACTTTTTCTAGCTTTTCAAATCTATGAGAGTTTTTTTACTCTATTTGTCTGGCTCTGGCTCTTGTGTTATATCGATAGACAGGGTTCTCGCTAGATAGAGCTATTCTTAAACCTTGAATACCATATCTTAGAATTAGCAAATTTATATGACTATCTCATGGTTACTTTTTTAAGTGTAATAAGTGAGAATGTAATGAATGAAAATGCATGTATGCAAATAATATTTGCTTTAAGACGGTGTTTAACTAAAAGATTTCATTTATTCCAAAAAACTTTTATTTACGTTAAGTTTATCATCCCAGAGTTATAACCATAAAATCGTTTGATCTACTCATACTGGGCTTTAATTTCCTCGATGAAATTCAATAGACGCTGCCCATATTCTCCTACTGGGGCCACCACTTGTTTCAATGCCTCTGTCTCTTCTACCATCTCTCTTGTCTTGCATACCTCTTTACAAATTTGGGTCGCTAAGTGCTCAATGTATTTCTATCTTTCTAAGTTCTCTTTTTTACCACACCAGACTTAGTATGATAACTCTCTATGCTCTTTAACCAATGCAGCAATATGATCTTCTTGTTCATTTAACTTTTATCTCAACTTGCTTAGGTAGCAATTCAACATGTTATTCTCTATCTGTACTTGGAGACTTTCTTCTTCCAATTTAGCATATTCTTATTTCAATCTTGCATTCTCTTTAGTCAGCTCAACAATTGTTATCTCTTTGGCCATTTCTTTCACACATAACTTCTTATGTTCTTGGTGTAGCTTTGTTAGGTCTTCAATAGTTGTATCACATTCTCTACCAATCTTGTAAACTCTGGCTTCATGTCTTTCAGCTCTATCTTTCTAATGATCATTTTTTTTTAAAGCTTTTAGATTTTTTGCTTTAACTTATCCTTTTCAGACTCAAACTTTTTTGTCGCAAGCTCTAATTATGATGGTATCTCTTCAAGCTTTCCTCCTGTTGACGGTTGAAAGCTTTCATAAGTGAATACCATTTTCTGTCTTCATTTTGCTCTCCAAGGTAAATACCCTAGAGTGACTTTATCAGTAAAAGATTCAAGACTCACTCTTCGGGGGTTTTTCCATGCTTTAATCATCTCATTCATCCTCTGAAATGCTTTTAGCTCACTGTAAGAGAAATTTAACTGATGAAGCTCATGCGTCATAGGAATAAATTGTTTTATCCCAAACTACCTTCTCATTAGGAGTGGTGTATAATTTGTTGACCCTCCTAAACCCAAAAGTGAGACTATCGTATTATCCCCACACTGATACAACATAGGTTCACGATTCATCCATGGGACCAACTAGCTTACTTTGGCACTGGTCAATTTTTGTAAAAAAGCTATCCATTCCATTTTAGACTTTTATTTTGACCACTCACTTTCACAGAATTCCTTGATCGAAGCTCGATTATAGACATAAAGCTTCGAGAAAGCACATTTTTTCCATTCGAAGTGGCTTTTCATCCATAAGTATAATAACTATAGGTAACCTATAAAAACGTCCTCCATTTCGATAACAGTAACTTAAAGATCTGATAGTCTCTGCTAATATTATCGTTGAAGGGTTACAACTATTGATCACACTCTCGAAGAAGTCAACCATCGCCATTTCAATATAACCTAAAACTTTTGAAAATATCACCATTCCGCATATAGCTAAGGCAAATACATCTAACCCATGTTATTCGTTGGTATGTTGCACTAGAAACTCATGAAAGAACTTTCAAAGTAGGCAAACCTATTCTTGTTTCTTCTTTGTATGAGAATCCATAACTTTTTTATCTATCCCCATGAGTCGAGCCAAATCCTTACGAAATCCTGACTTTTACTTTTTGACATATATATTATCAAGAGCCTTGAGGTGCAAACCCAACAAAGTCAAATATTCTTCGATGGTTGATGTCATATTAACTTAATTGAAAATGAAACACTTATATGCAAGATCTCAGAATTACGCTGTAGCTCTAATTAGTTGATTGTCGATAACTACTGTGAGAAGGTATGCTATATGTCTGTGTCTTTGACAAAAATACTTTTATCTTGACGGACTCTTCTTCTTCCATATATCAACCAAATCTTCTAGATTATTTTGTTTGAAGAGGATAGATGTTTCTTGAAATAAGATAGAATCATATCCGATTGGTAAACAATCCCCCATCTTCAGTTAAATCTTTGTTGACTGGACCCTTACTTCAATGGGTGACTTACAATGAGCTAATACAGATGAAGAACAAACTTGTCATTCTGTAGAGTTCATGAAAAATTTTTGTTGAATACCATCTTTCAAGCAAATGTTCTTTATACAACTTTATGATATAAGCATGGACCAATGCAAAAGAATGAGAGAAAATGTTAGTATGCCCAAAAAAAGGAATAAATAAATAACAAAGTAAATTAAAACATCACAAAAAATAAAAGGAATAAACCTTATACTTTTGGTCAATTCTAAAAGGGAAGGATGATGGCTCTATCTATAGGTTAGGCATTCTTAAGGTTCACTATATGTGGTTTAAGGTTAAAGTCTAAAGGTTCTCAAATTGCTCCTTACATCATTGTCCATCACAGATTAGTAAGACACCCTAATCCTCACCCATTACAAGCTATAAGCGAAAAATGTTCAATTTGAGTGAGAATATTTCGCTAGCCACTGCGGAGGCATTAAACCTCACGAAAGCAATAAGTACTTTACTCCCTCATAGAGGGACAAAGCTCGGGTATAGAGCTCATGTTATACACATACATATGAATACCATAATTAATAAAGTAAATAAACATGAATGAATAAAAAATCTATACAAAAGGTTCAATTTTATTAGGCTTTTGGATAATACAAATTTATTTGCTGGCCTGACTCTCAGACGTCCCCAGCAGAGTTGTCAAATTGTCATAATGTCTAGATCCGGGGATCTATTGCTAGACATTAGCTTTAGGAGTCGCCACCAATCTTTTTTTATCTAGGTACGATTGGCCACTTAAGGAATCTATCCTTTTGAGGAACACCTAAGTCTAAGGGTCCTTAAAAGAATAGGTTCAGGTCTACTAACCAGAACAGGGTTCAAGAGTACGGTTACGTGTGAGGAAGGTTGTAACACCCTCACAACGTCCATCGAAAGATGGTACCAGTTTAATTTTGTGTTATCTAATAAACCTTAAAAATTTACCAAGTAATTAATTATTGAAAATTACTCTCAATTGACTCTAATACTTTTAGCAAAAAATTGAGAAAATTTTCTCACCTCAAGAGTATGCAAGGAGACTATTATTTCATTTGCAGATGCTCCATCGTCGGATTATTTAACATTAAAAAAAATCAAGACACAAAAGGAAAAATAAATAAAATAAATGATTCAGCTTTAGATATAAATCTTTTTCTCTTCAAAAACTTATTACTTTTGTACAAAGAAAATTGATACTTTCAACTTTTCCCTCAAATTTTTTTTCGAAACTTTAATTTCGAGAAAAATTGATACTTTCAACTTTTCCTAAAAAACCCTTTTTTAGAAAATTATTTTCAAAGAACATTGATATTTTTAACTTTTCCTCGAAAATATTTTTCTGAAAACTTATTTTCAAGGAAGATTGATACTTTCAACTTTTTCTCAAAAATATTTTTTTTAGAAAACTTATTTTCAAGGAAAATTGATACTTTTAACTTTTTCTCAAAAATATTTTTTAAAAATTTTATTTAAAGAAAATCATTTTAAAAAAATAGAATAAAAATAAAAATAAAATAAAATAAGAAATACTAATTAATTCTAATTTAATCAATAAAAAATAATAATAAATAAATAATAAATGAAAAAAACCTTTGAAATGGCTCGGCTTGGCTGGGAAATGGTTCAGCTCAAGACAAAAAAGGTAGCTCGGAGACGTGGCTCGGAGACGTCAACTCGGCTCAGCTTGGTTCTAAGGGTCGGCTAGCACTCAAGTCAACGCGAGTTGGCGTTCGGGTCGGGTAGCCCGATTTCAAAATGCGCAGATCTTTTAGGAATAGTAATGCCAAAATGACGTCATTTTCAGCAAATATAAAAGGCTCTAACCTCTGTTTTTTTCGTAGATGGCTTTTTCTCTCTCTCTCTCATTCCCCTCTTTTCTCCTTCTTCTCTCTAAACAATTTCAGATTCCGATTGAATTTCTAATGAAATTTAGAAAAAATTATCGAAATCTTCAAATATAACCGAAAAACTCATCGAAAAATTCAAAGTTCGTCAAAAAATTTCATTGGATTCTGAAAAATTTTCAGAAATTTTCTAGAAAAAAAACTCCAAAAATTCAAAAAAAACTTCAAAAATCCTATACTGCCTCTAAACACCTTTAGATTCTGTTTCACCTCTCTGTTTTTTTTCCCTTTGATCCCTCTCTCCGTGTGTGTCTGTGTTTTGTTCTTTGTGATTTATGGATCTATTTATAGGGATTGATCGAAAGAATTTTTGATCAATCTCAATTCCTTCTTGGATTAAGATTCAATCCTTAAATCCAATCTGGACTCTGATTGAAGCTCAAATTCATGGTAGGATTCTAATTTTTCATCCTAATCCCAGCCAAAAAGATAAAAATAATATATATATTAATAGATAAATAATAATATATGAATAGATAAATAATAAAAAAAAAACATATATATATATTAATAGATAAATAATAAATAAAAATAAAAAATATATATTAATAAATAATAAAATATATTAATAGATAAATAAATAAAAAAATTATATATTAATAAATAATAATAGTAACAATAGATAAATAAATAAAAGTAAAAAAAAATTACAAATGGACTTACCCATTTGGACTAGGCCTAATTGATCCGAGCCTGGATCAAATTAAATGTCTACAATTCAAATTTTAAATTAAAAAAAATCACTTTTTGAAAATATTTATATAAATTAATTGAGTTAAATTTTATATTCAGTTTATGTTTTTTTTTAATACATACACAAACATTCTGATACATATATATTAACTTAATTTGCATTGCAATGCACTAAATTTTTTTATTGATTTTAATTTTCATAATTGTTGTTAATAATGCAGCTCAAGTAGCCACTTTATCATTCCCTCTTCCATCGATGGACGTAGAGTAAAACACACATATTGTATATATAGTTTTTTTTTTAATTTTATTTTTTATTACAATAAAGCATATTTATTACAAAATTTTCCAAAACATTAATTTAATTACATTTTAGAAAATTATTCCAATCGTACGATAAAACAATACAATAAGAGAACCTCAAAGTCAAGTCTTTAATTATTATATGGTGGGATTCTATTTGAAAAATTCAACTCAGGAATAATAGAACTTGAATTTAATATGTTAATTTTCATGAAAGTCATATTTGTGGTTTTTGTTTTTCCATTTTATTTCGATGTTTTTTTTGTCAGCCCCAAGGAAAAGTTTCCTTCGTGTTTCAAGGAAACCTCCTGGAACTTGCATGAATGGGACATTGCATGAATGTTTCCTTCATGTTTCAAGGAAACTTCCTGGAACTTACATTAATGGGACATTGCATGAATATCTTTTCAATTTACTATTTAGGAGCTTAAAAGGATATGAAAAAAATGATTTGGGATATTTTCATAAAAATAAATTGATCATATCATTTGGGAGCAAAGTTCACAATAAATTAAAAAATTTTAAATATATATTTTATTCATATTGAGAGTTATTAATATTTTTGTTCACCTTTACTAAAGAGTCGCCTATAAAAGATTTTCTTTTACATGGAATTTCATGATTTTAGGTTGATTTTTTTAGTCAAGAAAAGCTTCCTTCATGTTTCAAAAGAAACTTCCCAGAACTTACATGAATGGGACATTGCATGATTATCTATTGAATTGTTTTGCACTTACTATTTAGAGAAAAGTATTTCATTGGAGAATTATTGTAAAGGGATGACAGCTAACAAAAATAAAATCAAGGATTTTAATTCTCCTTCACCGTGGTGAAATTTCAACCAAAAAAAAATTATAACAAATTTTTAAGTGGAAATTTGGTTCGTTGAAAGAATTCAGTCATCCTCAAATGATACTTGTTGGATTTTTTTTTTAAGACTTCATTAATTTCCGAGTTGATTCATTGTTAAGTTCAAAGTTTAATGTAAATTTGGTCAAACTTTATTTTCACAATAAAATATCACTCGTAAATTCTTCGAATTTTAAACTCAGTTGGATAACTCAAATAATCTTGAATAAGCTCAATAATATTATTTCTCAACCCAAATGAAAATATTTATAATTTTTAACCAAATTTAAATAAAAAAAAGCATAAAAATCAAAGACCTTAACCTTAACAATTGAGAAAGGAAATTACAAGAAATAAACAAATAAAAACATAACAATCCCTAAATCAAAGTTAAAATTATTAAAATGAAAATGAAGAGTGTATATGCATATTAGTTCAAGGGATTGTACCGGTCAATTCTACAAAGGGAAACATAAATCATAGCTAAGAGCTTAAAAGCTGAAAAGCAGGTTTAATCTCAGAGATTGAATTATGAATTTAATTGAACGTTGCTTATGGGGAAAAAAAAAAAAAACCAAAGGAGTGTCAAACTTTTCCACAACTCGAATTCCTAGTGGAAAATCTGAGCCTTGAATTTAGTCATTTTGAAATGATTCTTTCGGTTGGATTCTTTTTCAAAAGTCCTTCGCAAGTATTTCAATTTCCATGAATGCTTATTGCCGACATTACTTGCTTGCATATTCATGGTATTTGTTTTTCCATTTTGTTTCTATATGCTCTTTGTGACGCGCAATCGTACTTGAGAAATAATAGAATTCGATTTAAATTCAAGTAATTTACGTAATTTTTATAAGTGATTTAGGATAAGATTTAAATTTTAATATTTAAATTTTTTATTCTTAAATTAAAGGTACAAGCAAAAAAAATTATGGAGGGATAATTTCGTAAAAATAAATAGTAAAATAGCAAGACAAAGGAAAAAATGATTGAGGGATATTTCCGATTTAGAATCTTAAAAGAATAATGAAAAAAGTAGTCAAAGGTTATCATTCACCGTATTGAAATTTCACAACAAAATTGGATTAATTAGCAAAGGAAAATTATGATAAGAAAAATAACCAAAAATTTCATGAGATCCAATTAATATGAACCTTTTGATAATGGTGAGACCATTACAAATCGTTGGATGTAGCTTTTTGGTGAGATGGTTAGAGATCAAATCGTGTGAACGAATGGCTGTAAATAGAAAAAGAACAGTTGAAAAAAAAAAAAAAAACCCGATAGTGGATTGAATATGTAGACTTTGTTACCCTAGAGGCTTAAAATAAAATAAAAAAGCAAATTTAATAATTATTGATAAAGAAATTATATTTAATTTATTTTTTATGATAAAAAGTTTCATGTTATTTCCTTTATTTTTAGTAAAATTTTAAATTTATATAATTATTATATAAACATAAAAAATGAATTTGATGTGTTATAAAATTAGTATTTAATATATTATCATAATAAAATTTTAATTTTACAAGCGATGTTAAAAAATTGACCTATATCTTATTTTATTTTTAATCAATTTTTTATTTTTTAAATATATCTTAAGGATATATATCATTTTCTCAATCTTATTTATGAAATCTAAAAACTTCATTATTAGTGTATTTGATATTTTTTTCATATTTTATACACAACATAAATAAAGCCATATTATGAAAGAAAATTAGCTTTGAACTATATCAAAATTCAAATGTCAAGTTTTAAGAATATTACATCAATTCATTTAAAATATTGAATTTTTGAAAATTATAAGTTAAGTAATTAGACTTTTCAAGTTACAAATTTTTATGAATAATTTTCCTTTTAACATTGTCTTATGTCTACATTATCTACTGAATATACTTAATCAATTTTAATTAAAAAATTGAATTTAAAATTAAGACTTACATACTTCAACATTATGTCAAGCCAATTCAAATTCTTTGTAAGAATGTTTAAATGATATAAAATCTCTGAATCAATTTTTATAAATAATATATTTTGGATTTTAAGTATGAAATGAAAATTAAGTCAACTACTTAATTAAAAAATTTTAATAAATTCATTTTTAAAATTACAATTATAATCAAGTATTGCATTAATATAATCAATTAAATAATTAATTATTACATCATAATCAACCAATGAATTAAAATATAATTAATAAATTTTGTATAATATTTTTATCCTATAAATTTTCTTGTTTCCTTTTACATTTAGCATTTCATATTGGTTTAGAGTTTTCATTTTCTTTGATGGATACACAAACAGAGTAATACATATATATTAACTTAATATGCATTGCTATGCAATAAATTTGTTATTGGTTTTAGTTTTCATACTCGAAGTTAATACATTGTACCACCCCCTAAAATATAATGCAGCTCAAGACTCGTCACTCTAAGTAGCCAGCTTGCCATTATCTCCTTCAACTGGCTTTAGTTTTATTTTTTTTAATTGTCTTAATTTTGTCAAATTATTATATATGTAGGAAGTTTGTGTAGTTATTAGCTGTATATAACCTTTTCATTTATTAATATTTAGATTTAAATAAAATTAAAATATTGTTTTTTTTTTATGCATGTAGGGTTTCTAGACGCTTGTTGCATTGGTTAATTTAGAAATCAAATCGTAGACCAAATTAAGGATGGCCGTTAGTATCTATGAATGGGTATTGGGAACTATTTGATCCTATTAAGTAGGATTAGGATATCTTATAATCAAGTTTGATAAGGTTCGAATAGTAAAATTGTTATCCGTCATAGATTTAGGTAGAGTTTAAATAGTGGTCATAGGATATTTATTACATGAATCTGATTATAAATTATTATTTTTTAATATTATATTAATTACTTATTTATAAATCATTTATTATTAATATAAAACTTAACTAAATTAACTTATTAAATATTTTAATTATGATTGTTAACTTTAATTTATTTTTATTAGGTAATTTTAATTTATTAAGTTAAAATTTTGTAATATTAAAATTGGTTTAAATTTAAGTTTGAAAATAAAACTTTGACTTAATAAATGAGTATTAGTGAATTTGGATAATTAAAGGGTATTTTTTATATTATATGTGTATGATTCAGATAATAAAAATTAAAAATATTGGAATAATTATTGAATTCTAATATTTTAGTAAATATACGAATTTAAGTTTGAATATCTCAAAACTAATAGTACCCTACCCTGTAACGTCCTAGACCACATGCTCCAAACTTAGAATCATGAAAGGAAAGAAATCAACACGCATACTTTGATGAATATCATCCTAGAAAGTATGCATTTCGTAATTACAATGTGGCTTTGAAGGATTTAACCGGGCCAGCCCACTCATTTTGCCACCTTTACTCACACCCAAAACTATTTACTATTCTTTTATCTTTTGGTAAGTTGTCCTGCAATAATCACTTATTTCAATAAGATATCTGATAAAAATCTTCTCAAATATTGGACAAAATCTTCATTGTGACAAGATACTATTTATATTTGTATTTCTTAATACCTATAAAACACAATTCTTGTAAATCTTTTATCTTTTTGGTAAGTTATCTTGCAATAATAGCCAATTTTGGCAAGTTATCTCATAGAAATCTTCTCAAATATTGTAACAAAATCTTCCCATATATTAATGTGAAAAGATACTATAAATATTCGTATTTCCCAATGCTTATAAAACACAACTCTAATCATATCTCTATACATTGGCAAAATTGATCAGCAAAAAATAAGATGCCTAGCCATAAACAAGAATTAATCTTAAAATGATAGTTCATTATAAGCATTTATGTGTGCATAATGATGCATTTGATTGTTGTTCATGGCAATTCGGAGAAGATGGGAAGAACTTTTCCAACAAGGTAGGACATTTAGATGAATGAGAAAAGAGTTTTTTTTTATTTTTTTATTTTAAAGAAAATCTCATTGTGGATTAATGATAAAATTTACATATTCATTTCTTATGAATTTTTAAAAAAATTCTCATTGCAGATGAGGGGGCACTTCCTGTAGATTTTGAAGAAAATCCCCAGGTCCTTTAAAGTTCATTTTCATTCTCTTTATTTTTATTCTTATTTTGTTTAACTTTATAAGTAGCTTTTATGTCTTAATTATATAAAGATTGATTTGCAACAACGGAAACAGACGATGGAGATTGCGGACCATCTTGGATGAAATTGATAGCTTAAAGGAGAATATTGGAATGGTAGATTTCATATATATTTATAGGAAAGCAAATTCCTTTACAGTTGCATTAGCAAAAATGGAGGTTGACGCTAATGAGTTTTTTTATGCCTGGTTGTAGTTATTTTATTGTTAAAAATATGATTGAGTCACAAGATCTAGTTGACATTATTTCTTGACAACAATTTTATAGGTGAAATTGTTAGGAATAATGACTCAAATCTCATAAGAGATTTATTTGAGATTTGTTTAGGATTTTTCAGATATTAGTTGTGGACAAAAAGACTTGCAAAAGAAGAATTTTAAGAGAAAGATGATTCTTAATAGGTAAGTTTGACTTGCAAGAGAAGAATTCTAAAAGAAAAGAGATTTTTAATAAGTAAGTTTGACTTACAGTAAAAAAATTTTAAGAGAAAATTGATTCTTAATGGGCAAGTTTGTATGGTTATAAATAAGTGAAGTCTCTACAAGTTAGGTATGAGAAAAAGATGTAAGAGAGATGTAGGGTTTTGTGGGATAGACATCCCATAAGAGTATTGGGGCTCTACATTTTATGGGTGTGTATGTTTGTTTGTAAGTGGACTAGAGGAGATTGAGAAGGTCTACATAGATATGATATATGGAAGCATATGGATATGTGTTTGATTATATTGAAAGCGTGCACAAAGGTTTGGATTTTTATTTGTTTGAGTTGAGAATACTCTATAAGACTAGCGGATATTGAGAGTGTCGTATGAGTATTCATTGTTAAGTGAGATTGATGATTTGATGTATGTTTGTAATTCTTTACAACTAGTGGATCTTGTTTTTTATCCGTGAATGTAGGTTGATTAGACCGAATCACGTTAAATTGTTGTCTGTTATGTATTTGATTTATTATTTGATTTTGCTTCCGCTTGTATGATTGGATAGGAGGCTTTTAGCCCAACAGAAATATCAAAAAGGCTTGTGTCATTGTAATTAGCATTGCTCATGGATTTTACATTATTCTAATAAAATTATTTTTTCAGCTGAGTGAAAAAATATATATAAAGATTGATTAAGAGTTTGATGTCAGTATTATTTTAGCATTGCTAGCAATGGAAAATAAATTAAACAAAATTAAAAACACCGAGGCTCTTAGAAAATTTGAAATTTCTTCTCTTAAAATTGGATCATGGAAGATAAAATTTTATAATAAATTGAATCATGGAAGGTAAATTTTTATAATTAAATTTTTATTAATGATTGATAAAAGAATGAAAAAAAAAAAGTTTACGATCATATTTTAAATTATATATATGGATCAATGAAATATGTGTAGATAAAAGCCAACCACGGGAATTACTTGACTGCCAAAATCTAATTTAGTTGGCAAAATATACTGTAGAAAATCCAAAAGTGAGGTCAAAGAGCATGATAGATCCAATTCAAATGTAAGGACATCTCGATATTTAAAATTGTCAACGAGGATGAAATATTAAAAATAACTGTTAAGGTTAAGATAATAGACTTTACGAATGGAGAAGCTCAACGCCGTTGATATATATATATATATAGGATTTGTTTAATTTGGAAAATCATCAACAGCAAACCCACAATTATTTACATGTCGTTTAATTTCTATTGCCATATATGTGTTTTATATTTTCACTAATTAAAATTGTATAATGCAAACTAACTAAAATTAATATTTTAGTTTTGCGGTTTTATATCGCCTAATGATTTTGAAAAAAATCAGTTCGAAAACACCATAAAATATGATATTGAAGATTTTGATATAATGTAGCTATTAAGTAATTAGAAAATTGATGGATGGTGACTAGTGGTGTAATTTTTTTTTTTAGAAGTGACATCATATATATGATTTATTATTTTGTACAAATAAAGTCATAATCTAAGGACTAAAAGAAAAATTATAGATAATGAGACTTAAATTTCATAATTACTAGTAATTAGAAATGTCACTTTAGAAAAGTGATTTGGATTAAATCTCTGATTCCATAACATGTATATAAATTTATTATTATTGTTTCAATATCCTTAACTTGTAGATAAATGTTTTCTTTTTAAATATATATCAATATTTTAATTGGTAATATCTTTTAAGTATATTAGTATTTATTGTCATGTACAATTGCAAGTGAATACTTATTTTTATTTTAAAATAATAATCTATAACTTATCATTAAAATGAAGCCTGTCATTAATTTTTTTGTCATGTAATCAATTTTAAAGGAAATATAATATTTTAAAACCTAAAATTTGAAACATAAATAATTAAAAATTTTGTAATATTTAGGGATAAAAAACTTTAAAAAAAATTATTCGAAACTATAATATTTAATTTGATTCGGATTGAATTTTTTATTTGGTTTGAATTAAATTCAAATATTAAATGTATATATTGAATTCGGATCAAATTTCAGATTGAAATATTAAAAAAAATAAATCAAACCGAATTATATATTTCATTAGTTTTTATTCATATTTTAAATTTTTAGAAAACAAAAATAATTTTTATATATAAATTTATTTAAATGTATTAAAAATTATATTGAAATATTATATAAAAACAAAAAAAATAGATTTAAAAACCAATAAACTAAACCCATAAAATTTATAATATTATATATTATTTAAAAAAAATTGAATTGATCCTAGTCATTATCACTCATAGTAATATTAATCTTTAAATTATTCAATACTATTACCATTAAGAAAAAAAAAAAAAACGGATTTCTCGGTGCTGGTCAGCTTTCAACTCCCTAAACTGATGGCAGGCCTTAGATAATAGACTTGAGATCCAATTTGAGCATCATTTTGACCCTAAAAGTTGGGCTCTTATATTCCCCCTTTTGGGATAAACTTGGGCTTTCTTTATTGTTAGTTGGCACTGCCGTGATCTCCATTTTTCTTTGCATATCAAGGCCCTAAAATTTCTACATGACAGACACCGCCTTCGTTGCCATAGGGCAATCGAAGCACAACAAAGCTGAAAAAAATAAAATCTTTACACTCAGACAAGGTTTAAGGAGGGTTTAAGGCGGCTACTGCTTCCCTTTCTCTACCATTTTTTTTTCTTCGAACATTGCTTTTCTCAAACCCATTTTCTCTTGTCTTGAAATTTGACCAATCTAAAATTTCGCGCTTCATTTTCAATTTCACCTTTTATTTGTTTGTACTTTTGATGTCCATCATCAAAACACCATTAATTTCTTCTAATCTTTTAGACAGATTCGATCACTTTATTCCCTTTGATAATAATAAACCCACAACTCTTTACCAAAACCCTCTAAAGATTTCCAAAGTTATGTGGAGAAACATAGCTAAACATGCCATTTCAAGAAGAACCCATAGTTTTCAATGGTTTCCCAGAACTTATATCTTTCTGGCTGTTTCTCATGATTCAATTTTTCATGAGAAATCAGCGTTTTGGGGTTTAAAGTTTGGATCTTTTTGCTCAAACTCAAGGTCTTTTGATATGGGAGGTAGAAGAATTGGTGAGGTTTTAGCTAATGAGAAGTATATAGGGAAGCCAAGTTTTGGGCTTTGGAGGAATGAGATTGGGTGCAGTGGGTTGAGCCCAAGAGGGTATGCGAGTGTGGCAGAGGCAATTTCATCGACTGATGTTGAAGAGGATGTGTCTGTTGCTGAAGAAATTAAAGAATTGTTGGATGAAATAAAGAAAGAAGGTAGGAGAGAGAATGGAAATAGGCGTAGAATTCGCCAAATAATAGAGAGAGGAATGGGGGAAAGCAAATATCGGTTATTGAGAAGCAGGCAAGTGAAGATTGAGACTGAGGCATGGGAACAAGCTGCTAATGAGTATAGGGAACTTTTGATGGATATGTGTGAGCATAAATTGGCACCCAATTTGCCTTACATGAAGTCTTTGTTTCTTGGCTGGTTTGAGCCTTTTCGTGATGCTATTATTAAGGAGCAAGAGTTGTATAGGTCAGGGAAACTTAGGGCGGGTTATGCCGCTTACTTGGATCAGTTGCCTGCTGATATGACGGCGGTTATCACAATGCATAAGTTGGTGGGGCTGCTGATGACTGGAGGGGAACATGGCTGCGCTCGGGTTGTGCAGGCTGCTTGCCTGATAGGTGATGCCATTGAGCAGGAGGTGGGTGAGATTGAATATCACTTTTCTCTTTATTTGTGTTAATATTATATTTGGTTTTCTTCGAAATTAAGACAGTTGGCTATGTAGGTTCAGATGATGGAAAGCCTATTGTTTCATGTGTGACAAAATGCTTTACCAGATGTTTAGGTGAATAAATTTATGCGTGATAGCTATTTCAGGTTAAACCCGAGTGATATAGACAATAGAAAGTAAGCTCATAAAGACATAGACACAGTGAGAAAAATAGAACCCAAAAAGAATTAAATGCATCATGAGTTATTAGAATGGCAAACCAAAAGCTGAAGGGATGCTAGAAAGGCTGACTTAAACAGTAATTAACTCAAATATTGTGGTGTTGCAAGCAATAAATTTTTTGATCTATTTGTTCCAAATAAAAGAAGGGTGCTGTATTGTGTTTGTTTAAATATTTGGTTAAGATGAATATCCTAAACCTTTATGTTTTGGCATGGTTAAGATGTTTGGTTATTTTAAATTTGAAGTTAACAAATTCTCTCATCTGATATATGTTGACAATTTATTTTGAAATTTAAGATTGCCTGAGTTTTGGGGTTATTTAACCATTTAAAAATGCAAAGAACAAAAGCATTTGAAAGATGGCCATTTTCTATCCTTCAAATACACTAGTTTTTTATTCGATATTGTGATAACAATATCAGACACACCAAAGTTAGATACTTGCATTTTTTTTTTCAAACTTGGACTTTCTGTGTTTTTACATGCTACCTTTGTTCATGAGTCATGACTTTCAAATCTTGTACCTTTTTTTCCATATGGTGCATGATGGCATCTCTCTCTCCCTCGCTCTCTCTTCTTTTTTCCATGTTACTTAAATCCATATACACACATATCATCTCATGGGTAATGCAAGTTTTATGGGGCTTGGACTCCAATGATGCATTTGTCTTTGGCATTTTCTTTTTTGTTTTCATTTTTACCTGGGTGACTCTCGATGATGCGGTATTCTTTAGACCTGCTTCTGTTAGTCCAGAGCTACCCTATTTTTTTCTTTGAAATTGAGAACTAATTGATAAGCATTTCTATCACGGTTAGGTTAGAATACACAAGTTCTTGGAGAAAACAAAGAAAAAAAAGGTTGACAAAAAGAATGAAGATGAAGACGATGAATCTGATGCTGCAATTAAGGTACAAGAGCGGTTGAGGAAAAAGGTAACCAATTTAATAAAGAAACAAAAGCTACCAGCTGTGAGGCAGATAGTGGAGGGGCAGGACGACACAAAACCCTGGAACCAGGATGCTAAGGCTAAGGTCCTTCTAATTTCATGTAATCTGTAAAAAAATGACTTTTTCATTAATCATCTGATTTTTAAAATTGTGATCTATGCTCTTTTTGCCCTAGGTTGGAAGCCATCTTATTGAGTTATTGACGCAAAGTGCTTATATACAGCCTCCAGCTGATCAGTTAGCTGATTGTCCACCAGATATTCGTCCTGCATTTCGGCATTCTTTCAAAACTGTAGTAAAAGAAAACAAGTGAGGACTAATTTCTGTCTTTGGTTAGGCTAACCCTTTCTCTCAGTGATAACTTCAAATATAGTTATAATCATTTCAAATTGCTGTTTTTGGGCATTCTTTCTGCAGGAAAACTGGCAGAAGATATGGTGTTATTGAATGTGACCCACTAGTTCGCAAAGGGCTGGAGAGAACTGTAAGTAAATGGGCATAATATATTACATTTTGTTATTCCTTTGTTATTTAAGTTGTTAGATCCATGTAAAATTTCCTGATAGGATGACTTGTAAACTAGAATCTAGAATATAATATTTAAGCGACAGTTTAGTTTCCCATCCTTCTTTCTCATTTTATTGTTGTCTGTGTTGTGAACTGAGGATAAGTGGTACCATGCACTAGTTGCAAATGTTCTTTTTTCAAATCTATCACAGAAGGAAATATAAAATTGTTCTTTGATTCTTTCTCACACAGGCAAAGCACATGGTAATGCCTTATATGCCAATGTTGGTGCCCCCAGTCAAGTGGACAGGGTATGTTATTTTCCGTTTCATGTCAAGATTATAGTTTGATTTTCCCTTGGATTGAGGTTTTGGATAATTTGCATTAAAGCTAGTCTTCAAGTTCCAAGAAGATACAGCTACAGATCGGTATAAGTATTCAAAATTTGAGGTACTTAATGAGAGGTCAAATTAAGATTGGCGTTGCCTGTTACAGACTAGTAGTAATGGCTAACCAGCATTACAGGCTTAAGATGCTAACTATTACTACTTCCTGGTGACGGAGATTGTCTGTTTATTTTTTTTCTATAGAATTTTTGGTGGCATTCTAGCAAATTTGATTATACATCATTTGTGTTCTAGATAAAGTAAAATGTATGAAGGAAATGTTCTGAGCATTTTTGAATGACAAAGTCTACAATTTTTTATGACAGACCGTTATCCCATGACATGTTTTACTGGATAAAAACTAGGTTCAACTATAGTATTTCAAAAAACTTGGCATTTCTTTTTATTTATTTGTTTTGCAAAATTTTCTTTTTTGCTGGTAAGATGGTTAATATTCTATATACCATGTGGGTAACTGCTATCTTTTTGTCCTTTGCAGTTATGACAGGGGAGCATACTTATTCTTACCTTCCTACATTATGCGCACACATGGAGCTAAACAGCAACGCGAAGCTGTCAGGAGAACTCCTGGGAAGCAGCTAGAAAAAGTCTTTGAGGTTGAAAATTCTTTTTGTTGTTTGATCTTAACCTGATGGTATTCAGCAATGGGAAGTCAGTACCTGACTACTGGCTCAATTGGTTGCACTTATATATATATATATATATATATATTTCATTTGCTTACTTGCGTTTTTCCAAGAATTTGATGATTTGTGTAAATAACCTGCTAGGCTCTGGATACACTTGGATATACCAAATGGAGGGTAAATAAGCGGATTCTTAGTGTTGTAGATAGAATATGGACTAGTGGAGGCCGTCTTGCAGATTTGGTGGACCGCAATGATGTGAGCTACTGTATCTTTTTTTTTTTTTGGAGTAACTGTATTTCTTTCTCGATTTTCCCCCCTTTTTTTGAATTTTTTTAACACAAGGCACTTTTGTCTACTTACTGTGCTGTATATCTTATGGTTTGTGGGGATGAAGTTAAATTCAGTTTGGTTCCATTTCCATTTCTTTTGATTCCCTGACAAGCGGAAATTCTTATCATCAAATCTTGCAGGTTCCCTTACCAGAGAAGCCAGATAGTGAGGATGAAGCATTGCTGAGGAAGTGGAAGTGGAAAGTCAAATCTGTGAAAAAGGAAAACAGAGAGAGGCATTCACAGCGTTGTGACGTAGAGCTTAAACTTGCTGTAAGATCTGTTTGCCTTTATATACTGCTAGTATATTAGTATTTTTATAAACCAGACTTATCCCAACTCTTTAAAACTGTGAACAGGTAGCTCGGAAAATGAAAGATGAAGAAGGTTTTTATTACCCTCACAATGTAGACTTTCGAGGGCGTGCGTATCCCATGCACCCGTATTTGAATCATCTTGGTTCAGATCTTTGTCGGGGTATTTTGGAGTTTGCAGAGGGTCACCCTCTTGGAAGATCAGGCTTACACTGGCTGAAAATACATCTTGCAAATCTGTACGCTGGCGGGGTGGACAAATTGTCTCATGAGGGTCGATTGGCTTTCACTGAGAATCATCTGGATGACATATTTGACTCTGCAGACAAACCACTTGAAGGAAGGCGATGGTGGTTAAAAGCAGAAGATCCATTTCAGTGCTTAGCTGTGTGCATTAATCTCACTGAAGCTTTGAGAAGCTCCTCTCCTGAGACATTTCTTTCACATATACCTGTGCATCAGGTACTTTCTTTTGTCTCCAACCCCCCACCCCCCCAAAAAAAAAAAAATGTTGCTCCTACATTTTGTCTACATGATTATTAGACAATGATCATTTATTAGGGGCACTAATTGATGAATTGAATAGCTCATCTGTAGATTGTTAGAATATATCTTTATGCATATTTATGCCATATAGACATGCATACTTTGTTGATAGACATAAAGACATATATGTAAGCACACACACACACATGAACAAAACATATAATTGAGCTACATGATGGAATATCAAACAGTTTCATGCATATGTCTATAAAAGTGTGCCTGTGATTTTCATTATTCTCAAGGTTTTCAATATCTAAATTGATGGAATTTATTTTCAATGATGATTCCTTTCTACTGGGCTGTTCATTGACTAGCTAAAATGGTCGCTTCAGTTTGATTCATATTATTGAAACCAATACTAACTTAGAATGGGGAATATTTTCAGTTTGGGTTTCATTCAATGGATGATGTATCCTACCTCCTTTCTTATATGTAGTGACAATTCTTCTTTCCTCGCATCTTTCAGAATTTGCTTGCTCTTTTTTTAGCCCATAAGCTGATTCCTTTCCTGTCTGTTTTCTTGTCTTCCTCTAGGATGGTTCTTGCAATGGTTTACAACACTATGCTGCACTTGGAAGAGACAAGGTACCCTTTTTTTCAATAAGAAATTATGATTGAAGTTGTTATACCTGTTTGTTTCTGCTTATAATTTTTGTATTGAAAATTTAATTTCCAGTTGGGGGCAGCTGCGGTCAATCTGGTTGCAGGTGAGAAACCAGCAGACGTGTACTCAGGAATAGCTGCTAGGTAAGCCATTTTTCTCTTGGTTCACACAAAGCCTATTAATGATTGATCCTGATCGTCCGATTTGAGATGGCCATGTCTGGGTGAGCTATCGAATTAAGTCTTTTCTTGACTGCACTTTTCCCCACTCACCTCTTAAGAAATGAAACCAAAAACTATTCTCTAGGAGTGTCCTTTTGAAGAAACTCAGATAAAGTTATTATTCTTCTTCAGCTTTTATTTATGATTTTGAGAAGGGAAATAGCATGGTTAAATCAAGGGCTTCGAACTCATAATTTTATATTTATATAATATTATATATATAAGAGATTGGAAAAGGGAGAGGGGGTTATTTAGTGTTTCCATTCGTTCCATTTGTTTGCAAATTATTTGAAGATGGAAATAAAACATAACTAAGCACTTGCTTTTATTGAGAACTAGAAGTCAATGATGTGTTGTGAGTCAAGTGGATAACCTAATAAGCCTTCATTCCATTCAAACGACAGGGATAATTAAGTTTCAGGTTTAAGTTGAGAAACATAGAATTGCTGGTTTTTATAGAGGAGGCCTCCCTGTTGTGTTTGCCAACTAGGAGACTCAGGGAAAAAGGTCATAAACTCTATTTTATCACATTCTATATATTACCTGTATGCATATTAGGTGTTTAATTTAATACATTTGGACAATCATAATTCATAGCAAGCAGGGATTCTAGTTTATTGGGTTGTGCAATCCTTGAAAATAAGCAACAGTTGAAATGCCAAATGTAAGCTGTCACCTGTGTCTGGTAAATAATAATAGCATTCACACGTATTATATGCTATATAATGAATAGCTGTATCCAGATCTTGATCTTGTTGGGAGCTGCTGGATTTATGTTTTACGATTTATATGTATTTTGGATGACAGAATGCTTTTTAATCAGTTTAATATAACAATATAATAACAAAAAAAAAAAAAAAAACCCATATTCTGAATGTAGAGTACTTGATATCATGCGGAGGGATGCACAGAAGGATCCTGCAGTTTTTCGAGATGCATTGCATGCAAAAGCATTGGTTAACCAGGTATTCCATTACTCTCCTTATATGATATTGACAAACACATTAGTCTAGTTGAGAGATGTCAGAAACATTGTACTATTATTGTTTCTTTCTTGTGCATTTTAATCATTCATGTTGCAAGTATGGCATTGGCAACTTGCTGAGTTAATTTCCATCTTGACGGGTAGCTAGTTTATGTGGTAGTTTATTCTGATGGCTGGAAATATTAACTAGGTGGATAGGAAACTGGTGAAGCAGACAGTGATGACCTCAGTCTATGGTGTAACTTACATTGGTGCACGAGATCAAATCAAGAGGAGGTTGAAGGAACGTGATGTAATCACTGATGACAAAGAGCTCTTTGGTGCTTCTTGTTATGCTGCTAAGGTAAGGAATGCTGGACTTCCGCTACTTTAGCTTCAATTAGTTTCAAGAATATGGGCCCACTTTATGAAATTACACTCTCACCTGTATTGTGAATTTAATGATAAAATATAATTAATTTGTGGGGTGTGCTGTCAATTTAATGATAAAATCTAATTTATTTGTGGGGTAGACAACCTTAATTGCCTTAGGAGAGATGTTTCAAGCTGCACGTGCTATCATGAACTGGCTTGGTGAATGTGCAAAGGTGTGTCTCCCACCCTATGTATTTTCTTTCTGCCCAGTAGTTCTCCATGCTACCATTTGCTACATAATTTAAATTTATTGGATGGTTTTTAGCTTGAAATGTTGAATATGAACAGATAATTGCATCTGAAAATCAGCCAGTCAGCTGGACAACTCCACTTGGACTTCCTGTTGTACAACCATACCGAGTATTTGGAAGGCATCTTGTGAGTTTTAGAATGTTTGTGGAAACTTAGAATCTGCTAATATCTTTATTACCAAAAAAGATCTGAATCTGCTAATATCTGTATTAAATTTAAGAAACTAATACAATTTCGAGCATTTAGCTTCTTTCTGTTAAATTGGCAGGTAAAAACTTCTCTTCAGGTTTTAACACTGCAACGTGAAACTGAAAAGGTACATTTACCTGTCGCAATTTTCTGGTTTATACTTTGTATATTTTAGATATTACTTGTTGAAATCCGCATGCCCTAGCTTCGGTGAAACACTGTATGCAGCATGTCAAACCAGATTCTAAGACAAGCTGCTCTTATGACTGAAAGGGCTAGTCCCAGAATCACACGATTTTAGTGTAAAAGGTAGCTCAAGTTACACTATTAGGTTAGATATAGCTCAGAGTGTTTTTTTTTTATCATAGATGAACCAGCGTTTCGTGCTGCAATGGGCTAAACATTTGATTTTATCAAATTTTCATGCTAGTGCCAAGAGAGGAAAAGGAAAAATGCAAGAGAGAATGGGATGTTACGCTATGCTTGAGGAGTTTGATGGGAAGCAGATTTTACAAGATGCAAAAATCATTTTTCTTAATTTATGTTTAATAGCTTAATTGTTATGATACTGATTATTAAAAAAGGTACAGGCACAATGAGCTTACTGCTTGCTTATCCCACTATTTCTTGTGGAAATTGGATGTTTATATATTATATTGTTATGGACATTATCTTATAACTCTATATTTTTTGCATAAAGTAGGACTGAGAGTTTAACTTGCACACTAATAAATTTAAGACTTTTGAAATTGCACTATATGAATTCTTCTTATCAAGTTTTTCTATACACACACTCTTCCGCGCGTGCACACACACATTTAGGTGGCCAACCATGGGACTGATTGGCCATGACAATCACTATGCCAATCTTCAGCTATTTTGGAACTCCATACGATGTTTTCACTGTCAACTTTCTAGCTTCACTCTTAACTCTTTTAATGCACATGTACATTCATTTCATCTTATTGAGGACGCTAAGCTATAATAGACTTTGTGGTGAAGTTTGCCTGGTAGCTGGACCTTTTATTGACATGGTTATACTTGCCTATGCCCCAAATGTTAAACCTGATGATTTATTTTCTGCTATAGATTATGGTCAAACGACAGAGGACAGCTTTCCCTCCAAATTTTGTTCACTCTCTAGATGGATCTCATATGATGATGACTGCAGTTGCCTGTAAAAAGGCAGGCTTAACCTTTGCAGGTATTGCAGTTGATTTCATTGTATTTCGATACCTCATTCTTATGGTCAATTTCAAATTACTACGCTGACTAATGCTTACAGGAGTTCATGATTCATATTGGACGCATGCAAGTGATGTGGATAAAATGAACAGGATACTAAGAGAAAAATTTGTTGAACTCTATGAAACACCAATACTGGAGAATGTAAGTGTCTATCCAAATATACCCCAAGTAAATATTATTTAAAAATATTCAATGTTCTTTATCATCCCATAATTTTTTTAACCTTTTCAGTTGTTGGAAAGCTTTCAGCAGTCTTTCCCTACATTGTCTTTTCCTCCCTTACCTGAACGGGGAGATTTTGATCTAAGAGACGTGTTGGAATCACCCTATTTCTTCAACTGATCTCATGTCTTGGGCTTCTCTTCATCCGAGCCTCGAGCAACCTCATGCTTGGTGCTACCTCATTGTTCTTCTTCAACAGATCTGATGTCTTGGCTTCTCTTCATCCGAGCCTCGAACAACCCCATGCTTTGTTCTACCTCTTACTGTTCTCTCAGCTTCCGAATGTACAATCGACAAAAGAGCTAAATTCTAATAGAAAAGAAATCCCAGCAGTGAGTTGATGCTGTACACTTTGTATATAACGTGAAAGATGTTCATGTTATTGAGACTTCAAAGCTGCTGTTAAATTCTCTGGAACTAGGAGGATTGGCTACACTTGTACAGTTGCATGTAATTTCAGAGACAGATTAACAAGGGAGACAATCGCCCCTATTGAAATCCTTTTTTCAGGTAATGTCATGAAAGATTAAATTACTATATTTTTGTACATTACTAACATAATGTGTAATTACATTCAATAATTTAGATCTGAAGTTAAAAATAATATAAATAGAAGTACATCATTACTGCAAATAAAGGCAAGCATTTAGTCTATTGCAAATCTGAATATACAATATTTGCAATTTTACAACTTGATTTTAAGTCTACACAACATGATACAAACTCAAGCATGAAGCATTACCATATTGTACAGAGGGGGATGATGTATAAAACTTAATACACTCCCCTAATAATCTAACTTTATTCATTGGAAGAAAAGTTCGATCTTATAATAGAGCTTATCAAACCTACTTCGAAAACCCAGATTTTCGAATTAGACCTCAAATGATTCTATAACTCAGGTCTCATCAAGGAAACCATGACATGGCAGCAAAGTCTCCTTTCCTGCAATCAAGGAAGCAGCCAGGTAGATCATGCCCTGGGTCCTGCTCCTGAATTCTTCTTAAACAGTGCGTAGGCATCACTATATATGGCCACCAGGTTTGAGAACACAGCAAGGACAATCATGAAAAGAGCTAAGATCTTGTCCTTCTTTGTTGCTATAATGTGGCGATCCCTGAAATGATACCGATGGAAAAGGATTGAGAATATAACAAATAAATATATAGGCTCATTAACAATCTACTGTTTATGCATGTGATATAAGAAAGTTGAACACCAATGTTAAAGAAACGGGAATTAAAATGTAGCTGATATCTAATCGAATGGAAAACAACTCACCTGAGAGTAATAGCAGCAGGAAAAATGAATCCAAGGCAAACTGCAGCAGTTGCTCCAGTGAATTGGAAAGCATCCCAGATGCTGGGTATGAAATTTGCACCTAAGAAGATAACCGTCATGAGTCCAGCAGTAACAAAAGCAAACCTCGTATTGGACAGAGATAAAGGTCTTGCAGAAGGGAAGAGGAGGCCATCCATGTTGAGTCGCAGTGGAAAGAAGACAATGGGAAATACAAGCATGAGGTGAGCAGCATAGCTAACACGGACAGCGTCATTAAGCATGGAGCTATAGGGAATCCCCAGATCACTATCAAAGTTAGCAAGAACATCATCCAATGTTGCATCACCAAATAGAAGGAATCCGAAAAAGCTTATCATTATGTAAACAGTTGAACATAAAGCAAGTGCTGTTCGCACAACTGGTCTTATCTGGGTAGAGTCTTCCAGTTCATTATCTATGCTGTGAACTGCAAATTTAAGCACACAAATAAATCAGATATTCTTGTTATCCTACACCAATGTAAAAGATGAAAACCACATTGCTTAAATCAAGAGTCCAGTTGATGAATCAACTTGCATACCATTGTAATGGCAGATATATGCAGTGACTAAAACAGGGACTACAGTGAAGAGTTTCCAGAATGAGGTCATATCAGTGACATCAGGTAGCAATCTAGGCATCATTATAGTTCCACTAATCAACTTGACAATTGCTATTCCCACAGTGATGACAAGAAACACAACTGCCAGAGCAACTGATAAGGCAGATGTAAATCTTAAGGAATCTGCAACCATGAGAAGGCGTAACTGCAGGTTAGTCACGTGTAACCAAACAATGAACATGCAATACAAACTATCCAACTTAGATTCTACTGGTAAAAGATGAGGTTCTGAGAGTTCACATGCTATAAAGATTACTGCTAGATTCTATATGATAAACAAATAGCAAACACTTGAAACTTGAAATCAAAGAAAGAAACGCAGCATTCTTGGATTAATACATTCCTCCAGGAAGTGAAAACATATTTGAAATTCCCAAGGAGGTAATTGGTAAGAAAATTTTTCACAGAGCTACTGTAAAAAACGAAATAGTTATAAATCTAATATATTTACCAATTAACATCCACGTTTTTCGCTTTAATTGTGTTTTAATTGTGTCAATACTACTAAGATCTAATGATCTATAATTAAGAACAAGCAAGACGATTAGACAAAATTCAGAAAAAGATATAACACCCAAACCACTAACCAATGCGTTTAAAACATGCCAATGGAGAGAATATGCCCAGTGTTGTGACAATAAGAACAAAGGTACGCCCATTCCACCAGTGTTCTCCAAACCATCCTTCAAGGATACCAGCATGGTGAACTCCACTTGAAGATGTTCCAGAAAGCACATCACCTTGAAGAAACAATAACCATCATAAGTTCATAAGCAAATTTACCCATATTTCCATAACATCAGGCAAGGGAAATCTAGGAAATAAATAAGTCAACAAAAAGGCCATTCTAGTACATGTTCAAAACACAATCGAATATCAAAGAAGAACCAGATATGCAATTCAGTTGTGCGCAATGAAGTCATACCAATAATAATCATGTATACAATGAGTACACCAATGTTGTTGACTAAAACACAGATTTGCAAGAAGATTCTTCCGTACTTTCCAAATGCATCCCCCATAAGACTTCCGTAAGATGTTGTTTTTCCAGCCCTACTAAACCTAAGCAAGAACTCAATTGAGGCATCAGTTAAGAATGCCATAAAGATAATCATAGCAATCCCAAGAACTAGTCCCAGAACTTTCATGGTTGCAGGCAAGGCCATGATCCCAGCACCGACAATTGTTGTTGACAAGTTAAACACTGCCCCAGTAAAAGACGCTCCGTTAAATTCATCATAACCAGCATCTTCATCTCGTTGTTTAGGCAACAAGGGAGCTTTCTCATCAAAAACATGCTTGCTCCTCCTTGACTTCTTCTCTTTCTTTGGTTTTATATCCCCAATTGTCATCTCTTAAAACACCAAAAACTCTCAAAGACACAACTGTATACACAATCTAAACCACCTCACAGGCTAAAACCCTCCTTGAGCACCCTCCGAGAAGACCTGTCCACATAAAAAGTAAAAACTTAGTTGCCAAAACATTAATCCCTTGATAACAAAATCCAAAAAAATTATCTTAATATCCTAACCTGTAACCAAATCTAAACTTTGCACCCTTTTGAGGTCGAAAAAGAGAAGATTTTTCAAATCTTCTACAACAAAAGGTAGATCTTTTCCAAAAAGAACACCAAAATAACCAATGAATGAATTTAATATAAAGGGATTTTTGCAATCAACAGAAACTCATATAATCTACAACTAAAAGGTTGAGTCTTTGATATCAAAAGCCAGCAAAAGAAACGACATATTTCCAATCAACAAAACCTTAAAAACCCAATTTGTATTTCCTTGACTTGAATCAAATATAAGCACCAAAGCAATAATTGAAGCCAAACACAGAAAAGAAAAATCAAAATTTGACCAAACCCAGATAGATCAAATATATATGAGCTTTGAAATGAAGAAATGCGTGACAACCAACAACAAGAAAACTAAGAAAAGACCGTCTTTATGACTCCTCCCAATTCTGGGTGTTTTACTTTGATTTATAAAGAAGCCAAGAGAGCAAAGACGAGAAACACAACACGGCAAAAATATAAAATTAGAAAAATAAATTAACACCTATCTTGCATGATTGGGTGTTATTGTTAATTGGGTTATTAACTGATTTTTTAAAAAATGAAATTAAATGATTATTTTTATCATTTCTTATTTTCATATGTTACTATTAAAATTTATGACAGTAAAGTAGGAAATTTTCAATGAATTTGAACTGTTTTTAAAAAAGAAAATGACATTTTATAGTTTTAACAAAAGCAATGACAACCAATAATGTCTATGTCGTCTACAGGCCCTAAACTTTTGTCTATTTTTTCAAGACGAAGAGCAAAAGAAAATAACATCACAACTATTTCATATACTTTTAAACCAAAATTTAGTTTTTATTTGGCAAGGAAGCTGTTTTCTTTGGATTTTTCTATAATAAAATCTCAAAAAATAACAATTGGCTATAAATTGTAAGGCATGTCATAACTCCTATTCAAAGATGTCATATTCAAAGGTTCTACTCAAGGATGCCTCGACTTGTCATCAACACCAAGCAACAATCCCAGCTAAAATTTTCAAACATGTTCAAACGATTCTTCTATAGTAATTGAGCACCAAATCAGCTGCCTTAGTGTAATATACTTGGCTTCCAATGTTCCCTAAGATAATCGATTTTCGTCGTTATTGTCATTAAGCACTAATGGACATGATTAACTCTATAATTAAAATAAAGTAGATTAATTATTTTATAATTAATGTGAGGTTGTTGTTCTTCCAACTGTATAACTGCTGACAACCAAGACAAGGAATGAATCCAAGCCAGCCAACTTATTGGGAGGTTCTTGATTCTTTGTTCTAATACCTATTATCTGATTCATCAGCAAGATTAATAAAAAAGATTAGTTTATTTTGAAATCAAAGGAAGATTACAAAATTTGGTGACCTCATTAGGTTAATAAATCAATCTTTCTGACATGATTTTTGTCTTGGAGGATGGACTGTGGGCTGCGACGATTAAAGGAGGTGGGTCCATTGAGCTCAGTAGGGCACGAAAAGTCGTAAGGAAGTGGACAATGTTCCCATAACTTCACCATCAAAGTAGCCTTTGGGCAGGGAGCAGAGACAGGTCGAAGATTACAAAATTTGGTGACCTCATTAGGTTAATAAATAAATCAATCTTTCTTGCATGATTTTTGTCTTGAGGGATGGATTGTGGGTTGTGGCGATGAAAGGAAGTGGGTCCATTGAGCTCAATAAGAAACAAAAAGTCATAAGGTAGTGGACAATGTTCCCATAACTTCATCAAAGTAACATTGGTGCTTAGGTCATTAGGGATGGGTGAGTGAGTCTTACACCTAGTATTGCAAACTTTTTATATTGTCTCTCACTTTTCAATGCACCCATTGGAACATAATTTTAATAAAAAAAAGTTGAATGACAAAGTTTCTATATGAATCAAGACAACATGATACAAAACAAATTATGTCCTAGACACTTTTTTTTTTTGTTTTGGTTTTGCTTTTGGATTTGCTCTGTTGATACCAACTGTGACGCTACACATAAATTTAGAGAATATAATTGTTTAAATTAAAAGATTATTGGATAAGAATTTAAGTAAAAATTTTCTTATAGTTTTCAATACCCTAGTTTTGATACAAGGAGAGATTACATTATTATTAAGGAAAAGCCAAAGAAATAAGTGAACCTATTTGTTGCACATTTTAGGCTATCAAGCATCAACCCACACTTTTTCACATTATTATATGAATCTTATTTTCGTGATAACCGACATTTGCATGGAAAAAGTTGAAAGTATGCATGAAAACAAGGTCATTCAAGAATTAATTTTAGCAACTCATGTGGCAATATATATATAGTTACATCTTGGACTTTAATTAGGTTTAGGGTTTTTTTTTTTTTTTTTTGTGTGTGTGTTAATGTGGATAGGGTTTGGTTGAAGTAGAATATATAGGGAATGGAGTAAGAATGGCATACCACTGCTTAGCTTGCAGGGTTGATGCTACATATGAATGAGATTGGACAACGATTGAAGCTAGCCCTTCAGGATAAGAGAGAGCAAATTCTGAATGATGAAAATGAAAGCTCAGCGGCACATGGCTTTTCCATTACAAAGTTACGATAAAACAAAGGACATCCTCATAGTCATAAGAAAAATGGATTCAAGGACCTTAGGTTTGCTTGCGTCCGAGTTGAAAAACTATGAGATTCCCTAAACATTTTGTTTTGTTCGATAATTTTTCAAAATATTGTTTGAATTAAATCTTGAATTAGATTGTGTTCAATTATTAAATAAATTTCTATTAACAGTTTTAATGTAATTTGAATACGTTCTAATTCAAGTATGAAATTAATTATGGCTCTTGAATTTATCATTACATTTTTTAAGTTGGATTAAAGCTCAATTTTTAAGTTTTGGAATTTGCTAATTAAGTCTTTGAATTTCTTTTGTTATGCTTGTAATTAAAGATATTTATTAATCAGGTCATATTAAGTTTAATCAAATCTATATTTGATATTAATAATTTATATATTTATTTAGATTCAATTTGATTTGATATTTTAATTTTTAATTTTTTTCAAATTTGATATAAATTAAAAGGTAAATTTTAAATTTACCCATTAAACTTAATTTATATAATAAAAACTTAAAAAAATTCTTTTTTTAAATCAAAATAAAAATTCATATATATATATCTTATATAATATTAATGTTGAATTCAGATTTTAAGTTTTTTTTATCAAAAACTTAACTTTAAATTTAAATGGGATTTAAAAATTATATTTAAATCTTTTTAATAAATTTTAATTTTTTATTTATAATTTTTTTAAATTTAGACCAACTTTCAAGCTTGAATAACTTACTCAACTTTTGAACTGATATACTTGAAACCCATAATTTTCTTTTATGATATCTATTTATCTAAATTTATTTGTTTTTGTGTTATGTAAATAAAAAGTGATCTTTAAATTTTTAGTTTAGTGATTAAATATGTTTGAAGGAACATCAAAAATTTAATTTTGAATCAAAATTTTTTTTATTTATATTAAGACTTTATCTTTTTTATGTAATAAAAAAATAAAAAAATAATTTTTAAACCCAAAGCAAAAGCTAAATCCGAACCCGAATCCAAACATGTCCATTGCGTGACCGAAACAAGGTAAACAATCCTGGCATCATGCAAGAGCATAGCAAAGCGAACGTTAACATGTGTCACTCACTCACTTACTTTATTGTCGGAAATATTTAATGTTTGATTTCTTTTCTTAATCCCATTTTTATTTATTTCGTTTCATCACAAGCCATCCCTTCATTTCTTCCGCTTTCTTGTTCTTTCTCTGCAACTTTGTTGGGGCTCAACACCCTGCAACTTTCCAAAAAGGTAATAAATTTCTCATTTCTCTGCTTTTTTTGGACTTGGGTTTCTTGAGAAACTGATAGAAAACAGCAATTTTCTTTTTTTCTTATTTTTTTTAAAGATTTGTTTGAGTGTGCAAGATGAGCATATTAGGTTATTGATCATGTTGGTAAAAGGTCATTTTTTTTTATTAATATATGGGCAACCTGGAGATGGGCTTTCGGTATTTTTAACTTAATCATAATAATTAGAGAATACAAGAGAAATTGGTTTGATTTATTTGATTTGGCAATGAATTTGCTTGGAGACATTAAATTATAATCACAGGTTAAGGTTCATTTCTTGAGGATCATACTTTAATTTATTTGTTTTTTATATTCAATTATTCACTAGCCGCAATCAAGTAGAAAAAAAAAATCTTAAAAAGAAAATTTTGGTTGGAAAGAATTAGATCGGAATAGCATGTATATATATAGTACTTGAGTGTCTTGATGAAGAGGTTTGTATCTATGGAGTTGTATAGATTGTTATGTCATAAACTTATGTTAAATTGTAATTATTGGCACTAAATTTGTACAAAGTATTTTATGCAATACGTTTTAGCTTTATGCGGTGTAAGAGAATACATGGGATTGAAAGTACATGTTATGGATTACACTAGGTTTATGAGGAATTGGATCACATCTTTGTTGTCTTATGCATTCTTATGTAGCCACAAGGGAGATTTTTTTGTTCCTCTTCCTTGTTTTTATTAGGCAGATTTGTTGCAGTCTTGAGTTTGAGAAGCATGAGCAATTCAATTTCCAAATATAACACACCTACATACTTCTTCAGCATCTACTGAAAAAATTTTAAATTTGTATAATTTTTTGTATCTTTGCCATCTAGAGATGGTCTATGACTGTAAAATTGACAATGTTCTGCACATGTGCATGAAAAGCTAGAGAGACAAAATAGACTGCTTTGACTTAATTCTAGAATGGAATTGTAAACCTTTAAAATGGAATGAAATCATCTCTTGATATCATTTGACCAAGACCCTAGTTCTGTTTTCTCTCATTACTTGCTCTGACAAAATTTTCAATTTTGCTAACTGAATTTTGGTTTTGAATCAGAGCTGCTAACTGACCATTGAAATGGATGCCGATGTCATTCATGAAGAGGGTGTTTCTGGTGATGACTTCAATAGTATGGAACCGGAGGCAGGGTCAAGTAGAGCTGACATACTTGATGGGATATCAGCTGGTGGAGAGGTGGATGGAGAATTAGGAAGGGCTAGTGAGATTCTAACAAGAGTAGAATTAGATTTAGCATGTTCCTCAGAGAAATTGGTTAACTTAAGTGTACTTACAATGCATTTGGCGACTAGGGAAACTGACTTGGAATCATTTATGTCAGAAAAAGACTATTTGCTGGTTGATTCTTTTGAGAAGGCTGTGGAGTTTGATCTCTTATCTGGAATTTTAGATTCCGAGGTTAACGAACTGGATAAGTTTATGGAGTGTCTTGAAACTGACATTATTAGTTCCCGTGAGACAATATCTTCATTTAAGCACTTGGGAGAAGCTTTCTTCAAAATGGAGGATAAGTTATGTGTTTCTGAAGAATCATTGAAGCAGTTAATAGATCAAGTCTCAGAAATTAAGATGCAATCTGCTGATTTCCCAAAGATTTTATCATGTCTTCATGGAAATGAAAATTGTAAGCTACAGAGCTGTTACTAATTTTATTTTGTGTCTATATTTTGCCATTGATTTAATTAAAGAATTAATAATGGGCATATGCTTTAGATTTTTATAACATGGATTAGAAGTCTTTGTTTTTGGTACTATGACTGGGTTTGCCTATTGCTGCTGAATCCCCGACATACCATAGATTATGTCCTAAAGAAGGAAAATGTATGCAAGTTTGTGGAAAATGTATGCAAGTTTGTGGAAAATGTATGCAAGTTTGTGGAAACTGAATGCTTTCAGAGCCTTTTCATATTTGACTGGCCTTATTCTACTGGTTCTTGGTAAACCTGCCTGAGATAAAGTAAATGATTCTTTTATGAATCTTGTTTCTCTGGATGTAGGTTAAGGGACAAGGGATAAGCAAGAAAATATTTACTTTTATGCCTTTTTCTAATGTGTGCGTTTTGTAGGGAACAATGAAAATGGTGTGAACGTATCAGAAGCTGACCAATCCTCTAGTGTTGATGCAAAGATAGAAATGCAAACAATTGAACAGCAAAGGAATATTTTGAGGATGCTGGAGAAATCTTTGGCTAGGGAAATTGATCTGGAACAGAAGTTAGCAGAATCTAGGCAAATTGAGGAGGAGCTTAAACCAAGGGTGCTCTCTTTAGAACAAGCGATGATTTGCATGGAGGAAGAGACAATGGATGTTAGTGAAAGGTTGTTTGAAGCAGAGAATGCAGCGGAGGTGTTTATGAGGATTTCAAAGGAGCTACTGGGTCGACTTCAACTTGTTCAGTTTAATTTGAATAGTTCAATTAATCGTGAAACTGAGCTAAGATTGAAGCTCGAAGAGTCCACAGAGAAGTTGGAAGCCAAAGAGAGTGCATTGCGGAAGCTTGAAAGTGGTGATTCTAGAGTCAGTGACTTTCTTCTAGCACAGGCAGACAACTTAAAAGAAAAGTTGACAGAAGCTGAAAATAAGTTCATTCTTGCCGATTCTGAGGCATTCACTTTGCGTGAGAAGATAGAATTATTAGAGAAGCAACTTGAAGAATATGAGTTAAACATGTTGAATGCAAAAGCTTCTGGTGATGAAAGTCGTGAACAACATGATACTTTATGTTCTCAGCTCCATGAATTGGAAAATGTGACTGCTGATTTGAAAGAGAGATTATCTGAAGCAGAAAATAGAGCAGATAATGCTGAATCCAAATGCAAATTATTAGGTGAGGCTAACATGGAACTTAATGAAGAGCTGGGTCTTCTTAAAGGCCAATATATAACGTCTGAAAAGGTGGAATTACTTGAGAGGCAATTGAAGGAATCTGAGATCCGGTTACTGAATGCCGTGGCTTCAGCTGAAGCTAGTCAGGAGAAGCAAAATATGTTGTATTCTACAATTGGAGATATGGAAAATTTAATTGAGGATCTAAAATTGAGAGTTTCAAAAGCTGAAAGTCGAGCTGATACTGCAGAAGATAAGTGTATCATATTATCTGAGAATAACGCAGAGCTAAGTGAAGAACTGAGCTTCTTGAGGGGTAGACTGGGTTGCTTGGAGGCATCTTTAAATCGAGCTCAGGAAATGAAAATGGCAACTGCAAGGGACATAGGCATTCGTGCCAAACTGATAGCAAATTTGCTCATGCAATTGAGCATGGAAAGAGAGCGCCTTCACCAGCAGGTATGGTTGCTTTATCTCCAACTTAACTTAGTTTTCTTTTTCAATGTGGATTTGTAACTGAGACATGTCCCCTGTTTGTCATTTTATTGATCACTTTTATGCTTTTCTTACCATCTTTTTTTGAGGTCTTGTATTGTGTAACCAAAAAACAAAGTTCAAAGTTTGAATGAACAACAATTTGGTATATGCTATATTGAGATTGAAAATGATTCAGTCCTGTTTCAAATAGTATTGGTAGCTATCTTACTTTGTTTACCTTAATCAGCATAATAAAGAATTAAAGGCAAATAATTTTTTGGATAAACCTTCATGAAAAATTATAAAACTGCTTTAAACCTGCTTTAACCTTCATGAAACCTTGTCAATCAGTCAATATAATGTATTAGCGTGTGGAAGTTGTTGTACCAAAACTGAATTATAAGTTCTTGAAAACTGTTTAACCTTTTTTGGATTTGAAATATGAATAAACATTCACCAATATTCATTCCCTTTTGAGTAATCTAAGATGCAAACTATATAGGCCTGTAATTGCATTAAAACAAATTAGTACAGGCTTACATGCTGTTAACTTGATTTTAAGATTTACAATAATGGCCATTTAATATTTTTTTAATCACATTTTACTTATTGTACCAAGTAAAGATTTGAACATGTCTGCTGAAGATAGAATAGGCTTTTGACAGCCTTTAATTATATTAGCACTCAATCTGAACAGTAACTATCTTGTTAAGCAGATATCTGGACTAGCTCTGAAAAATAAAATTTTGGTAGTGAAGTTGAAGCAAACTGACAGGGATCCCTCTATAGTTAGGAGCCATGAGAATAGGGGAAATGTGGAGGAATTTTTTTTTTCAAAGCAAGACTCCAGTACTGCTGCTGCAAGAGAAAGTAAGGAAGAAATAACCAAGTTGTCAGCCAGTGGTTCTGAGGTAGGTTTTTGCTAATTTATTTCTCATGTTAGTTAGCAGAGTTGCATATCTAGTAGTACTTGAAGTAATTGTTTCCTTTATTTAACATGTCTTCCTCATGAATTTTATTATGGTTTTGTGCTTTATTTCATGGTATAAAATACTCATCTCGCTTCAAATTTGCCTTCTGTTGTTAGGTTGTTTGAGTTTATGGCCATCTATCTGCCTATTCTGTTAATTTAGATTTTAGGAGTATATGTAGTTGAAGAATATGTTAATACAGGAGTGGCATAAAGGCTCTTCCATCTGAAAGCATTGCTGTTAAAGTGCCTAATTGAAAGTGAAACCTGCTATTCTTGCAATTTGCCTTGTCAAGGAGTTGGTTGTCCTGGTTAAAGTTGCTGTGTTTTCTTGGGATGATGGTTTCACTATCCCAATCTTGGGATAGAATAAAGGTTGTAAATGAATTTTAACATTTCTTTAGAGCAAGTGGGAAAAGCATGTATAAGAGTAATTAAATTGCGATAGCCCATAGGCACTCCAGCTCCTTAATCTCTCTCTCTCATCTATGACTCTATTGAGAGTTGCAAGCCCATGACACTTAAGGCATTATTTGTTGAGACCAAATGATTTCAAATATGGCTATTTCTAGCAGTACCCTGTATTTTTTGCTGCTTGCTAGGATATGTGCATTTTTTTATGTGTATGCTCATATGCCATATATCTGTTTGCCTCAATTGCCATAAACTTTGACATAGTCTTTCCAGCTTTCTCTACCCTCTTGCTACATTTAGCCTGAATTCTTAATTGGTGTAGCCATTTGACCATGCTCTTTTGTTTTGTTTGTTTGTTTTTCTTTTCTTTTTGTTTTAGAACCCTTCTGTAGAAGTGAGATGAAAAAGTAGAATAATGTTTTATGTTTGGAGAGGCTTTTATACATTGATAGCTTATTATATAGCAACTTTATATTTTCTGTATTTGGATGTTATCTGATGTTTGGTTCCTTGTGAAGGATCTCTTAAATGTAACAGCAGTACGCAAAGAAAGAGAAAATATAAAAAGAGACAAAAGGAGAGGAAAGAACACAAGAACTAGAAAGCTAGAACAAGAGGGAAAATGCTCAAGTCTATATTTGATTCTCAACAATCCAAAAACTGATTGACTATAGCCTTTAAGTTACAAATTTTACGAGTTAACTAAAACCCTAATGTAAAGCTGACCTAAAATTAGATAAAGTCCTATTTTCTTAGCTAGGTATGTCTAAAATCCTTAGGTGGTGGTCCTCCATCATCATAATTCTTTTCTTTTTTTGAGTGTGTTCTGTGAAGATTTCTTTTTGCAAAATTGACAGAAATTAAGCATTGCTCCAAATGTTGTTGGTGTGATGTACTATTTGCAGCTGGACAAGACTACTGAATCTGTTGGTGAGTCTGATGTGAGACCTGCAGATGTCACATCTGAGTGCGATAACGTGCAGAGAATAGATGCAAGATTGCTTACCTTCAAGCATATTTCCTTGGCATTACTCATCTTGTTAATTTCAGTAGCAGCTTATTATTTCCAGAAGAAAGAAAGCCCATTTTAGTGATGACGTGCATTCCTCCCTTCTGTCATCTAATCTTGAAAAGGTTTTTACTCATTTTCTCAACTTTAGTTAATCTTTTGCAAATTAGGAATTTCATATCTACCTAACTAAAATGATATGAAGCGTCAAACCTGTAGTATATGCAATCTTTTCCACTAAAATTTTCCTTGGATATATATATATATATATGTATGTATAGGTATATATATTTGCAGAATTTGCATGATAATGAAATTCATTTTTTGGATGAGGTGATACTCGGTGAAGCTAATACCATCTGGACCTTTGAATGCATAGGAATTTTTGCTGCGGTGGAAGAGTGTTAAGATGCCGGCATCAAAGTTTTCCTTGGATTTCTGACAACTAGTAGAAAAACATAGGCAACCAGCTCTGTTAAATTCCAGGACAGTTAAATTTGGTGTTGTAGATGTTATGGTGTATTTGAAGTAGGCTTTTTGGTGGCTTGCATTGCTTTATTGGTCTTGCAAAGTGCCATAGATGATCTTTCAGTTCTACTATAGTCTATATACATACGCGGGGAAGAGAAATACGTGAACTGTAATTTTTCACCAAAATTTTCATTAACAGTGAAAACTGTCACAAACTGATAAAACGTGAACTTCTTATCTAGTTTCTTTTGAGGTGAAATAAATCTACTTGTATCCTTAATTGTAATACATGGTTTACATCAAAACTCATTGGATGCTTAACATCTAAGTCCTGTGGGTGTTTGCATCGCCATGATGCAGACCTAGAAGCCTCATGCTGTTATCCTGTCAAGTCTGAAAAGAAAGAAAGAATAAGAAAGGGAGAAGAGAACAATTTCTCTGAAGGCAATATTCGTCACCTGAACTTTAAATACATACCACTTGAATGAATTGATGAATCAATTTTTGCCATTTCTTCCCCTATCTATGGCAGTTCTCAAACATCCAAAACTTCTGATACACGTGCTCGCCATGCAAGGTAAGAAGAGCTATACTCTTTTAAAGCTGAATTTCTAGGCTGGAAAAATATAGGATTATACGTCCCTTTGATTCTGTGGGCACTTTAAAATTACAAATTACACAAGCTGTCTTCATGCTTCTTTAATTGGTTTGCCTCTTCCTCAAGGAAAAAATCTATATCGGCCACGTAGCATCTCATTTCATCAACTAAATTAACAAGTTTCCCGTATATCTCTTTGCATCTTGGATGAGCCCTGTCACCTGCAAGGAAAGCATGAACCTCATCTTTTATTTCAATCCAGCTACACCCAGGTTCCTTCTTGAGCTTATTGAACCTCATTATCTTCCTCATATCAGAAACCTTGTCCCACATTCCTGCATCAGCATATATATTTGACAGAAGAATATAAGCGGAAGAATCTTGAGGGTCTAACTGCAAAAGAGAATTGGCCACTTTTTCTGCCACCTCTACGTTGCCATGGATCTTACAAATGCTAAGCAGAGATCTCCATATAACATCATCTGGTGCAAATGGCATATCATTTATGAGCTTTAATGCCTCACTAACTTGGCCTGCCCTTCCCATTATATCCACCATACACGAATAGTGCTCCAACTGAGGAGTTAAACCATAGTCACTTGACATCAAAGCAAAATAACGCAATCCCTTTTCTACCAGCCCTATATGTGCACATGCTCGAAGGACTGAAACAAATGTTGCGTGGTTTGGTATCACATTCTCAGTTATCATATCCTCAAAAATTTTAAGGGCCTCTTCTCCAAGACCATGTTGGGCATACCCACAAATCATGGCATTCCATGTTACAAAATCCCGATTAGTAGCTTTCTCAAATATTAGCTTGGAATCATACAGGTTTCCACATTTTGAGTACATATCCACAAGGGTGCTGCATATGTACACATCCGATTGCAATTCAAGCTTGATACTTTGAGCATGAATTTGCTTACCAAGTCCAACAGTAGCCAAATTGGCACAGGTGTCAAGAACTGTTGCATAAGTGAAGTGATCTGGCTTTATCCCCATCTCCAGCATTCGGGAAAAAAATGTCTGAGCTTCTTCACTTTCTTTTTGCAGTGATAATCCAGAAATTATTGCATTCCAACAGACCATAGTCTGTTGTTCTATTCTGTCATGGATCTTTTCTGCCTCTTCCATCATACCACATTTGCAGTACATATCAACAAGAGCACTTCCGACAAACGAATGCAACCCCATTCCAGATTTGATGATTCTATTATGGATCTCCGTGCCATAATTCAAGGCTTGCTGACCAGCACAAGCTTTTAAGACACTGCCATATGTGAACTCATCAGGCTCCATCGCAGACTGCAGCATGGAAACAAAATGAGAGAGTGTTTCCTCTTCATTTCCATTCTGTTCATGAGCTGCAATAATTGCATTCCAAGAAATAGCATCCCTTCTCTCCATTTCATAGAAAATACGACATGCTTCAGCCAAAGCTCCAGATTTACCATACATGTCGAGAATAGCATTAGCCACACAAACATTTGACTCAAACGTACTTTTAACTGCTAAGGCATGTACTTGAACGCCCTCCAAATACCCTTTCATTACTGCACAAGCACTAAATGCTCCAGATAAACTAATTTCATCAAAACCAAGATCAGACTTGAGCAAAAGTTGAAATAAATGCAAAGCTTGAAAGCCCTGATCACTTTGGGCATAACCAATAATAATAGCGTTAAAAGATTGCAAATTGCGAATCGGAAACAAGTTAAATATCTTTTGAGCTTCAGTGATATTACCACATTTTGCATACATATCTAAAATTGCTGTTCCTACAATTAAATCTGATGCAAAATTAGTCTTCAAGGCATGACCATGCAACTGCCTACCAAACCTAAATGCAGACAACCCGGAACATGACCTCAAAACACTAGCATAAGCAGACTGACTAACCCCAATATCTTCCCTTTGCATCTCCCTGAACAATTCCACACCCTTATTAAATTTATTATTTTGAACACAACCCGCAATCACAGCACTCCAAGAAACCCAATTCTTCTCGGGCATTTGATAAAAGAACCTAATTGAATCATCTAACCTTCTACATTTTCCATACATATCCACTAAAGCACTCCCTGTAAACACATCTTTATCAAAAGCAATTTTAACTGCGGCACCATGTACTTGTAAACCCACATCAAAATCTTCCAAAACAGCACAAGATTTCAAAACAACAGCAAAACTTGTCCGATCAAAACCAACTCCCACCCTTCCCATTTCCACAAAGACTTCAATAGACTTCAAACACTGACCATTCTTCATGTACCCTGAAACCAATGAATTCCACGAAACAACATCCTTTTCAGGCATATCATCAAAATATCTCTTTGCAATCCCCATTGCCCCATTATTAGCATACCCAAAAACCATCGCATTCCACGACACGACATCTCGTTGAGACATTTTATCAAACACTTTAGTAGCAGAACCCAAATCTGCGCATTTTATATACAGCTGGATCAAACAATTCGTAACAAAGATAGTTGGGATAAACCCAGATATTATCAATTGACAATGCGCTTGTTTGCCTGGGTTTAACGATTTTCGTATTGAACATTCTTGGAAAATGTGAGAAAACGTTTTTTTCTTTCTGGGTATTGGTTGGTTTGGTGTTAGAGTGGAAATTGGGATCGTTCTGAAGAGATGTATTTTTGGTGAGGGATGAGACAAGAGGAATTTTGGGAACTTAAAGTAAGAAATCTTACAACCCATGTAAAATTTTAGTTGCTGTCATGCTGTGTCGGGTTTGAGATTTTAAGGTTTGGGGCATGGGGGCCAAGAGCAAGCCCAATTTTAGCTACCCAAAATACGGCAAAACTAGGCAAAGAAACCCATCCCACTATTCAAATGCAATGTAATAGGGACAGCAATGTTTGTACTGTCGCCACTAGGCAAAGGCCTGGCAGCTTCTTTCATCCATGTAACTCCCCTCTAGTTTCTACCATGTGATTTTCTTGGCTTATTATTTTGTTATTGCTTTTTATGTTCCCACATTTTTCTTCATTTTTCTATGCAGCACTCGCTATTTCTTTGCCTTGCACTAAATGTCTCTCTCTGTGTATGAGCAATTATTGATTAGATTTAGACATTTATCATTAAAAAAATTGGTGGTTGATAATATGCCACGGCAGCTCAAATCGAAAATTTTTAAAACTCCATTTCTGACTTCTCTGGATGATCATGCATCCCGTAAAGTTAATGTTTGTTAATAATTTATTGATGTTTCACATTTTCTTTCTACCCAAACAGATTCCAAAAGCTTCAATATTAATTTTTTTTTTTTTTTTGTAATTTAACACCATATATTTATTATTATATTCAGAAAGCAGCCAGTAAATTTGGTTGATACGCACTATCGGTTTTTGGGTTATGACATTGAAAACTTTTGAGTTGTTTGATTTGTTTCAAATGGTCATGTTTTTAGCCAATAGCAATTCATTTTTAAAATGGAAAATTTCTTCTTTCCTATCCCAGAAATTCCATTACAATAGAGTGAAAATTTAACAATTAATAATCAGAAAGAGTTATGTTTAATTCATTAAGAAGCTCATTTGATCTTGTTCAATTGCTAAATGAGTCCCAAGTTCATATATATTAAGTTAATTAAAGCTAATCAGCTCGATCTTTTACACGAAGAAAGTACAAATTTATTTGTGAAATTAAACAAAATTATTTTTAGATATAAATATATAAATATTAAAGATGATATTCCGAGCAATATTTCATTATAGAAACTATGATTGATATAAGGCCATGTCGATTACATATGTTTCATCATTTTAATTTATGAAACTTTACCAAACTATCAAATGCAATGATGTGAATACCCTATTTATCATCATTGGATGGTCCTGGTAATGAAAGGTACATACCTTTTTCAACCACGAGTTTGGATTTTACTGCCCAATGTGCTCCTATAACTAGCTAGTAATTTTGTCCAATATATAATTTTTTTTTTTTTTGTGATTTATTATTGGCTCTTACCATCAAATCGCAATGACCTCCACAATCTAATCCAACGTTTGCTGACCAATTTTTTTTCATGCTGTAAATGAATTAAGCCTTCCTTAAATGGTAACAGAAGAATGATGGATAGTGGCTCCTCATGCGAGACGGAGAATTAAACTTGTCTAATCAAACTTTTAGAGGAAGAAGTGAAGTTGCTTTTCTCTCTCTTTTTTTTTTTTTTACGAGCTACTTGTTTCACCTATTCGACAATTATCATGTAAATATTTAAAATCCAAATTGAATTTTCCTTTAAACCATTTGTTATTATATGTTTGTGAATTTGATGAAACCTCTACTTGTCATCTAAAAATTGTTTACAATTCTTCTTTCAAATTTTACTACAAATTCCATTTCTAATGACTACATTGATTGCAAGAGTACGTTATATAAAATAGCTAAGAAATTAATTATATTTCTTTTCTTTTTTTCCAACTTAATTATTTTTTTCTTAATTTGCAACGACCGATATATAATTTATTTCTCGTCAACAATTCTTTTTCCAGTTCAATTTCTCCTCAATAATTTGAAATATTCCATAGTATACACCTGGAGAACCAAAGATTGGTGCCTGGTATCCTACTCGATCATCTTAATGCCCTAATTCTTTGGGGCAGATAAATACAAAACTCGAAAAGCTTCAGTCCTCACCTGGTCACATTGAGGCAAAAAAGCCCTAGAAAAAAGTTGCCCTAGTTTTTGGGCAGGCAAAATTGGGTGGCAAGCGAGGACAAGTTGAAACCAAAAAGAAACAAAGAATGCTAAACGTATCTACAAATGCAGAGTCATGGAAACAAAACCAAAATGATAGCACAGCAGCACCAGCAGCAAGTGCCAAAATTTTCTTAAAATCATTTTTTTTTTCAAAGTTAAAATGATTGAAGAAATAATTCCCCAGTCCCCACATTTTTTAATCTAAATCAGAGAGGGAACTTAGTACAAATCTTGAACCAAAACCACTCCCCAAGGGCCACAGCCATTTTTTATTGCCCTCTGAGGACACAATGAGACACCATTGGAGAGAATTCCATTACTGACTATGACTTGTTTGTTCCTTTGCACGTTTTGCCCCCCTTTTTTTTATGAGTTTTGCTAATGATGTAACTCCAATTTATATTTTTTTCATAGAAACAACTAATTGATTAAAAACTTAAGGCAAATGGAGAAAAACTGAGTGGATTAAATAAGTATGACTTGCTTTACTATGCTTATTCAAAAACTCATTTAGAGCAAACCTGACTGGCTCGATATTTTCTTTCACTAATGTCATCAATAATTGAATATATATGTACCAACAGCGCAGGCCTGATCAAATTTATGTATCCATCACCACCATCATTTACCCGGCTAGAGAATCTAGCTATCATCTTAAAATCTATACATTAATGTAAATAGTGAGTAAAAGTGTATTAAAATTTAATTGATAGAGCCATATCTCCCTATGGGAAAAAACTCCCATATCCACATTATGGATAAGTGCAAACATACAAGTATATGAGATTATTAGTTTTTATTAGTTTACTTTTAAACTAAAAAAACGTGGATAATATACTCAAATATATATATATATATATATGCATATGGATAAGTACTTAAAACAATATAATTTCCAATGATTTTCACATATCATAATTTGGGTATGGGGGTATTGCGGATAGAAAACTTGATGCCCTCATACACCATTCAACAAAAATTGTCGTAGGTTGCCTTAATGGGGTGCATAAATGGTGCAAGTGACACTACCGCAAATTGGCGAGCCCTATGTGCCCAGGAACTAAAAAAAAAAGCCTTCGAAAAAGAAGAGAAAATTTTTTTTAAAAAACTCCTGGAAGGAAAAAAAAAAAAAAAAAAAATAGGGGTTTTCTTTTGCATGAGTTGACAGGCTGAGCAATAGGGTTGTAGGAAGGTGCACTAGGCAAAGCTGCATTGAGCGTAGGGTTAACAAAGTGCCCACAATTGAGATTATCATGCGCCTGCGTGTTTTTTTTCCTACTTCTGTTGCCTACACTTTGAAAAATCATCATTGTAATAATTTTTCTGCGTGGCTTTGTTTGGTCACTTTGGTGTTGAAAGTTGTTGGAGCAGTTAAATCAAGTACCCATCCGTGCATAACCCAAATCTTTTTTCTAGGGAACTGTCCCTTAGTTGGAATGCTCCTCCTCTTCCCAGGATACCCTTGTCATTTTTGTCATGTCATTCAATGGACCAAACAAACAAGCGGAAATGAAGAAAAAGCATGAAGATCAAACAAGGAAATGAAGAAATAGCATGAAGAAAGAGGGGATAAACGAGCACAAGACAAGAAAAGAAAGAGGGGTCTTTCTGCGTCTAATGGCATTATTGACCATAGAGTCCACTCAACCTGACCATAATAAAGTGGCCCTGTATAGGACAATCTCACAAGCAAGTTGAAACTAATTTCAATTAGATTATAAGTAATCAGGAAATTCCCCAATGTAACATGATGTTTCTACATAAAATAAAAATAAAGGCAAAAGCTGGGTGTTTGCTTGAAAAGAAGAAGAAATTGCTCTCCCCTTTCATCTTGTTAAAGTCAGCATATGTCATGGTGTCATACCAAATGAGTTATATAAATTACAAAGGAGAAAAGCTTGCAATTAAGAAACTATTGGCCTGTTTAAATAACTGCATAGAACATCTAGGACCACAAGAAGTCACTATATTAATCTGCCCACCTATTTTCTGCAGTGTTTTTCATTCCTAATTTAATCTCAAAAAGGAGAACCAGCAGATTATGACTGTCAATAGACATGGCATGGATGTTGGCACTTGAAATGAAATCCATTCCTTTCTTGACAAGTGGTATAACAATGCTGACAGATGAAACAGAAGTCTATTTAACTGAAAACCAGACACTGGTTACTGATTAGGGCCAGTAACTGTGTTTATTTAGAGTTATTTTGGTGAAGTGTCTAACTGATGAAGTGGTTGTTGAGTCATCAACTCCTTAAACAATCTTTACTAATTAGAGACATGGAGAAAATGCATCCCTTGCCAAACCTCCCCCACCATTCCTCACGTCAGAAGGCTCTATTGGCTCATGAGCATTTGAGTAAAACCTCAATTCTAAATAAACTTTGCTTGGAAATAACAAATCCCCACTTAAAGATTGACTTTCTTGAATGCCCATAATTTCTTCTCGTTTTGCTTTCTTTAGCCAAAACATTTCCCCCAATCAAATAATTATACTCCCCACAATACCAACTCTATCTCTCTTTCTGATGCAAGCATAATTGTTTATGAAAATGATTATCCTTAACTCAAATTGCATTCCCTTTATGTATGTGCGCGTGCAATCATGCATATGACTTCTATATGTGCACAAATTTATGTATTTGATCTGATATGCACTCATTAATGCAAGACTGTAGACATGATCTGCATGATATTCAAGAGGCCTAATCTTTAAGTAATTTTCACACTGTTGCTATTTATTTGCTAAGAGTGGGACCATTTCAACCTTTTCTCACTCTATAAGAACCTCCTCTCCTCAGGCTTCCCTTCCCCTTCCAACAAGAGCTTAGGTACTTCATTTTCTCCTCCAAGATTTAGTCCCTTTTCACCCAGCTCCAAGTCATGCAGCCTAGTGAGGTTTCAGGGCTCCAATATCTAGTTCCTTCCAATCCATCCCCATATTCAGCACATTTTACCATGAATCAGAGCAAGGAACCTGCATTTGAGTTGAACAGATTCTCAAATCCCATGTATAATTTCTATATCCCTCCTCAACTTAACGAAATCAGTCCCCATTCATCATGTATTAGCAGCAACTCAACCTCTGATGAAGCAGATGAGCAACAATTATGTCTCATCAATGAGAGAAAGCAAAGAAGGATGATATCTAACAGAGAGTCTGCACGTAGATCACGTATGCGTAAACAAAGGCACCTGGATGAGCTATGTTCGCTGTTCGTTTGGCTCAGGAACGAGAACCACCAGCTTATAGATAAGCTGAACCATATTTCAGAAAGCCATGACAAGGTTCTTCAAGAAAATGCTCAGCTCAAAGAGGAAGCCTCTGAACTTCGTCAGATGCTGTCTGATATGCAACTGAGTAGCCCGTACTCAACTTTGAGAGACCTGGAAGATGCTACCCTGGAACATGGTTTATCTGACAACTGAGTCCTAAACCTGTTCACAAATTTATCTATTTGCTAGGCTAAGAAAGAGGCAACGGTCCTATTTTTCCGTTTTCCGTTTTGGGTCTTCTGTTAGGTGGAAGTCAAACCAGTCTGTGCCTAGCTTTAAGATGTTCGAGATTAAGGCAACGAGAATAACATGTTTTTAGCATTTCATTTTAAATCTCATCTAGAACAGCTTTCTTGTTGTTCTTTAAATTATCCAAAAAAAGAAAAAAAAAAGGAAAATGTTACTCTAATAAGTGTTAAATTATGAGACAAACACTTATATTGTGATATTTTTCCATACACCATTCTAACCTTGGACCAGAAAAAGCTTGATAAAGATATTCAGGGGAAGCAAATTTCTATGCACATATGCATTATATCAGGTGTAATACAAAAGGGAGCCATAAGTGGCATCAGGTAGGGGAATAGTAGGACATGACACAAAGAAAGGTGGTGGGTGAGGGTTGTTCATAATACAGAGACTACCATAAAAAGAAAAACTATAAGATTTCCACTTAATACCATGCACTGTTCCTAGCTTTTCAAGAGTTGCCTTTGTCTCTCACCTTTAGTTTTCATAGGTACAAAACACCCTGTATTTTTTACCATATTTCATAAACTGCATCTCTTCCCCTGCCACACATTATTTTAACTTCTTCATGCATCAAGTTTCAGGTCTTATTCAAGCACATGATCATGTCTAGATACAGTTGTTTTTGATACCCATCAAGATTCATGCAATTGCAAAAACAAGAGTTCACATTATTGCTGTTACAAGACTTTTTTTTCTCCCAGATCTTTTCAACCTTACTGAAGATTCTTCCAAGTCTTGATTTTGGAAGTCTTAATCTGTAGAAATTGTTTTTTTTTAAATCCTGATTCAAGTTACAAAATTTTCATGCATCAAGTTTCACCGCGTATTCAAGCACATGATCATGTCTAGATACTATTGCATTCGATACCCATCAGGATTCATGCAATTGCAAAAATAAGAGTTTACTTTAAGATTTTAAGTCATAACTCAAAATTCATAACAGAAATATAACCAAGTTTTAGCTACCAATATTTCAAGTTTGTTTAGCCACAGCTATAGTCAGGTGGTAAGATGTTAATTCACATTGATTTGGAAATATGACGTCAAATCCTATTGCAAGAAAGAAAAATATTAACCAAAGTGATCAGAGCAAGAAACTATGCAATATATTAAACTCCAGAATAGATGACATAGAAGACAAAAGGAATGAAAATAATAGAAAGACTAACATAGGAAAATTTCCTCCCTGAAAACCAGAACAAAAGGGAGAAGCTCTAGCAGAAAATTCCAATCTCAAATGCCTAGGATTTAAAGATCGGTAAGAATAGTTTTTCGATTAATGCACAAAAATACCCATTCCCTTTAATTTTATTCTGTTTTACTCCTTCCAAAAACATTAGCAGAAAGAAGTCACTGCAGGCTCGTTGAACTCAAGATATTCAGAGGCGAAACCAAAATTATTTGCAAATATTTTGGAATGCAACAGAAGACGAAATGGAGATAAATAAGTTCTAATCTCCTTTGCTCCTATAACATCTTCAAGAACAACTTTGGTTGCACATAAATATTTGGTTCAAGTGGAAGATATTTTGATGGTAGCATATCTTGTATAAGTCTAAATTTCGAATTCCTGAGAAAGCAGGGGCAAAATGCAACTGATGATGATTGTGATCAAGGAGATCAGTTAGACAAAAGTACTTTTCCTTGTATAAAGTACAAATGCTATATCTTATGCTCTCTAGTTCCGCTACTCTTTTCTTTGCCTATGTTTACTATATCTCATTTCCGAGTCCGGCAAACAAAGTCTATCGAAACCGCGGGACTCCCATTCTTGCCCGAGGAATGAGTACCGTTGATTCCTAGGCAAGGTAGATGTTTATGCCTATCCCTCACATGTCACAACAAACACTCCCAAATAGTGAAGCTTTTCATTTTATTTTTAACTTATAATTTTTATTTTTATACCAAATGCAAGAGAAGAAAAAAAAAAAAAAGTGTCTGGTACATTGGTCCTGGTCCTAACACTCCAACTAGATGCTATGATCCGTGGAGTTTTTCCACTTCACAGTCAGTCAGCCTGACAATTTCTAGCGGTCTCAACAATCAATCCCCGTACATACCACAAACCACACCACTCTAAAACTTTCCTCAAATTCTTTATTCCTTTGGTCAGTTCGCTCTGTCAATGTAAAAAACAAAACTCAATAAATTAACAAGCACCGACACGGATATCAGATCTTCAAACCCTTTCGTTGTCAGATCTTAGATCTTATTAGTTTTGTTTTTTGTTTTACCGCCACCTAGAACACATTTTGGTTTCACTAATCAGTTCAAGAGAGACAGAAACTATAACGCTCCTATCATGAACGGATAAAAGATGATATATGGTAGAGATTTAATTTTTTTTTTAGAGATAATTTTTGTGAGATAAAATTATGAGATTTTCATATTAAAACAGATAATATTTTACAAGTTAGATGTGAATTTTCACAAATAGTATCGAAGCGATCATCAGTTCGCAGTCGTGAAAGTTACTAAGTGTTACACGATAAAATCGTGAGAATCATTAAATGTTATACGATGGTCTGGTGATTTTGATCCTGTGGATGGACTCGATTTGACAAAAACATCAAGTATTAAAGGTGAGAAGATTGTAATGTCTCTAATCCCACATCAAAAAAATGTGTGGATAAAAATGATATATACGTAGAGATTTAATTTTTTTTTACGAGATATTTTTTGTGAGATAAAATCGTAAAATTTTCGAATCAAAACGAATAATACTTCCAGATTGGATACGTTTCTCCACGTAAACATAGCAGTGGAGATAGCTAAATTCAATGGCTGTGGCCATCAGAGGAACTCGAAGGGGCGGATCAGGCGATATCGGAGCTGGTTTCCGTAGCTTATTTTCTTACAGGATCTTTGTCTCAGCCATGTTTTCCCTTCTCTTCATTGCCACTGTCACCGTTCTGCTCACTAGTCATCCTTCTACAACTCATCACCACTCTGTAAATTTCTTCAAAATCCAATATCTTTTTCCGGCTTTTTCAGAGACCTTTTCGATTTTCTAACTTGGGTTTTTTTTTTTTATTATATTTTGGACTCGGTAAAATAAACTTTATTTATTTAATTCAATTCTTCACTTTCAATGCTGCAAAATCCAAATCTCTCCGGGCTTTTTTAGATTCCCTTTAGCGTTTTCTAAATGGGTTCTTATTTTTTGAGTTGATCTTTTAATACTTCAAAATCCAACTTTTTCATGGTTTTATTTCTGATAGCTTTTGGAGCAGAGCTTTCAATGCTTCAAAATTCATTCTTTTTGGGTTTTGAAATATCATTTTAGACATTCTAACTGTTTTTTTTTTCCTTTTTCAAGTTTTTGAACAGAGGCTTCAAAGTGGCGGAAATGCTTACATGCATAGAACATTTCTGGCATTGAACTCAGACCCAATCAAAACAAGGTTAGATTTGGTATACAAGCAAGCCAATGATCACATGACATTAGTGAAAGCATATGCAGCTTAAGCAAGGAAGCTAAAGCTAGAAATTTCAAGGCAATTTGACAATGCTTGATGATTTGGCTAAGAATTTCTCAGATCTTACTTCGAAACGGAGTTATAAATCCTCTTTGTTTGAAAATGATGGGAACTTAGATGAGGATGTTTTAAGGCAGTTTGAGAAAGAAGTGAAAGATAAAGTGAAATTTGCTAGGTTGTTGATAGCTGAATCCAAAGAGAATTATGATAATCAGTTGAAAATTCAGAAGTTGAAAGATACTATTTTTGCATTTAGCGAATTGTTAGGTAAGTCGAAAAAGAATGGAGCTTTTTCAAGCTCGATTGCTGCTAAATCCATTCCAAAAAGTTTGCATTGCTTGGCAATGAGGCTCGTGGAGCAGAGAATTTCACATCCGGAAAAGTATAAGGAAGTGTTGCCTGAGGCTGAGTTTGAGGACCCTAGTTTGTATCATTATGCTATATTTTCGGATAATGTGATTGCGGTTTCTGTGGTTGTGAGGTCTGCAGTGAAGAATGCTGAGGAGCCTTGGAAACATATGTTCCATATTGTGACTGATAGAATGAATGCAGCTGCAATGAAAGTTTGGTTCAGAATGAGACCCGTGGAAAGGGGTGCTCATGTGGAGGTGAAAGCAGTGGAAGATTATAATTTCTTGAATTCCTCCTATGTGCCAGTGTTGAGGCAGATTGAGTCTGCTAAGATGCAGAGGTTTTACTGTGGGTATAAGTTGGAGAATGCAACGAATGATGGGAATAACATGAAGTTTAGGAACCCTGAGTATATGTCAATGCTGAATCACCTTAGGTTTTATTTGCCTGAAATGAACCCAAAATTGCATAAGATTTTGTTCTTGGATGATGATGTTGTGGTTCAGAAAGACTTGACAGGTTTGTGGAAGATTGATTTGGCTGGAAAGGTGAATGGGGCTGTTGAGACCTGTTTTGGTTCATTTCACCGTTTCTCTGAGTACTTGAACTTTTCACATCCTCTCATTAAGGAGAGGTTTAATCCTAAGGCTTGTGCTTGGGCTTATGGGATGAACATTTTTGATCTTGATGCTTGGCGGCGTGAGAAATGCACCGAAACGTATCACAACTGGCAGAGTTTGGTAAGTGTATTGTTTGATTTTGAGTGAACTTAGTGATGTTTGCTACTAATAGAGGTAATAATTTGTTAGCATGATGCTTGGTTTCCTACAGATCATTTCTTGATTTGATGGAGAAAAAGGCATAATGCTTTTACCTGCAAAATTTAACTAACTTCAAAATTCAAAGACTACACCTCAGTTATACTAATGGTAAGAATTATGGGTTGAAGTTTGAAAATGGATGTGTAATTAACTTTCAATTGATGTTCTGATCAGAATGTGGATGGAACTCTGTGGAAATCGGGTACTCTTCCACCTGGCCTGATCACCTTCTACTCATTGACAAAATCACTGGACAAATTCTGGCATGTGCTCGGGGTTGGATACAATCCAAGCATCAGCATGGATGAGATCAATAATGCCGCAGTCATTCATTACAATGGAAACATGAAACCTTGGCTAGACATTGCTATGAACCAATACAAGAATCGCTGGACTAAATTTGTGGATAATGATATGGAGTTCGTGCAGATGTGCAATTTTGGCGTGTAGGAAAGTAACTGCCAGTGCTGCTCTATCAGCTATCAAGTAACAAAGAATACAAGTTTTAGTGATTGTTCATAGTGGCTTGCTGTATTCCAGCAACATTTCGGATTACATTATTCGTTAGTTAGTCTTAACTGCCAGAGCAAATCTTGATGGTTTTATCATCATTTTTTTTTCTTTTTCCCTTCTATTGTAGAATTGCTTTTGTGCTGAACCAGATTGTTCACGTACACAGGGAAATGATTCTTTGAATTATTAAGATCTTTTTATGTCATTATTATGTAAAATTCCCATAGAACTTGCTCTTATTCCAAATCTAAAATATCCATAAATTGATTTAAATTAAGTGATTAAAATAGAAAAAAGAATATTCCCAAAAATTTAAAATTAGAAAAAAAGGGAGAGAGAAGGGAGGCAAAAAAAGCGGTTGGTTTGGTTACCTAACAAAAGGAAGTATCCTCATTCATCTGTTGGTCTTGGGTTAGAAGTTAGTTGACATTGCTGATTAAACTACCATTTTTAATAAATTTTGGTATTACTATGATATGCCAATTACTTACATTATATTAATTTTTTTTTTCCAAAGTTTCTCTTAATTTCTGTAAAATTCTATGGTGAAAAACCAAAAAAGAAAAAAGAAAAAAAGCTATTATAAGAACTGGAATTACAGTCTGTAGGGAAGGGTTTTGACAATGGAAAAATTTTGAAAGAAGATTTTCCAGATTTCAAGGTCTGCTTCAAGTATTCAAAGAATCAAACTTTGATTTTTAAAAGGACCATGAAATAAAAAATTCAATAAAAAAAAACAACCATGATAATTAATATAATAAATATTAATAACTTTTTTCTTTATGAGCAGATAATTTTATAATATAATCTACTATTATATGAGTTTGGTTTGATTTTTATATTTGGTTCAGTATTATATTTATTTTATGATTAGTTTATTTGTTTGATTTAATTAAGTGATTTTTTATTAAAAAAATCAAAACTTACAAATTTGTTAAGCACAAAATTCATCCATTTTGATTGAAAAATTGGAAAAAAAATTTTTGACCAAAATTAGACTCAAACAATTACGTTCATACACCCACGATCAGCATGATAAAACTAAACTGATCCCAAGATCACATTCAAAGAAAATGACTCGCCATCTGATGTTGCCAGGTAAGGAAAAAAGTGGGGTCGATATGACATGGCAAAAATCAGAAGGGTAAACTGTCACTAATGCAGCCTCTTCCAACTACCACGTCGCCATGAGAGCGGCCAAATTTGACCGACCAACTGAGAATTTTAGGACCCTTTTTTCTCCTCTTTTCTATATATATTTGCTCAAGTTCTAAGTACCCATTTGTGTATTTTCTTCAAAAACCCAGATCTTTGATTCGTTGCCTGGGTTCGTTTTGGTTCTTTTTCTATCAGAAACAGAGAAAGAAGTTCTTCAGGTTTGGGTTTTTCTTTATTTTTTTCTTATGTTGAATTTCAATAAAGTTCGAAACTTTTCATCTGTTAGTTTGATCCCTTCATGTTATTTTTTTGGTCAACAATTCCTGCATGTGATTAGTTTCAAAGTTTTGATTGAGCAATCTTCCTACTTTGTTGTTAATTAAGCAAAGAAATTGTCTTCCTGGCTTTTTCTTGACAATTGCTGATCTGAATTTGTGGATTTTGACTTGGTTGGTTGATTAGTTCTTTTTTTTTTTCGTTGTTATAATTTTTATTAGTTTCTGCTTGCAATTTGAATGAATCTAAAATTTAAGTTGTTATTAAGAGTAGTTTAGAATTAGGTTGTTTTATGTATGATTTGAGAAGTCTCAATTTCTTCTTCTTCTTCTTCTGCTTCTTTTTTTTTTTTTTTTTTGTGCTTTGCTGGGGTTAGTTGATGAGCACGTAAAGCATGGAGATCTTATTTGGGATGAACTGTCTTGTCATTTTTTTTCTTCAATTCTTTTGATCTGATTGCTTGTGAATGCAAATAATTTAGTGGTCTTACAGAAGTTATACATTGTATGAGGTATACCTTTGATTAAACAAGGAGAGTTTAATTCTTTCATTTGTTGAATCTGCTGTAAGAGAGTTTTTTTTTTTCCTTGTTGAAGTCTTTTAGGTTATTCATTAACTCTCACAAACTGCTGGCACCTATCTTTCATTTTATCATTATTAATTTTTGAATCTGTTAAGTTGATGGAACTACAGCACAATCTTTTTTTTTTAATGTTTAATTGATTTTTTTTAAACAGTCAACTTTGTATCTAATAAATCTTAAAATGTGAATCAAATTGGTAAATTTTGCATGTAAGAGTTCATAGAAGGTGACGGTTATCTTAGTTGGTTAAGGATTTGGTGGTTGTATCATGGAACTGGAATTGATTTCTTCCTTCGGAAGGGATTTTTTTTTTTTTTTTGGGGGGGGGGGGGGGTGTTTATGAGATTGGGAGGGCTCCCTGTGATATATAGCTCTTCCATTGGGCTAAAAAAGATTTAAAAAAAAAAGAGCTTTTACAATGTGAGGCTCACCTTTTATCGTTATCTAAAAGGTCTGAAAGTTTCTATGCAGACAAGATTATTTTTGGTTTTCCACCTAATCAATGGTGATTTATATATAGAAAAATCTTAAAGTTATTTTTCTCATTTTAGATTTTTGTTTCTTTTTTGTCAAATCTTTTTCTTTTGGCATCTCATGATGATGTCAAAATTAACAGGGAGAAATATGGCTCCACCTACAAGAATAGGACTTGCTGGTTTGGCTGTCATGGGCCAAAATCTTGCGCTTAACATAGCTGAGAAAGGCTTCCCCATTTCTGTTTATAACAGAACTACATCCAAAGTTGATGAGACTGTTGAAAGAGCTAAACAGGAAGGAGATCTGCCCGTATTTGGTTTCCATGATCCTGAATCTTTCGTTCAGTCAATCCAGAAGCCTCGAGTGATAATCATGCTTGTTAAGGCAGGGGCCCCTGTTGACCAAACCATTAAGACTCTCTCTTCCTACATGGAGAAAGGTGATTGTATTATCGATGGTGGCAACGAGTGGTATGAAAACACTGAGAGAAGAGAGAAAGCGATGTCTGAACTGGGTTTGTTATACTTAGGGATGGGAGTTTCAGGTGGTGAAGAAGGTGCACGACACGGTCCTTCTTTGATGCCTGGAGGGTCCTTTGAAGCTTTCAAATATATTGAAGATATTCTTCTTAAGGTTGCAGCTCAAGTTCCAGATAGTGGGCCCTGTGTGACTTACATTGGCAAAGGTGGATCTGGTAATTTTGTCAAGATGGTTCATAATGGAATTGAATATGGTGATATGCAGCTGATTGCAGAGGCGTATGATGTGCTGAAATCTGTTGGAAAATTATCGAATGAAGAACTACAAGGTGTTTTCTCAGAATGGAACAAGGGGGAGCTTTTGAGCTTCTTGATTGAAATCACTGCTGATATATTTGGAATTAAGGATGACAAGGGAGATGGTTATTTAGTTGATAAGGTTTTGGACAAAACTGGTATGAAGGGTACTGGTAAATGGACTGTACAGCAAGCTGCTGATTTGTCTGTTGCGGCTCCAACAATCGCTTCTTCTTTGGATTCAAGGTTCCTTAGTGGGTTGAAGGAGGAAAGAGTTGAAGCTGCTAAAGTCTTCAAATCAGGAGGATTTGGTAATGTCTTGACTGACCAAACTGTGGACAAGGCAAAATTAATTGATGATGTAAGGCAAGCACTTTATGCATCTAAGATTTGCAGTTATGCTCAGGGCATGAATCTCATACGTGCAAAAAGCATTGAGAAGGGTTGGGACTTGAAGTTGGGGGAACTGGCTAGGATATGGAAGGGAGGCTGCATCATCCGAGCTATTTTTCTGGACAGAATCAAGAAGGCTTATGATAGAAATCCTAACCTTGCAAACCTTCTTGTTGATCCAGAGTTTGCAAAGGAAATCATTGACAGGCAATCTGCTTGGAGAAGAGTTGTTTGTCTTGCTATTAACTCAGGTATTAGCACTCCTGGCATGTCAGCCAGTCTTGCTTATTTTGACACTTATAGGAGAGCTAGAGTTCCAGCTAATTTAGTTCAAGCTCAACGAGATTATTTTGGTGCCCATACTTACGAAAGGGTTGATATGGAGGGATCTTTCCACACTGAATGGTTCAAGATTGCCAAACAGCTAAAGTATTAAATTTACTGCAGCGGTACTCTTCAGAACTCCCAATAAGTGTAATGACATCTGCTCTGGACTTTATGCTAGACAGAGCTACACCATTGTTATTTCTTTAAAATTTATCTCAACTTCATTCCTCCAATCCAACTGCCAATTTACTCCCTGTCTGAGTGTGTTAGATGTGGTACTGCTTTTTATGTTTTTTCCAGATTTGAGTATTAATAAAGTCTGTGGCTCCATTTTTGACTTAAATGTGATATTTATACAATGGGGGTCACTGTGGTTAATCTGATGTGTGAACTTTAAGTATTTGTTTTGTTTGATGAAGTTTGTGGTCTTTTATATTTATTAATTTGTTTTCTTGGGCTGTTAGATATCAACATCTTTTAGAAAAGTGCACCATCTGACCACTGCAAAAGCCTTGTCCTACATCACTCTTAGGTTTAAGGCAAAATGGTCATTGCTTGTGCAGAATAACCAATGGTGTATATTGCATTGTTTCATTCTTGAACTCTACAACTAAAAGTTTCATATCAAACTATCTTTAGGTCAAGGCAAAATGGTCATTACTTGTGCAGAAAATCAAATGGTGTCTATTCTGCATGATATGTGTCAATCAAATACACCAAAAATGAATTTCAGTACAGTCGGAAATACTGGTTTAGCTAAACCTTGATTATATACCGTTATGTTAGTCAGTATATACATCTTATTTTTCATAAAACACTGGTTGAGCTAAAACTTTATTTTCTATCCTTGTGTTTATACTGATGATGACTTGGGGAAGAAGAGGCATCAGATACCATTGAATCATCACTATTCCCCTCGCTATCATCAACATCATCATCTACGATATTGTGATTGCTGTTATAATTGTTTCACTACATTCGAAATCATCTTCCATAGGAGAGGCCAAGTACCTTGTCCACCCTGATTCACTGCTGCTACATCCTTCGGTGCTGAGAAAGTGTTTGAAAGTGTCCGTTAAAAGAGGTTAAAGGTAGGTGGCTACCAAATACTAGAGGTTAAGAAAGCAATTCCAAAAGGATGTTATTGAGGAAGACCGAAGCTGGCGAGACTATATAGGCAAGAAAGGGCTTTTGTCGTTAGTGCAAGTATGAAGAAACAGAGAGTTTTAGTTTAGGGATGAAGGACCATGATCTTTATTTTGAGAGAGAAAGAGAGAGGGATAGACAATTCAAACCTCATAAAACTCTTGGTTTAGTACAAGCTTTAACTTTCACTTAAACTAGAAATTTTTCCCTGCTTTTCCCGGGTCAGAAATTTCTTTTATTTTTGATAAATGTAAATTTAAAATTTTTTTAACTTAATAATTATATAAAAATTTAAATTCGTACCTTCTCAAATAAAATAATAATCAATTAGTAAAATATTTAAATTTTCTTAAAATTTTTTTACTATTTGAAATCATAATAATTTTATATAAAAAAATAAAAATATGATCTAAATATGTTTAATAATATGTATATATGATTTCCATTTATTCTAAATTTTTATAATTACTTGAATTTAATTCTCAAGTTAAATATATATATTTGCATATATTATTTTCAAAAGTTAATCCATTATTATTATATTTAAATATATTAGTTTATTATAATATATAATGTTTTATTTATTTATTTTTTAGAGCAATCAAAGATATATAGATTACAATCATTTTTGTTGTCAATACTTATCTGGCTTTAAAATTTGGGAGAGTGAATAGCTTTAATAATTTGTATAGATTGTTATAGATATCATAATAGTTCCCAAGGTGTATCTAGTATTTAACCATAATGGTAGGATCATTTCAAAACAAACTTTTAGTTACAATACTTACTGGTAAGGATATTTTTGAAATCAAAAGGTATTTTGGTCATTGATTTCATTAGAGATTGTTAGCAAACAATTATAAATATTTTGGAATTTTGAATGGATCCAACATGTTAAATCAACTTAACATGTATAGCGTCACGTGAGCTCAATCATATCATTATTTTATTTCACAAACTTCTCACTTTAAGCTTATAAATAAAGATATTCTGTACTATCATTTCATTCACATTTTATTCTTGCATTTTTTTTTTCCTTTCGACATCTCTCATAGCCCCTCATTTAAGTGTCAAAATAAAAACGCAAAGAACGTTCTTTACTTTTACCTTTAATCACTTTTTTTTTTTATGATTTCAAGATTTTACTCCTTTAACTCGGAACTTGACACTAATACTTACTATTATTATAAGCTTGAATCTCACAAATTTTATACTGCTTAATATCACCATTTGTTTTCCTTGAAATTATGAAACATTCAATGTATTAGCATTTTTAAGGTATATAAATTCTCCTTACGAAAATTATATATATTTTATTAATAATAACTATTTTTTGTTTTACTAATTACAATATTAATTTAATTTATACTGTTATCATCCAGGAAAATGTAACAATTTGTTCAAAGATAAAGAGATTTCTCAATTTTTATACTTAAGCCTATATGTGTTTATTTCATAAATAAAAGAGAGTTAAACTTTACATTAAACAAGTAAGCTCCTTTCGTTTAATTTCATTTAATTGACTGAATAAAAATAAAAATAATTGTAAGTTAAAAAACACTATTTTTATCCAACCGAAACAAAAAATTGATTGGAATTCTCCAAAATCTCTCGATTAAATCATTAAAGAGTCAATTTCCAAAATCTCTAATTGTAATAAATAAGGACATGTGTAATAATATGTTATATTATTGATTAATAGAGGAATCAATTGTTAACCAACATATGTCACTTTAATTAAGCATCAACTGAACATATTTTACTGTTTCAATAGAGATTGCTTTTATATTATTTACAGCTTTATAGATATTAGTTTGTGAAACTAGGAGAAAGCATATGGAAACTTCTAGAACTTGAGAATTAAACTTTGAGGTATTGGTTCGAATCTTGAGATGGACTGGTTGAGATTTATGGAAGGAGAGAACTATTTCTTATTATCTATTTCAAAGATCACATGTATGAGAAGAAAAAGAAAAAAAAAAACGCAGAATTTTGGCATAAGAAAAAAAATTGGAAAAGAAATGAAATGAACTTATAGTCAAAAACTGCTCTTTTGGTCAGAAAAAGATTTCTTCTGTCATTATCATCCTAGCCCAACCGTCACCTTTTTTAGGGCAGTGTTACAGATAAAACCATTTCAGTATTTCATAAAAATGAGGGAATATATCTGTGCACTAAAACTTTTGTGTCTTGTCACGATGTTGCTGATGAACACATTCTTCAAAAGTCAAAGCTGGACGAAATATGAGACCCATGTTCTCAAGCATGTCAGGCCACAGCCTCCCCACTTCCATATATATAATCTTTCTTTTCTTTCATGCTTTACTACTGTCTTCTCATCATAAAAAGTCGGCTTTCCTGGATTAAACGTGCATAGGTTCTTTGTCAGGTTATAGTTTAAGTGAGATTTACCTAAGATCTTTATGCTTTTGTTCTGTCTTTGTTTGCTGTTATTTGTCTCCTAAGAAATCTGACCTGTGTCTTTGTTGCTATTGAAATAAAATATGGCATGGTTACCTGTAAAATACAGGACTCCATAAAAAACAAAGTTGTATCTAGAAATGAAATTCTTGTGTTATAAGTCTATAAGATAGACTACTACCTTATTAACCGTAATACATAGTGATTTCTCACATAATCAAGATTAATTGTCATCTATATATGGGCATATAGAGAAATAGAGTGGCCATTCACATACGGAAACGCCCACCATGGCTAAGTTGTTTTTCTTTGATCTTATCTTGTTGCCATGGCCCAATATTGGCAAAAAAGGGGACATAGGGGCCCCAAAGCCATTAGGAACAATCTAGATTTCGCTTGTTTTCCCATTATTTTTATGCTGGGCAACGGCTGAGAACGTCTGGGATTCAGCTGTTCATTATTAAGCTAATATGAACAAAATCTAGATTGTCTCCCACCAAAACAAGTTGAAGTTGAAAAACTTTTCTCCTTGCATTTTCCCCTACTGTTTCTTCATGTTCTAGAGATCAGTAAAAAGCTCAATTAAAGCATTTCAGTGACTTAATTCTATGAGATGATGGAATGTTCTTTTTTCAACTGAATTTATATTAAAAAACCCCATTAATCAAGTGCTAATTGCACCCAAAATTTTCTTTTGTTTTCATCCATCATGTTAATTAGTGAAGAAATAACAGCTTGAGAAAATTTTGTCAAAAAGACTTTACCAAGACTCTGACCAATCCATTTTGTTTACCAAAGTTGATGTCATTTAGGATTTCTAGCTGACATGAAATTCAAAGCTCAATATTCTTTCTCGATCTTTTGGTTCTTAGAATCCATTCGGAAAGTCAACATGGTGAAAAGTTTGTTAGTTAGGTCGAATTTCATTTTTGAAGACATACTTTAATTGTGATGAGAATTCACTATGAACCATAATTCTCCTCTTCTGGCATAAAAAAAATAGCATAGTTTGGCATTACTGATGCCGGTTCTGATTGCAACTGGAAACAAATGTAAATTTTTACAGCAAAATTTGCCCTGTTGAGAAGTGTGTTTGTGGTCAAATTCGACAACTAGGATCAAGCACAATTATTTTAATCCCAATGAGACAAACTCAGTTTTATTGAAATTAAGATCCAACTATGCCAACATGATCAATACATTTCGGCTCTCTATTACCCGAAGGGGCAAGATAGCAGCTTGAGGAATTTAACAAACAGAACAATATCCATATAATTTGATAATAATTCAAGAGTTTAAGCAAGGGTCATTCCTAGATAATGTAGTGGATTAATGACACTTTGTCTTTTCTGATTGCTCATTCAGTAGATTAAGGGCTGATATTCCTCATTTGTCTGCTTGAAAAGATTATTGGGCAGCCAAATTTCAGATTCAAGTAACTTCTCCAAGAATCAAATCGCCAATGTAGTTCTTTAACTCGAATGAAATAAGGTGACATCATTTTGATTCTTACCCCATTTTCTTGCAATATTTGAGTTAAAAATGACACCCACTTTAGCCTTTGTCAGTGATTGACTAGGGTCGACCATAGATACTACTGGATAAGAAATTTACAAAGAAATGCCTGAGTAAAAAAGAAAGCCGTATTTAAAAGGCACATCATTAAGGCCCCTCTTTGATATCTGAGGAAAAGAAAAGAAAATGAAATTCTAAGACACAATTTTCTTATGTTTGGTTGAGGTAGAAAAAATTAGAGAAAAAATATTTTAAGGAAAATCTAAAGGAAACTCTAATAATTTTTTTTCTTTGACTTAGTTTCCTTACAAAAATATGAGGAAAGTAGAAGAAATAGCTAGCAGGGTAAATTACTTTCACTCTTTTGCCTGAAACTATCATTTTCATACGTCAATTTTTTTTAAGAAATTAATTTAAATCTCAGTTTATGAAAGTTCAAGTTACTAAAAAAGATATTTAATTAATAACTTTTCATTGAACCAAACTGTTGAAAATTAATTAATGAGCCAAAGATATTATGAGTTCTAGTCTATTTATTTTATGTTTTTAAAAGGTTAATTAGCAGTAAAAGGGCAAATTAAGAAAACGGTAGATTCTCTAGGTTTGCTTGGAAACTAAAGACACCATCAATTACTCCAAGAATATTTATTATTCCAAACTTCTAAATTAACTAACTAAATTAATTAATATCAAATAAAAAACTTGGATTAGAATTTAGGAACAGTAACATTATATTTGAAGAATTCGTCAAAACTTAGATACTATTATTTTATTATCCATTATATTTAATGGCTTGAAGGGAACAAATTAGATTTAATTTGATTCATCAAAATATTTTTTTTATAAAGGATGTCATAATTTAAAAAGAGAGAGAAAAAATTGTAAATGTTGAAGAATGATCTCCAATCTTACGAGAATTTATGTCTTAAGTTGTGCTTCCACTAACTTTTGTTTTTCCCATGCTATTAATGCATAGAATTTGAGGAAATTTTGGTTTTCAATTGCAAGAATTTGACAGCCAAAGCTACCAATTACATAGCCAAAACTATGCATTCTGATAGGGAGATGAACAACTTGGGTCAATTCCATTTGATAGAGAGATGAATAAATTGGGTCAACTCCAATCAACTTCAATGAGAAACTCAACAAAAATGTGGAAATAACTAAGCAGTTTGTGGAAACAATCATTTCAAATGTCTCCCACTAAAACAAAAGATGATGTAGAAATGCACTTTCCTTAAGATTAATTTGCCATTTTGAAGCAAAAACAAACTTTTCTTTTCACTTACTCTCACTAACCCTTTTAGCTTTTTGTTTTTCCAAGTCTTCCAATTATAATATAGCTCCCCAAGTACATTTTCGAGCCACCACGTCTTTAAACCTAATCCATTAACATTTTTCTTGCTTTTTAATCAAACATGGTTAGGGAATGAGTCATAAAGTAAATTATTAAGTGATTAATTAATCGATAAGGTGGCTAATTAGAAAGATTAATCAATTAATTCTGTCCTTTGTTTTTTTTTTTTTTTTTTCATCTAACATGAGATAAGTTTAAACCATTGACTATTGTGACCAAATTTAGAGAAATTGATAAGACCTATTTGAGGGGACTATTGATGAAAATGAAATTTCTTTAATTAGTCAGTTTTCTCAAATTACAGTCTATATATAGAGGTCAATTAATACTAGGGATTAGATAATTGGGAGGATATATTAAATTAGGATTAATATGAAAATTTTCACTATAACATGAGTCAGCAGTGTCTTTTATCATTGTATATATTCCAATTTATTAAATAATTTAATCATTATATTTTCAATGTTATTGATAAAAATAATAGAATTGAAATATCATTTTCCATTTATTTCCTTTTTTTATATCCAAAAATTAATAAGTTAAAATGGCAAAATTAAACGAAATTGAAGTGCAATGACACATTTCAATGTAGTAACAAAATTAACCTTAATTCCAATAAATTATGACAATGCTCCATAAATTGTTTCTCCAATTTTGCTTAGGGTAAACTCTCTATTAAAGCTTTCATATTTATTTATTTATTTTGATCACACATTTTCCAAAAGTTTCAATTTTGTTAAAGTTTTGGGCAGCTTTTTGTAGTACATAAAACAAAGAAACTGAAAATTGACACCCCAAAGGAACCTACTAATTACTCAACAGAATCGTGCATGTTCCATTTGGCTTTTTAGACATTGAAGCTAGTGGCCATGGCCCTATCCCCAAAACCAAAAAAAAAAAAAACTTGTCTCCTTTCCCCAACAAAGACACCGTCGATTGGACTGGTTTTTTCTGATCTCTTTCCCAGCCCTATTGTTTGCTTTAATATTGCCAGAACAAACACAAAATTAAGATTGCCGAAGGTAAGCTCAACAATTTTTTTTTTCATTTTCATTTACTTAATTTGATCTGATAATTTTCTTTTCTACCTTTGCATATTGGATCAATTCCGAATTTCCAATGCATATGCATTCCTAGATAAACCAAATCAGACAAGAAAAAAATTGAAAAAAAAAAAAAACAGAAGAACAAAATAGAAAAGGAAACAAATATGAAGACTAATTATTTGTAAAACACCCACAGAAAAGTGATCTTTCATATACTCAACATTTACATATATTCCCGCAATACTGCAATTACTTTGGACTGTACAAAAGGAAAACAAAAGAAAGATATATGGAAAAAAAATGATTAAGAAAGATATATATAAAAGATTGCTGGAAAGTTTAGCTGCTTAAAGCCTAATCTTTGAAGCTCTCAAACTTGTTCAGTATTGTGAGTGGAAGAGACAGGATTGGCCAGGTACGTAGGAATTTCATCACCAGCCATGATCACAACAATCTTTGGCTCCATTTCTAGTTGCATGATCACTTGCTTGGCAGGCTTTCCTTCAGCTTCACCAGAGGAATTGGGTGGAGATTTTTTGCATGAACAAGCTAGAAAAACTAATGCCACAGCAATGAGTCCTAGCATGACTGCTATACCACCAAAGAGGTAAGGAATGGGAGAGTTCCAGTGCCGGAATTCGGCCCCGGTAACTGCTGCTGTGGAGTTGCTTGCAGGCCTCATCTCAAATTTTATTATCTCTGTTTTTTTTTTTTCCCTACTGGTTTGATGTGCAGTTTAATGGATGTTCATGGGAGCTTTGAATTTATAGTATCAACCAAGTTCCACAGTGCCTGGATTAGCACAAGGAAAATGAGGTTGCTTTTAGTAAGATACCAAATTGCCCCCTATTTTCAACAAAGATTCTTTCTTGGGCTCTACTGATACTAGGGTATTGATTATTTGAGAAGCTTGTTGGTCAATTAAGCAGGCAACAATGCCCTCTTTTGTCACCAGAAATTACATATTCTGACTTATTTAGCTCATTCAATGCAGTTTAAGTTAAATTAACAACATTATTATAAAAAAGAGTTTTATTGATAAAATTTTTTATCGATACTAATTTAAATTTTGTTGGTAATGTATTTACCAATAAAATTTATAAAAAAAAAAATTATCAGATTATAAATTAATCAATAATAATAATCCATTGATAAGTTTAAAATTTCATTTATAATTTTATTGGTAATAGTAAACAGTTCAAGGACTGTTCACCCTTATAGTCTTCTAAATTGTGGAATAACCATTAACCAAAGTTGATTTTTTTGGGCCCATAACCATAATTGATTCGAGAATCCACACATACCATTTTCTTTTTTTAGGAGATAGGTTTTGTTTAAAATAAATCAATTCATCGATCACTCAAATTCTTAAACCTACGCGTTACAATATTCATAATCTTAATTAAGAAGTGATTTTAGTTGCATAACTTCTCTTAAGTTATGCAATTAGGTCTTATAATCAACTGAATCATATATTGCAAAAGGGATAGACAGGTAAATTTACTAGGGTTGAAATTCGAGAACGAAGCAACCAACAATGAAAATGAATGCGAATATGTCCCATGAAAGGCTTTTTGCTTGTCTAATAATAGGGCCCATTAAACGTGTTCTTTTGGAACACGTATTGCCTAGTTTTTCCCTTCTGCCTATGACAAGAGAAATGAATTCGTTAAGCAACTTCCTTCCTCCTCCATTTGAAAATGGGGCACTTTTCATGTTCTCAAAACATAACAAGATCCCAAACACTTACCCCTCCTTAACAAGAAATCATCCTTCTTTATATAAGAACATAATAAAAGCTTTGTTGGGATATTAATTAATTGTTGGGAATCCGAGATTTTCCTTTGCAATTGATCAAGCAATTCAGTTTATATATATATAGCTATATATAAACAGACGTAACCTTTTCTTGTTCGATATATAATCTTTTAAGATTAATTATTAGGTTATCAAATGAAGTTAAGTCCATTATCTATACCTTTTATTGCCAAAAACATAAAATTTTTAGTACAATAATTTAGAAACCTCGTAAGCTGTATTGGGTAATACACTAACCATTACTTGATTCCTATGTAACAATCTCAAAGAAATGTGAAAATGAATACTAAAAAAAACCAAAGAAATGGTTGTTTTTCAAGCAACATTGTTGCATGTGCTTCCATAATATAATGCATATTGTAATTGGGTGAGTTTCAATGTTGATGAAGAAGTAAGGTTTCCCTTCATTACAAAGCATGCTTGATCAAAATTTTTGTAGTTATTAAGGTCTCAAATTTGGGAACCACAATGAGACAGTTTAAAAAGGACTGAAGAACTTCATCCAAGTAAATGGTTTAGATTTGAAGGTACTGTAACTTGATTTTTGGTACCAAGGTCTTCAAGAACTTTAAATTTTGATTAATTTCATCACCTCTTTTTAATTTAATTCATTTCTATTTATTCAGCGCACAGATTTCTTTTTAAGTTGCCCAGGCTGACATCAATTGCACATAAAGGTTGACTTAGAAATTTGCTTGATGATCCATATCACTCAAGACAAAGCTAAACCATCATTGTCGGCATAGCCAAACCAGGCATGGTTTTCATGGGAAAATTGTTGGCCAACGTATATTTTAAGCTGACATAATTTAGAGTAAAATAATTGAGATGGAGGCTTAATCTCAGCAGATAAGAATTAATTGTGATGGGAACAAAAATAATGGTAGGGACGAAGTGTTGGGCATTAGTGGGAGTGGATGGATTGGATTTTGGAAATTAAGAGGGGGGGTGTCCCTTTGGATTACATGGGGACAAGAGATTTTGTCTTAGGGCCTCCTTTGCACCAATAAAGGTCCTAAATTCCTTGTTAATAAGTTAATACTACAATATTATGACGTAAATAGTGTTTTAAAATATTTTTTTGGTACAAAATGCAAAGTAGATAGGTTGCCCAAAGATATGTTGTATCATAAGAATTGTGCAATGGAGATTAGTGCTAACAAAGGGTTCCTGATGGGATCACTTACGTCAAGGTGAATAAATTCATTGATTGAATCAATCTCTTGTTGGTTAGTACTTTAAGTTTCTATATGGATTGGGATTTATTGGCTAGATATTGTGCATCAATTTTAACAGGATGAAATCTACAGTGACATTTCTAGAGTTGGGCAGGGTTGGTTTGCTTCTATCCACATTTATAGCCTAGGATACTTGAATTTGATCCATAAGTCTAACCCATTTCATATTTTCTGAAAAATCAATTTGGGTTTTTCTGTTCTTAATTCTCACTGCTATTCATTACCTATAAAGTGAAGAATCAAGTGTTCTTTTTTTGGGGGGTGGGAGGGAAGGAGAGCAGAGTACACTAAATTTTCCCTTTCTTTCTGAATGGTGACTTCATGGGGTTTTAAGGAGGACTCCAAGTTGAATTAATTCTCAAAACTTTAACTTGGTTCTTTGTTGTTTTTCAGCTAGATTGCCTATGCTGTTCCTTTATTTTGTTGGATATTATGGTCACTGTTAATATATGCAATTATGGATAATCTGTGATTGTGGTGTGAAGACGCTATGACATTCATGGAACGGAATGGTTGTAAATACTCTTTGTAACTCCAGGTAGTTTCTATAATTAATATACGCAAAGTTGCAAGGATAGGTCCTTATGTATGTTGACAAATTGTTGCAGAATGTCAAGTTAGTTCAAGGAAAGTTTAGAATTGGCCGTTTCCAATTGTGTAAGGACAACTCTTAACATGGCCAATTGCAAAGTGCAACTTCCATGGAGATCAAACTAATAAGTTACAATTCACTAATTAAGAGAATTAAACAATGAGAAGCATTTTGGTCATTCCTTATTAGACATCAATGAATCACTTGTTTAGTAGTTTAACATGAATAGATTATGGTTCAACGTATGAGCAAGAGGATTCTCATTGCCTCATAGGAATGGAAGTGGAACATGCTGCTTTCATTCCAAGGGACTTTGGTTATTCTCTTTCATTTTCGAAGCCAGAATGCCCTTTTATTTAAGACTTCACTCAATGCTGCTTTTTAACTTAAATTAATATTTCTGTCTACACGTAGAATAATTTTTGTATTACACAATTATCAAGAAAAAGGAAAAAAAATGCCATAACCAAGTTGCTTTTTCCTTTTGGGACAGAGAAACTCTTCTGCTTGTCTAAGGTAGTGCGCAACGAATCTTCAGGCAGAGAAAAAGAATGGGGCCAGCCAAAAGGTCCATCTGCATGATTTTATGTTGGATGCTTAACATGCTGCATTATTGATCGCTCTTTTTACTCCCGGAGAAGGTATCATAGTGATTTCTCTTTTCTTAAAGGTCAGAAGAGTAGGCCATCAATTTAGTATGGCAAGTCCTTGATTTTTTTTTTTTTTGCCCACCAACCTAATATTTGAAACTGTAACAAAAGATGGAACACCAAGAAAGGGATATTCATAATTGCAAAAAACTAAATTCCAAAATTATAGATATACATGCATTTACAAGATAGCAGTAGCACGATCTAGACAATCAACAAAATTACTAAACATATACCATCTAATTGATTCAGACCAATTAGATTGAGAAAGATACAGTATCAGTATTAGAGCTTTACTATTAACTCCTACGATTCTCATCTAAGGAGGTTTCTCTTCACTTCTCCCTTTTCTCACTGCATTTAGAATGAAGGGACAATGCCATATCCAGTTTCTGTCATTAGTGTTGTGGAGAACATCTGGTCCACTTCAACTTCCACATCTGTTCTCTTTGCAAACCGACCCTTGATCCGAGGTCTGGTTTCTGCATATGCCTTCCTTGAAGCATACCTTATTGTCTTTTCAAACTTCCTGGTCTTCTTCTTCTCTCTGTATCTCAGGACTCTGGCCTCCCTGTCCATTGGTGTAAGTTGGGGTGGCATCTGAATGGGAGGTCCAGAGAAGAGGTCAATTGTACCTTTGGGAGGCCTTGTATGTGAGATGGAGATATCACTTATAGTTGATTCTGGCACAACGCCGACATCCACAGAGGAAACCGATACCTAACATGAGTCAGGGAAAGTTAGAAAACATAGTTTAACCAACTGACTAGATAGGATTATTATATAAGTTATGTGCAATTCTGAGATGAAGCTGAAGGAGAAAGCGATGCATATCAGGAAAATAGAACCATTTATCATTCTATTACTTTCACAAACACTGGAAAATGAACATGAAAATATAAATTCTACATATTAATGACCATATATAATCTCTAGAACATCTGCTGGAAAGAAATTTAATTCATCTCTCAATTAAACCTTCTATGAACAAATATATGATGCATGCCATATAATTTAGAAACAAGGTTACAGAGTTAGTAAATTTATGGACGATTCTTCTTCACTTGTCTTTCTCTAATGGTATAAGAAAATAAAAATGGATACATAACTAATTAGTATTGATTTTTTTTTTCAATTTTTCAATTCAATAAAAAAACTTTCTTAATTTCAATTATAAATTATATAATTATAAATTATATTATAATAATATAACAGCAATTATGAGTCTATGTAAACCCCCGAACATAAGTTGTTACACAGCTCTAGTTATCTAATGAGGTATTTTATCTATCTAGATATGATGTCCATAGGGAATCAGCAAGAAATTATCGTGTTTCAATTTTTCATTGAATAGATTAAAATTAAGGAAACAAAACTTTTAGACTCAAAACAAACTTTCCAAGCTCATAACTGTTTTAAGATTCTTGAAGTTCTTTGTCTTTCCTTTGTGCCTCCACGTGGGAAGAAAAAGGGCTTCCTTTACAAGTCTCACTGAATATTATTATTGTTGATTGACTAGGAACTTAAAAGAGAACGTAAGTTACAAGACAAATGATTTCAGATCCAGGGTTTTTGATCAGTCAAACTTAATTTAGAACGATGCAGCTATAAACCATTACCAAGTCAAATATCTGACCCGGAACAAAAGGGAAAAGAAAATAAAAGTGTCAAAATATTTTTTCCATTTGATTCTACTCTTTATGGAAGAAAGGTGAAGTAAAGAAGAAAAGCAAGCTAATAAAGTGCAGAAGAAATAGATAAAAAAGAAGATACCCCTTAGATTTTAATTTTTACAAGATTAAAAATTAGTGGTTGTGAAAATTGCATGTTTAAGCTGATAAAAACAGGCTATGAATGAAAATTTTTGAGGTTGGATGAAGTGAATACCATCTCTTGGCTTACATACCACTAGTGTCAAGAACTTAAAACTGAAATAACTTCTATGTTCAATAGACTGAACCACTTCCCAGCAAGTTATTTGTAGCAAAGTAAACCTTACACTGTGACTAATGGAACCATTGTAGCTGTATGCAGCTTTTGAGGAATCATAATCCAGGCCATACTGGAAACTCTGATGTTGCTGCTGCTGCAAGTGATCTTTGGCTTCTCCAGACTGAACTGGCACAACACTGTCACCCCCATAACTCTTATGTGGAACACCATAATGTTGTTGCTGCTGGTTATACTGGTCAATGAATTGATTCTCAATACTTGAATTGTATTCCACGAGGTCCAGATACTCATCAACCTCCCCGCCCAACAAGAACCCATTATTCTGGTTGTTATTTTTCCCAGGATTCAGCAGTAACCATGACGCTGCCTCATCTTCATCCTCCTCCGCAATTGTTTCATCTCCCTCTGTGGCCATAAAACCGTCTTCGGTTTCAGCTGCTGATGCCATTTTTCGTCCACCTTGATCAGTGGCCAAGGGGCCATATAGGCACCCTGAAATTGGAAGAATTGGGACACGGTGGTGGCGACGTGCAAGTGGATTGGCAGAATGGATTTCAGCATCACATGTAGTACATAAGGATGCAGCGTCTGCCCTGCACAAGAAGGCAGCAGGTGCACGCTCACATGCCTCACACACCCACACACGTTCATGGCGCGAGGCCACCCGGTTTGCAGCATGCACACGGGCATCACATCCAGCACAGAGGTACGCTGAATCTGCTCGACAGTACACTGTGCAAGCTGCAGATTGGCATGTGTCGCATACACGTTCCCAATTGTTTCCACCGCCAGCAACATCACTAGTCTCTTGTTTCAACATCTCTTGACACACAAGCTCTCAAAACTGAACTAACTTTGAGTGTGAGCACAGTGAAGATAAGTGAGGAAGGGAGGTCTAGCTGTATGGAAGACCCAAGTGGGGTGGAGAGAATCCAGGGAAGACACATGGCAACAAATTAGTGGCTGCAAAAAGTCGTTACGTTATCTTGTGGTTAGCTTAGTTTTGGGGTGGGCCCGGGACCCACAGCTTCTGCTTTGGCTTTTGGAATAATGTAATGGGAAGGAAGTTGTAAGCTATTTCTTCAAGTAGATGAAAAGATTGTACTCGCCATTTTAGTTGATGGCACTTGGCAGCCAAGCATGCTTATGGGTCCACTGTAAATTGAAACAAAGATTCTGTATCGACGTTTGTCTTTCTGACATGTGAGAACCAACTGGCCACGTATCAGCTTTTTTGGATGAAACAGTTATGGTAGTCACTTTTAGTTTTCTATGGAAGAACGGTATTAGTAGTCTTTGTCTCCATTTCCATCGATAATAGTGCTCTAGGTTATTTGTTGGACAATGATCCTTTCCAATCTCGTTACCGATAAATCTTTCGGCAGACCTGCTTTTACTTCACGGTGTTTGATCAAAATCAGTCAGGACAGTTGGAACTTTATCTGGCAAACAAGAAAGAACTCTTTAAATGGGGTTCAAATTGTTGAACTTGTACATTAAGGCTTCATTTGGATTCACTTACAGCATAAGTGCAAGGAGAATTTTTATCTTTCTGATGCAATCGCACCATCTCATTTCGTTTAGATGTCCACCAATATAGTCTGATTAAACTCCTCTACTGCATTAGAGCAATAATTTTTCACCGCTAAAAAATGGTTCACTGAGTCACTGAACTGAACCATTTACTATAGTACCATCATTTTTTTTTTATTTTGTATTTATATTTAAATTAATTAATGTTTTATATTTTACTTGTTTAATGTTATTTTATTAAGTTTTAATTGATATAATTATATTATTATCAATTTTAAAAATATATATTATTTGACATAAAAATAATTTTTAATTATTTATTAATATTATAAACGTCAAATAATGTAAATTTTTTATTATATATAAATTTTAATATAATGTCTTTAATGATCATTTTCTTATTCATTATAATTCATCTTACTATTATTATTGTAATTACATCCAAACACATATTTTATCACATATTTTAATCTCATCGTTATAATAATTAATTTCACCTCCATCGTTATTTTCAATTTCATAAAAATTAATTTTATCGTTTATTCAAATGAACCCTTAATAATGATTCTTGAGATCTTCCTTTCAACTCCTTTACAAAGATTTACCGATTATTAGATACTGCAATGTAAAACAATTGTTGGAATGGTACGGACATATAACTGCATCAGCAATGCTAGTTTGGTGACCATTAATGACTGTTGCTGTCATTTAACCGCCTAAACTACCCTCATTCAAAGGTAACTCTAAGAAGGGGTGAAAAGAAATGAAGCACCATGGACGTTGGATTAATCAATAATTGAATTATTATAAATTATTCACACATATATATTATTAAGATAATCACGTATTTCATGACGGTTCAATTTAAATATATGAAAATGACATTTATTATAGATAAACAATGTAAAGTCAGATGATTATTGGGTGGTTTAATTTTCTCCAATGTGACAATACAACATGTACAATCAATTCTATTGATGGTTAGATATCAAGGGTTTGTTCACACTAACTTTGCTTTAATTACAGTAGTTGAAGTAGCCCCAACCACAAGACAACATTTCAAGCTGACTTATAGCACGTCAGTTGAGTTATGATCAGAACAGTGCTTACGTGGACATAAATAAGCAGCTTTCACCTGATGACAAAGATGCTGGCTCGGAAAACCGTAGAGAAAATTTATCCAACCAATAGAAATCTGCCATGAGCTACTAGATTAGGATGCACCTGCACCACAAATTTTGGGACAGTAGAGAGCTGAAACTGATCCCCTCAAATTATGGCCTCTTGGTTCCAACCAAAAAGCTTAGCTCTAAAGTGTGCTGATTGTGCAATTTGTTGTGGTCTTTTGCCCCCAACCATTTATGCTTAAAAGTTCAAATTGCATCCGGCCTTTTTGCCTTGTCTTAATCACTTCGATCATGATATAAATAAATAAATATATCTATTCAATAAAATAAAAATTATGTGGTCCTAATTAATAGTGCAGCCAACCCTTTTTATCTCTTATATAACTCCTTTTCGTAGCATGTAATCAAGAAAAAGAAATGACATAGAGAAAACAAATAAAAAAAGATGATATTAATTTTAATTATATTTAACGAGTGAACGATAACCACGAAATCTAGTATTGCTCTAGAGAGCTAACGATTTTCAGAGGAAGGTATATCCAACAAAATGGGAGAAAAAAACAACTGCCAACGAATTTGGATAAGGTCTGAGCTCTTCAACCAATTTTGTCCGCAGGGGATGGAAATCTCTAGCATATGACTGCATCTTTGTCTGGTTGTTTCAGGAACGAGGATTCTAGGAGATATCCCAACCAACTTTAACACTACGCTTAGGAAATAAGAAAAATAAAAGAAATAAAAAGATGTTAGAAATGCAAAAAAAAAATGTTGTGTTTCCTATAAAAGGAGAAAAATAAAAGATAAAATTATAAATAAATTGTTAATTTAATAGTGTCATAAATGCCATTTTGCATTTTACTTTTAACTATGTTGATTAAAAATTAACCAAAAATCCATAAGAACTAATTTATTTAGCATCTAATCACATTTTTTTTTGTAATTTGTCCTCGAATATGTGGTTAGACTTTAAAACCGACTTTCCTAAATCTTTCCTAAATTTTGATTTTTTCTTTTTTGGTTATTGGGCTCTTACAATTTCCATAAGAAAGCTCAAATTTCGATGTTTGGAGCCCAATGGACTTAAAATGGGAAAGAAGAAAACAAACTATTCATCTCACTAGTAAACATGGGCTTTCGTTTGTTTTGGAATGAAGAGAAGCTTTCCATTGTTGGGTCTCTTCTTTTTTCCCAAATCAGACCTGTTGTTGATTTTCTTAAAGAACAGTACCTGTATGATTTCTTCTTCAGCCAACTTAAAGTGGTGAGGATCAGAGGCCTCTGTGGCACCAAACCTGAATGGGAATTTTTAAAGCTAATACTTTCTCATTCCCCTGTCCTTGAGGCTTTGACTATAGTAAAATATGGAATTGAGAGGGTTACTGAATCATTGTTGCTGCATGTTGAGAGAGCTTCCGAAAATTTGAAGATTATGAGCTTAACATTGTAGGCCAGCTGTAACCATGCTGGTAAAAGGCTGTTTCAATCAATTGTTACTGCAAACCGAGCAGGGTTCAGTTTAGTTTTTATAAAGTTGAAATCTGAAAGCATTTAAGTTATTCACAGGTTGTCATTTAAGCTCATTAGATTATAATATTTTGGGCCAATATTCATTAGATTATAATTAAAAATTAATAAATTAAAATAATTATGAAATAAATGCATTTCAATTATATAAACATATGTCTCTACCATCTTGGATATATAAATTTAATAAGAAGATCATGGATATTTCCAAGCTTTGCTTTAATAGGCTTTGATACAGCAATTTGTTTCCTCTTCTTCCTTTTGTTCTTTCTGTCTTAATTTGGTGTTTCTATGTCTTTGGTGGAGGAATATGGTTTGGGGTTTGTTTTGTTTAGTAATAATTAGGATATGACACACTAGTGATAAGTTGTACCCATCAAAGTGATTATAATTCACTTCGGGAAACTGGCAAGCACAAAATGCATGAGCAACCAAGGATTGAAATGTGCCATATGCTCAACAGAAGGGGGAGATCAGTGAGGACAACGTCCTCTAGACTGTCCAGAATATCAATGTTGCCTGTATGCTTTGTTTTCTTTATTTTGTACCAGTTATTATTTGTTACCTGAACCTCCTGTCCAGTCCTTTCCATTTATCTATCCTCTAAGAAAATATCTATGAATGAAATAAAATAAAAAAAAAAAGCCAAAAAAATAGTGTCAGGGGTTTATAGTAATTGCGCGATTACTCATCTTAATTAAGAATTCAAGCTCAATAACTTTTATTACCGTGCACACATGTATACATACACACATATATGATCATTTGAGAATAAAAATAGTATATAGAGTTAGAATACAAATAGATGAACAAAGTTGGTTGAGGAACAAGCTAAAATTGTTGGTTATTCTTTCTCACCAATCCCACTACAACATGCTAGAGAAATCAATAGTCAAATCTCGAGAAACCACACAAATCTGATCAGTTCCAACATAGTAGGATATCCGAAAAGTTGTTGGGTCAATGATGTTTGAACCGAACCCTGCAGCAGAGTTAGAATTTTTGTAACCAAGCATATATAGTAGGATTATTTAATAGAGTACTAATAGAGAAGGTCCCAGCCAGTTGTAACAGTGCAACAAGAAGTAATGGGGATACCTTGAATTAGCAGAGACTCTTTTACGCCCTTTCTTTTCAAATTAAGAGTCCCAAAAAGATGATTTTGAAGATTGGTGGCAAGTCTCTCTGTATAATGATAGCTCCGTAGCTGTGTCGCAAGCTGATAAACCTTGGAGCCTGGAATGAATTTTTTTTTACCATTATTTGGGCCCTGCATGCTCAGTGAAGCTACTTCCCTTTGTAATTGTATTACAACTTAAGAATATTATGGCTTATTTTGCTTTAAAAACAAGATAGTTCTACCAACATTATAATACAATATTGTATAAATTAGTTTAGATACGATGTCCAATTGCATATTGGTAGTGCATGTATACCTACTCTTTTATGTATATTTACAATTGGACTCCATGTTGTTTATGAATTGAGACATTAATTAAAAAAAGAGGAAAAAGGTAATATTTGAATTCATCAAGTTGGTTGTATACTGAAAATGCCTTTTAGTATCATAAAAATTTCCTTCATCTTTTGGATTCTCTGAGGAAGGAGATGAGCCTTAGAAATTGGGTAGGAGTAGAAACTGGACCACATTCACTTGGTACATAAGACTATGGAAGCATCAGACAAAAGTAAACAAATCCTGTATGCTTAAACAAAATGAAAATTAAAATCTGAAAAAAAATTATCTTCCTAGGGGAGATTGTTGGGTTTTGTTTTACTTTTACTTTACTTTTCCTTGTGCTATGATGTGTGTTCATGAGAGTATCTCACCCTTGAAACTGAAGAAAAAAAAATGGAAAAGTTCGATGAAGTAGAGCTTTCTGAAAGTGGCTTCGCACTTCTGTTACGCGTTCCCCCATTGATTAAAATACACGTGTATAAACCCAGACTAAAAGTAACAGTATTAAAAATAAATATATATAAAATTTTTGTCAAAGTAAAAAAAAAAAAGGACTAAGCATTGATTGGTTTGGGAGGGGGGTTGATTCATTTATATATGAAGGTGGGAACTTGTCTTTGTGCCTTGTTATTAGTGCATCAAATTTTGAAGAGGGTTTCCTTCCTTTCCTTCTCTTTGTCTGTCTGTCTATCTCATATGTTACAATCTATTTGTCTCTGGTAGAGTTTGATATAATATTTATAATCAGTTTGGGTTCATTGAATAAATATTTGTTGGAGCCTTGGGAATTCAGTACTTATTAGAAAAAGATGGGAAGACAACCATGTTGTGACAAAGTTGGGTTGAAGAAAGGGCCATGGACTGCAGAGGAGGATAAGAAGCTTATTAACTTCATCCTCAACAATGGCCAATGCTGTTGGAGAGCTGTTCCTAAGCTTGCAGGTTTCTCTCCCATTGTTTTCAGTTTCTTTCTCTCACCCACATTTCGAGACAGAAAGAGAGGGAATCATAACAAATTTGGATTTTTATTCAAGTTGTCGGGGAAGAAGGGTATCTTTTGTTTTTTTCTAGAATGTAGAAAATTTTTTAGTCTTGTGAATCGTTTTTTTTTCTCAAATAGATCATTTGTACATCTTTCTTACTTTCTTTTCTCAGTTTTTCATGAAGCAAAAACATTGCTCAAGCTGGTTTAGAAATCATTTGTACTTGTTTATGCAATTCATTTAGCTTATTATTTTTCCTTTTTCTGTTTAATGGAAGGATATAAAAATGAAGATGGGGCTTGGCAACTCGGCATAATGATTAGGAATGGCAAGAGTCAGAAAAGCTGACCACTAAGGCAATAATTTTAATTATTTACTCTGGAATATGAATTTGTTGGATGTGTCATTGCAGGATTGTTAAGGTGTGGGAAAAGTTGCAGACTGAGATGGACAAACTATCTTAGGCCTGACCTGAAAAGAGGACTTTTATCTGAATATGAAGAGCAAATGGTCATTGATCTCCATGCTCAACTTGGCAACAGGTTCCCATCTTTGATAGTTTCACCATTCCATACTCAGTCAGCCCCATGTACCCATTTCTTTATTATGCAGTACTCATCAATGTTTCTTAGTCTAAAGATTATATATATAAAGGGTAGAGATAATTCTTTAAAAATAAAAAAAATAACCTGATAGCTTTTGATAACTGGAGCAAATTTGTTTTACGTTGAGCTTTCTTGTGGCCATAAAAAGCCATCCTTCTAATTTGTCTCCTTTATTATCTCACTTGATGTTATTTTTGTCTTCTTTTCCACTGATTTGTTTTTCTTTTTTTTTTTTTTATCATTTTTGCAGATGGTCTAAGATTGCTTCTCATCTCCCTGGAAGAACTGATAATGAGATCAAGAACCATTGGAATACTCACATAAAGAAAAAACTGAGGAAAATGGGCATTGATCCTCTCACCCATAAGCCATTATCTACCACTGAACAACAACCCCAGCTACCCTACCACCACCACCAGCAGCAACAAGGGGAAAAGAAACAAGTTTCAAAGGCTGCTGTCAAGTCTCAAGTGGACAAAACCAAGGAGCCAGAAACATCCTTACAATCCACAATAACTGAAGCAAAGGAGGAAGATAAGAGCATGACAACTCCATTTTTTGAGCCAATGGAGATGATGATGAACAATAATAATGGTTTTTGCACAGATGAAGTTCCATTGATTCAACCCCATGAGATTTTGGTCCCTAATTGTGCACCATCAACATCATCTTCCTCTTCCTCTTCTTGTGACTCTTCCATGTTCCTTGAAGAATTTCAGTTCCCTGATTTTGGATGGCCCTCTGGTTGCAACACTAGCAGCAACAATAACAACGACCTGAGCTTGTGGGATGATGATTTCAGCATTTGGGATTTGCTAGTCAATGATGATAGTGACAAAAAGCAAGCTCTTAATTCATTATCATCTCCTCTAATTCAGTGCCCAAAAATGGGTGTTGATCAAGATTCTTGGACATATGATCTCTTATGATTCGATTTTGATTTCTTTTTTACTGTGGGTTTTATTTGCAATTTGGCAGTCAGTTGCAGAAAGAAAAATAAGATATCCATCACTTCTTTTTAGTCTTTTCCTAAAAAATAATTTTTTTATTTGTATATGATGAATTGAAGAGAAAATTTCAATGTGTTGTTGTCAGTTCAATTTAATCTTATTTAATAAGAATGGGATTTTGTGAAGAAACCTGCTCAAGTACTCAATTACTTTGTTAAAAAAAAAAAATGACTAAAATAATAAAAAAAATTTCTGAACTTTATAATTTTATTTAAATAAATTTTATATTGTTATTGAATTCAAAATAAGTTTTTAATCTTTAAATTGAATCTAAATAAGCTTCTAACATTTAATTTATATTTAAATAAATTTTTAAATTTTTAATTTATACTTAAATAAATTCTTAATATAACTCATTTTTTCATTTAAAATAAAAACTTATTTGAATACAAATCAAAATATAAAATTTATTTAGATACAATAAAAATATGAGTTTATTTAAGAAAAGTAAATAGTACATAAATTTTTTTTAGTATTTTAACCAAAAATTATTTTCAGTCATTTGCAAACTGATTTATTTTTATTTAAATTCATTAGTTTTATAAGAAATATTTTTAGGCTACAAACTAGGTATTCCTTCAGTGATTCCAATGGCGTGATGGTAGTAGGCTTACCTAAAATACATTGACATGAGACAAAAATTTTTATGTTTAGAGCCAAACAATTACAAAAGAAAAAATTATTATTATTGAATAGTATATTTTGTAAATAATTATTTTGTATTATATTATTCATTTATGGACGAGCAGTAGTATATTATTCTTAAACCCTAAACACTAAAAAAAGATTTTTTTTTTTTCAAAATATATGTATTTATGTTTGCATTTGATCACACTTTGGGTTTACTTGGAAACCAATATTACAAAAGATTGCTTGGTCGTGTTAGCCAAAACCGTAGATTACTAGTAACAATGACATTGGTCCAACCATTTATATATATATCAACTACAGCTTCTGAGAAGCTTCTTGACCCCAATTAATTTGCATTAAATTGAATATTATTTTTTGCTGTTCTGCCACCACATTTTTCTATTATTTTTTTTCTTTTTTCGTTTGTTTGTTTCTTTTTTTTTTTTTAATATATTAGCATTTGTTTCTCTATATTCATATTGCTATTTCTTGTAATTGAGATTCAATTGTAAAATAAAATAATAATAGTTTCAATTCAATTGTAAGAAGGTGAAAATAGAATAGAAGTTTAAGGGTCAATATCCAATACTACAATGTTTATTTCAGGTAATGCGTGTCCTATCTTGTGAATGAAATTATATAGTAGGAAATTTTAATATAAAAAGAAAAAAATTAAAAAAAAACTCAACAAATTTACATATATACTTCAACAATTAAATTAAAATTAACATATGAAAATTGAGAAAATATAATTAATAGATGAGAACTGGAAACAACTGTCTGTGTATTATATATCTTATTATAAAGGTTGACTAATCTCCCCAAACACAACTATAAAGGTTAAATTGCTTAATTTTTCTTGGAATGCCTGCTAAATAAGTGGTATATAACATTTATAAAAATTGGTCACATCAAAGGCCAGTGATTAACACTCGTTTCTTGATTAAAAAAATTATTATTTGAAGAGAAAATCAATAAAAATATCAAATAATAATGTCGAAAGTTAATTTAAAAACAAAATAAAAGGGTTGACTCCAGAAATTAAAACTTGCTAGTCTCCTAAATAAGTTGTCAGATGCTAACTGTTGAGACAGGACATCATACACCATGTCCGGTAGGAATACTTTAGCCTTTGCCGTCTTTGATTTTCTCTGTAACAACTTTTACATTCTTGACTTGAGAATTCAATTCCATTGTGTTGACTATGAAAATTTTCATAAAATAATTGTTTTTTTATAGATAAATTTGAGTGAGATAAGTTGTTAATTTTTTAAATTAAAATAAGATATATTATATCCGATAATTTAAAATAAATAATTAAAAATTATGCATATGAGATGATTCAATAAATATTTATCAATTAAATTCAAATCCAAAATTTTTACATCTAGGAAAACTATTTTTGCTTGTTTTATCAATTTAGTTTTTATTATTTGTATATTTTAACATAGTTTGTGCATAGTTATTAGATAAATACTAAAAAAAATATATGATTAGATAAATTTAAAAATATATAATTTGATTAATTATTAATTCAATTGATTTATAAATTAACATTACAATCAAATCAATAAATTATGAGATAAAATTTAAATCTATCGCTCTTCTTAGGGTGGTGAATCAATTATTACTTATCACATTATGAATTAAGTGGAATTTTATATTGGTTTGTGTAGTTTTATTTATTGGTTTTTTCTTAAATGTATAATATTTCAGTAAATTATAACTTTATTTAAAAACAAGTAGATGTCAATATATCTTAAAAATAGAAGTCCAAAAATAAAAATGCACAAACTAAAGCTATGGCATAACCAATCGATCTCCTTCACAGATAATTTTCCCCAACTTTTTTATTACAATGTGACAAGTGGCATTCTCTCCCAAACTCCAAAATCAATGTTGGAAAGCTTAAACTCAAAGTCAAATCCAACAAAGCACTTGTCATTTTGATGTTTCATTAATCTCAGCTAACGCCCATATTTTTTCTTTGTTTCTGTCAAATTAGCTCAACAACTTAAAACCAGCGTGTGCAAATTAATTAGTTACAAAAGATCTGATCAATATTTTCTGTTTATTTTGAAGGGATAAAAAACTCTTCCTTGAAAACGACTTTTCAAAATCACTCAAAAGAAATTCAATTAATTTTGATTTTGGAATTAATTATTCTAGTGTACAAAAAATATAATTAGACAAAACTCACTCGTTTCACTTTTGATTGTTTAATAATATATTGCATGTATTCACATATAAATAAGTTATTTTTATTTATAAATTTGTTCTATCAAATTTTACTATTACCTAATCACTTTTACTAAAAATTTTATAAGATTCATTTAAAATTCATTTATTTGATTATTTTACTATCGATATTTATTTTATTAATGAAAAACAATTGAACGAAGCCTTGAAATTTTTATTAATGTTTTTATCATAAAATAAACACATTAAATCTAGCTACCTACTCATGAAAGGATTCTTTAAAAAAAAAATTTATAGTAATTACTCAAGAATTGCATAGAAGAAATACTTGTTGATAGTATTATTCATAGGAATCATTAGGTCGATTTTATTTGTAAAGAGTCCGGGGCGTATTAGAGTCGCTTGCAGCTACCAACCACGATTGTCTAAATGTGACTCAATGATTTGGTAGACTTTGACTTTGGGGACAACAAAGAGCAAAAAGTCATGGTGGGATCCTTCATTGTCATGCCCCACTGGTTACCAACATGTATATTTTCTAAATATTTTTTTCATAGTCGATTTTCGAATGCTAACCACTTTGCAACCAAATCCATTGTTGATGAATTAGCAAAGATTAATCATGACATGAGCATATATTGAAGTAGGTGTTCAACAATAGATAAAGAAAGTGTGTAATAAAAAAATGCACATGTGAAAAGGAGTACATATGTTCCCATAACAATGATTGCCTTCCTAGAAAATTTTACTCAAATAAGAGAGGGATAAGAGTAGTGGATGAGTGAATGGATTGGAAAAAAATTTATAAAAGCTTGAGATGAAGCCATTTGGTATAGCATAAAGTTTATTTGAGAGAGAAAAAAAAATGAAGTTGGCACTTGACATTAATATATATATTTTATAAAAAAAATCATGGTTTAAAATAGAAAAAAGTTGTTAATGATAAGATTTGAATTTTATTTTTTAATATATATAATTGTAAGAATAGATTGAATTAAAATTAAAATTTGATATATATATTTTATTTAAAAAAAAAGAATAAAACAATGGGCAAATAATATTTTTAAAGGAAGTGATGATTTGTCAGCCATTTTTTACATTTTTTTTTTCAGTTCTCCTGGAGATTAGGGCAAATCTGGTTAGACGACATGAAAACTTTTAAGGCATGCTATCTCGGTCGCCCTACGAGCATGTTTACCATTGGCCATTTTAGTGGATTTTGGGGCCCCTTCTGCCTCCACTTTATTTCAAATGTATATATAAATTATATATTTTTGAGGCATTTTCTAATTATTAATCAACTGAATCAATGCTCTAATGAGTGGACATTCAATCTAACTTCAAAACCATAATAGTCTATTTATCCCTTTCATATATGAAATAATAATTATAAGTAACCCAAGATGTCATCGTTTCGCAATGCTCTTGTCATGTTGATGGAAATAAGGTTTAAAAAAATTAGGGCTTCAATAAAAGATTATATTGTTTAACCCCTTTCGATGATAAACTTTTTAAACTTTACAACAACAGAAATTAATTTACTATCACATGTTCATTTAATTATTATATTAATTTATTAGTTCTTTTAATATAACTTAATTAAACATTTCATATGTGAAATTTAAAAATTCGTAAAAAATATTAAACTACTACAACTTTTTTTTTTTTCACTTTATCTTGTTTCTTCCAACGAAAATGAATTGCACTTGAATTTGGTGAAATTAAAGTGATTAATATACAAATGTGTGCATGGTATAAAGTTTCCAATGGACTAGAAAAAGCAAACAGATAATTGATACGTACTTATTGGGTCCAAAACTGTGGAATGATAAAGTGGAGCATAAAAAAATGTTTTTTCCTCAAACTTTTGCTTGCCACTACATCATCAAATTTAGAGGATATGAACTTTTTTCTTAGGCCATAAGAGCCCCACAAAAGGGGCATGGAAAATTAGAGCTTATGCAGCAAACTTTCCCCATTTTTTTCATGTCCACCGCTTTCTTTCTTTCTCATGATCTATATACATACATATATATGTATAAATCTTTACCTATATTCAGGTTACGATATTTTTTTTATAAAAAAATATAATTATATTTCAGCACCATCCATTTTTATTCAAAAACTTTATCTTCTTGGATACACTGAAAGCTTCTACACTGTTCTTCAATTGAGTAAAGGTGGTAGCATTTTTTAGGGGTAATGAAAAGGAGACATCATATTTTTGGAGACCACACATTTTATTATTTTGGGGTTTCAAATATTTTATGTAACTACTTGGATAAGATTAAGACACATGACCCATTAAAGATTTTTCAATTTGGCAATTTTTTCTTTCCCTTTAGTCTTTGAAATGATCAATTTGATTTTGCCCGCAGGTCTAATCTGTATCAATTATTTTATAACTCATAATTTTTTTGCAATATTAATGTTTCTGTTTGAGTTTAGATGTCATCCATAACGTCATGAACACTGTTTTTGTTTTTCTTTGTTTGATCTTTTTCAAAGATAGATTTCCGACAATTCTGCATGCGCATTTGTATTATTTTTATGAACAAACTTGCGAAAGCAATTACAGCACTTGGGTTGATCTTATTCAATGCACTTGTAAACGAGGAAAGTGATTTGGTTATCTCCTTTCAATCTAAATTTCACATTATTTTATGCTGTCTTTAGTTGAATTCGCGAATAATTTATTTGTATTGATGTCTAATTGTTTTACACGCTTAATCTCTTATTTTTAAGAGTTGGATTTTTTATAGTTATAGATGTTGTGACGATTGTATTAAACAAATTTATTTTTATTTTATTTTAAAAAGTTAAAAGCTAATGTTTCGATGAAAAGTCATTTTTTAATTTTATCAAATTCACATATAATCGTGATTGATTCAATCATTCAGATTAAGTTTTAGAGATTTGAATGTGATACTAAATGGATGAAACTTTATATCAAAAGTATCATCTGAAAACCTTCAAATTTATCAAGGTATTAAATCAAATGGATTGAACCTTACATCAAGAGTATCATCTGTAAACCCTATCAAGGTAGTAAACGATAAAATTCAATCATTTGTTAGATTTAATTACATGCTTTTGACTTAATTGGAAAGGAAAAATTTGAAGTCTCAATTAGAAAATCATCTAAAAGTGTAAACAGAAAAAATTTTGAACTTCCACTTCACTAGTCGATATTAAACCGAATGGCATCCTAATGTATGCCTGCTGTCTATATCTGTCTAATCTATACGAAGATGTTAGAAACATTTCGTTCGTCCGTGTGCCTAAAGATGTAAATCATTTTGCATATTCTCTAGCTAAGATGAGCGTAAATCACCCCACATACGTAATCGTGTGGCTTCAATTTTGTAATCCTTTCTGTTTTGATAAAATTTCAACTTTCAAAAAAAAAAAAAAGTGTGCGCGTCTGAATCTGTGTTTGTGTTTGTCGATCATAACCAAAGAATGATTTTTTTTCAAAAAAAGGCAAAGTATAGTTATGAAAACTGGAGGATTCAGAATTTCCCATTTAGCTAAATACATGAAAGCAATAATTAGACATTTTCCTATTTCTAAGAGAAACATGTAAACTGGAGTTTGAACTCAATTCGTTAGCGGTTGATTGCTTAAAAGCCTTCAAAATGTTTCTTTGTACATGTTCACGGTTCAAATCTCTAATCAGAATTCCAGTTTAATCAGTGTCTTCTCACCATCCCTATATTGAATGACATCCTCCACGAGACTGGTTGAAACAATAGTCCCACCGTTGTACCCATCTACTAGCAGCTTTCCTATTTTTGATCTCCATTCCGAGCTGTCACTCTCGTTCTTCCGATCATGAACAACTCTGTCACAGTAGTTGAGCATTGTTCCCAAGCCAGTATTTGGCATCCAACCATACTCCATTAACACCTTTGCTTCACCTTCAGTCAAGTCTTCTCCAACCTGAACCAAAGATAAATAAGATGCAGTTACTTTAATGAAACGTCCCATTATATCAATTAACATAGAGATGCAGTCAGGTCTGCTTCCCTTGTCTCCAAATCACACAAAAAATCTGTCAAATTGATGTTCTCAATTTTTTATTATGCTTTACTACATTTTTATAAAACAGAACCCATAAAAAAAAATGTTTGATGCATTTCTTGTCATTTTTCTGCAAATGAACTTAGGAACCTCTTCTTTGGAAAAACAAATGCCTTTTGAAGTTCCAGCAAGTTGTTTTTCCTCTTGCTTAACAATAGCAGTTGAGTTTTACGTAAGATACAAGTAAAACTATAATCATGAGCTTAGACAGAGAACATCTTTTAAACAAAGGAAAATAAGCAAGGAAATCAAAATTATAACCCAATTATTCATGAAGAGCTCTGTGCAGAAAACAAATGAATTACTCTCACACAATTAACATATAGCCAAGCATGTGGACTGATAAAAACCAGATTAACATTCCCCTTTCTTTTTCGGTAATCCAAACTCATGAATAAGCAATCATACAATTTCTCCCTTTAATAATTTTATAATTTGTCCCTTCTCTGTAGTTATGATAGTAAATTGTAAACTGCTCTAGAAAAACTGATAAAAAATTATAAAATTCATAAATCCATTTGCACTCTAGCAATCATCTAAATAAAAGGAATGAATTATTACCGACAATCGTTTGTTCTCGATCAGCGTAATCCTGCCACAGCTAGTAAGCTTCATGGCAGTCACCAATCTCTTCAACTGCCAGTCAATGGGTAAGGAATCTAACAGCTCAAAAAAGTATGTTGCATAACCATATTCTGGGCGTTCAAGTACTATTCTGCATTCAGGGCAATATAAAATATTGCATCATCCAAAATAATAAATTGAAAAAAGCAGACTTCAAAACATAATTCAAGAAGTAGATTATTTACCTGTGATGTCTTTTAAAGACAAATATAAATGACTGAAGATCTCGGCACCAACCCCATTCAACTGGCCATCTACGAAACTGCAGATACCGGGTCTGCAAGAGTAGGAAAAAGGAGAAAAGTTAAAAAAATATATAAATTAAAAGAGCAATTAATGACTGAAGACAAAGTAAACTTGTTATGGAGTACAAATTCAACATATTTATGCCGTACAAAGCTTGTTACCTGTTCCACAAGTGAGAATAGGCAAGCCACGCAATAACTAGGTTTTGAGCCCTTTGAGCATCGTAAAGTGGCAAACCTCAATAAGGAGCTGGGTTGAGAGAATAGCTGTCCCAAACATTATTAATAGAAAAGCTAACATCAGAAGCCATTCGGAAGGAAAAGAATTTTAAATCCAATGTGGCAAATAGAAGTTTTGGAAAATAGAGAAATCTCAGTTCATTGATAATTAATTCCTGCTATGCAGACTGTTAATCCTTTTCATATTGTCAAAGAGAAACTAGAGAATAAATTATTCATATGGAGTCCCCTTTAAAGTTGGATGAAAAAATAAAATTGTCTTTTGAATAGCAGGGGTGCCTCTTAAACTCGAACAGACCAAATTAAACACATCTTCAAGGTATGATGTGTACATACAACAACAACAACAACAACAAAAAAAAACTAAGCCTTATATCCCATACTCTGAGGTCACCTAAACTAAAAGCCGTAAGCAGAAAAGAAGTTGTGCCTATCTGCTTTGGGAGCAACTTAAAACATATTCAATTAGGACAATTCTCAGCAATGATTGGGAAATAATACTATTAAATCTGTTGACCGCTCCATTTTTAATTTAAATGAAGTGAACTTTACTTGTTGGCTTATGTATAGATAAACCAAACATTAGCGCTTAGTTTTTCAACTTTTTGTAAGTATCCTTAGAAACTGATCTGTCAGATTCCTTTGAATTAAGCATCAAAACACATTAAGGAAACGGCAAAAATAAAACTGCACAAAATAAGTATAGAAGGCAATAACCCTTTTGAACCTTTGTCATCACAGCTTCAAGCTCTGAGAAGCTGCCTTCGTTGAATGATTCATCTAAGGCATCATCATTCTCTGACTCCCCATAAAGCTTAATTTCATCAACTGAAACACCATTATCAAGCAAAACCTGCAATTGATATATTTAAGAAACCTAAAGATGACAATCCAGCCCTAGTAGCTTCAAATTACATAAACAACCACCCAGTTGACATTCCTATAGAAAATCAACCCGTGTTTCACCGTAAAGAAGAAAGTATAATGCATACACTACCTTGAGAAGTCCAGGTGCGTCTTCTTCTAAAGCTGTTAGAACTGAATCCCTGAAATTAGTTTCACAAGCAATAGATTCCTGAGACAACGATCACAGAGAAGCGCAATTCAAAAACATTGGATATAACTAGAAGGCAAAACAGATCCTACGTGGCAGTCTTCTTTCTTTTCCTTGGACGGTTTACCCTTAGTGTTTCGGCAGATTCAGAAACAATGGAGCTAAACCCACAGGCTGCAGGATCAGTTTTCCTCAAGCACTCAAAATTCCTGGAAGCCTTCAATTCAAACTCCTCAACTGATGTCAGCAGCTTCATCCGATCTCGTAGTAGCATATAGTCTATCCTATCAGAGATGTCCTCTTCATACTTTATTGATACCATGTTGTCCGAAGTGTTCTTTTCTGGATTTTGCAAGTTATTGTAATCCAATGGTTCAACTTTCACTTTGACAGAAGTATTCAGAGTTGAATTGTATATGTTATTTGTACTTGCAGGAACATAATCATCTCCATCATGTGATTTGAACTCCAAGGATGTTCTCTCAGAGGGACATATTATGTTGCTTTCTTCCATTCTATTTTCTGACCTAGCTGCCTCAGTCCCTACACAACAACCAGGCAATAGTAAATATTGTTACCTGTAGCAGACATCCAACAAACAATATAATCCATTGTACCAGTGGCAGAAGTTCTTTGAAGATCAGAAGCACTTCTATTAGGAATGACATTAAGTTCATTTCCAACCAACCAGGATTCTCCATTAACAAATTGAAGCTCTTCTTTGTTCCTCCCAGCAGAGTATTCCAAACCAGATGAACCATTCACTGAACAACTAGAAAGATCCGAAGCACTTCCTACAGGAATGTCGTTAAATTGATTTCGAGCTGTCATACATTCTCCATCGATAGGCTGAAGCTCTTCTTTAATTATCTTGGCAGAGTATTCCATAAGATCTTCTGCCAACCCCACAGAGGTACCCTGTGTACCATTAATTGACATAAAAATCAGAAAATGAACAAAAAAAAATCCAAAAAGGAGAAGGAAAATGCTTGAATATGAGCTTACACCATATTACTCAAAACAACAAGATTGATCCATAAACCATTGAGCTAAGAAGTCAAAGTTCAAGCTTCAGATAATACTGTTATCCCCAATTTAACAAACAATAACCAATACAAAGATATTTCGCAAAAAAAGGAAAAAAGTCACATTAAAACTTGCATTCACTATTCAATCATTTTCTTCATAGAAGAGGTAGTGGGTAAGAAGAAATTACAAAACACAATTAACAAAAATTGAAACAAAGTTTTCCCATAAAACTAGTATAAACAATGTACAAGAACTACCATGTTCTAAGCATGTCCAGAACTCTTTGAAGACAAACAAAGGTTTTACTTCCAACATAAAAAAAGACAAGATAATTTCCCTCTGGAACTGGTTTTGCCAATTCCAGCAAGGCAAGAGAAGAGAAAGCAATGAGAGAAAAAACTCAGATTCAACTTCCAGAACTCTTTGAAGACAAACAAAGGTTTTACTTCCAACATAAAAAAACACAAGATAATTTCCCTCTGGAACTGGTTTTGCAAATTCCAGCAAGGCAAGAGAAGAGAAAGCAATGAGAGAAAAAACTCAGATTCAACTTCTATTCCCCATTTAATCCTTGTTCTCATAGAAGAGGTAAGGGAGTGGTCCTAGAGGATATACCAAAAAATATTTATAAAGTACAATAAATAAAAACTGAAAATGTAGTTATCCCGTCAAACTGGTGCAGAACTTCTATTGCATTCGCCATGATCCTGCCTGCAAACTTTGAAAACAAAGATAGATCATACTTCTAACTTGTAAAAAGGAACACAAATTACCTCAAGAGCTGGCTTTTCCAATTCCGTTAGTTTCCTGTAAATTCACACATAAAAATTAACTATTTGTTAAACACTGGCAAGTTTTAAAAAGTACAACATATGGACCCAATGCCTAACTTGAAATAAGCAATAATCACCAGAAACAAAATGGCACCTTTTTAGAAGTAATTTTTGTCTTTCTTTCAATACAATGTGGTCAAGTTCATCAAATGTAAACTCACTGAGCCTTTTATCCATGGCATTCTCAGCCATAAGACCAGTATTGGCAGAACTATTTCTATCATCTTTTGATAAACTGAACAGCATGTTATCTGCACAGTCAGCATTTTTAATAGCAGAAGCATTCAATGGCATGGGATTTTGAAGAAGAGGGATGCCAACATTGATTTTATCCAGTCCAGAAGCATCAGCATCAGCATCAGCTTCAGTACCTTTCAGCTGATCTGCTTGACTTCCTTCGCTGTTGCCATTAATAGGCAAGCCTACATCTTGGCAAGAAGCTATATCACCAGTACCAGCAGAACTATTAGTATCATCTTTTGATAGACTCCGCAGCATGTTATGAGCACACTCAACCTTTATAATATCAGAAACATTTGACAGCACAGGATTTGGAGGCAGAGGGACGCCAACATTAATTTTTTCCAGTCCAGAAGCACGAGCATTATCTTCAGTACCTGTCAGCTTGCCTGCTTGACCTCCTTGGCTGTTGCCATTTATAGGCAAACCTACACCTTGGCAAGAAGTGGTATACTGAGAACATCGAGCAACTGCACCAGAATCTAAGGAATGTTCATTGGTTGCAACTTCATTGGTTGCATCAGCAGTAACTTTCCAATTAGGACCGTCTTCTTTTGGCAAATGTTGATCCACCTGATCTCCGGCAGTGCAAGGAGGGAGAGAGAGAAGGCCCTGAATATACCAATCTCCAATATATATAACATGGGAAAGAAAAAAAGAAACAAACAAACAAGAGAGTCAAAACATAAATACACACAGACAATAATTGCCCTTTTTTTCTGACCAGAAATAATTGCTAATTTGAAATTCACATAAAATGACAATATTTCTAGTTTTATCTTCATTTAGCATCCAACTTATAGTGAAATCTCATTTCAACTACTGACGATAAAGCTCATGTTTACTGACAGACGTTCAAATGTTCTAAGCAAAGTCCACTTTAGTTCAACAGATGGAATCACCGATCAACAAAGCCATTAGATTAACTAAACTCAACGACCAGAGAGATAGACCTATAATTAAACAATAAACCACACAAACTAAGAAGCTTTCTTTTCAAGTCAGCCTTTGAAATTGATATTATTCCATACTAAGTTACAAAACTATGCCATTGATTCATTTTGTTTCGTTTTTTGAATAATCTTCATTTAGCTTTACAGCAAAATTTCTTCAACTTATGATGTCTATATCAAAGCATCAAAGTAGACACTTAAATTTTCAAACTTGATCACAAAAAAAAAAAAAAAACCAAATCAATAATTACCATCAAAAACCCTAAAATCCCATTTTTATATACTAAAACTAAAGCCAACAAGCAAATTTCGTCACAAAAACAAATAATTTAATGAAATATACTGGACATGTAAGTAATTACCAGGGAATTGGAGCTTTTAACTTGGTTTTTAAACGAAACGGTGGAAGAAAGTAATAATTTTCGTCTTGTTGATAAAGGAACATGTTCAAGCAACTCTTCAAATTCACCCTCAGGAACACAAAGACAATCCATGGATTTTTCTTTCGCTACATCAAATCTAAGAAAAGGACAGAAATTATCAAATTAAAAGGAAAAATATCAAATTTAGGGTTTCCATAATCTCAGGTTAAAAAAAAAAAAACCGAAATTTGAGAGGCAAAGGCGCGTATAATGGCGAACGAGTGGGAAACTTTGATTGGAACTCGGCAGAGAGGGAGGAGAGAGTGAAGTTTGCAGAGGAGAGGAGGGATATGGCTGTTTTGCTTCTCTTGTTAAGTTTCTTTAAAGTGGGCCGTAGGCTACTGACGCAATGAGTTAGTACTTAGACTGTGGGCTACTAACCTAAAGAGATTGTTCTTGGGCTGTGGGCTGCTAGGCCAACGTTTTATGGCAATTTTTATTGAGTATTTTAAGAGTATTTTTTTAAATTACTATTATTAGTTAGTATATTCTTGAAGGTTAGAAATCATTCCAACATTGACAACTTCACATTTAATTTGCCATTCATTATTAAGGGTAAAGGTAAAGAATCTGTCCTATTATATGTAAGTCATAATAATGATAGTGATAATGATAAGGAAAAAGAAAATGACCGTTGAGACCAACTGATGGGGTTACCTTGGGTGCTTTTGTTTGTATCTAAGCAAAGGGTGCCCCACAAGCCCAAACTCTACTCCTTGTCTCAAACACCTCAAATCCATAGGTACCCAAAACCTGAGAAATGGACTGCAAATTATGAGCAAGCTGTAACGGCTAAATCCAACGAAATGAAGTAAAATCCAAATACTAAGAAGAAAAAGGTTCCTTGGCGTTGGGTTTTGGGTTTTCTCTCTACAAAAAGTTCTTTAAGATACTGTCCATTATTTGCTGTAACTGACAAACATGCTGCAGATGATATCTTAGCCGTTCATCTGCTGACAATTTCATTACATGTTTTAAGGCAGTTTTGAGTTATTTATGTCTTTTGTTTCTCCTAGCTTTACCCCACTTCCATTACTTTGTTTTTACTAGTTTCACAGTTATAAATTGTAGCCGTGTAGTTATAGCTCATTAGCTCTCCCTCCCTCAGTAGTCAGTCGCTCCCTTCTTTTTCTTCTCTTATTTTCTCACACCTTTGCCCACTTCCTTTTACTTGTTGCCGTTTTCCACATCTCACTCTTTTTCTTTCTTTCAGTCTTCTCTTCAGTCTTGAATCTTGTCTGTTTGATCAGAATCATTTTGACCTATGGCTTTGCTTATTCTTCTTCTTCTTTTAGCAGTTGCTCAAGCAATAGCTGATGAAGGTAAGGCTTTTATCTTTCTCTTTTCCATTTCTCAATGTCTGAGAAGTTCATCTAAAAGGGTTTGCAACTATAACCTGATACTTTCTTCTAAGACTCTGAATCTCTAACAAATGTTCTTCAAATGCTTTGCAATGGGCTAACATTGTCTGCAATCTTTTTTTTTTTTTTTTGTGTTCAGTTTAGTGATGGAAATCTGATGAAGATGAGCTATTGCAACTTAAAAGAGTTAAAAAGGTCTTAGAAAATGTGATCTGTCTGTCTTGGAATTTGGAATTTGGAATTCTTTTTCTTTTTTATTTTGCCTGTGGAATTTAGTAGGTTGGAAGCCTTAAATTAGAGAATAACTAAGGACAGAAGGGAAGTTGGGGGGTGTTAAAGAGAAACTCTCCTGGGAAGAAAGGTATTAACCGCATGTAAGGGGATGCGGTTACTGTAATTCAATTATTTTTTTGAATTACATTGTGGAAGACAGAGAGATTTGTCTATGTACATTGTGGAAGGCAGCTTTCATGCTGGGGGTTTCAAGAATATTTTTCCCCGACCGACTACATATTTTTTAATCAAAATCGAGGTAGCTCTAATAGTGTCTTCCAGCTAGATTTAGAGGTCATTTCGCTGATTCATTCTAGCAACTACTGTATTTTTTTATATATAAAGAAAATCTTGGGCAGTGGCATTACCGTTTGTCTGGGTAGTGAAAAAGTGGTCTAAAGGTTACCGGATGTAAGTACTTTTGCCTAGATATTAGAACATAACGTCGGCATTGGCATAGGGAACATGCCATTCTCCATTATTTTTATTTTTTAGTATTTTTTATTTTTATCATTTTGATGTAGCTAGCAAGCACCCATGATTGACAATAACAGTCTGATTGCATCAGGAAGACGCATGCATTGCTCTATAAAAAGATTTGATAAAATGTACATATACAACAATTTTAAGTTTGGGGGAGCTAAAATTGTGCAACAATTAGCTGGCAAATCAATGTAAAATGGAAAATGTGTTTAAAATTTTGAATGTGTATTTGTAATTATTTTAGTTTAATGTTGTTGCAGATCCATATATTGGTGTGAATATAGGAACAGACCTATCAGACATGCCACACCCAACTCAGGTGGTTGCTCTTCTTAAAGCTCAGCAAATCCGACATGTTAGGCTATACAATGCTGACCAAGGCATGCTAGTTGCTCTTGCAAACAGTGGTATTCGTGTTATGGTCTCTATCCCCAATGAGCAACTACTTGGCATTGGCCAATCAAACTCCACTGCTGCTAATTGGGTCTCTCGGAACATTGTAGCACATTATCCTGCAACCAGCATCACAGCAATTTGTGTAGGTTCTGAAGTTTTGACTACTCTTCCTAATGCAGCACCAGTCCTTGTGAATGCCATTAAGTTCATTCACTCGGCCCTTGTAGCATCCAATTTAGATAAACAAATCAAAGTGTCTTCACCTCTTTCTTCCTCCATAATCCTTGATTCTTTCCCACCTTCCCAAGCCTTCTTCAACCGCTCATGGAATCCGGTTTTGGTCCCTATGCTCAATTTCTTGCAGTCTTCAGGCTCATTTCTCATGCTTAATCTATACCCTTACTATGACTATATGCAATCAAATGGTGTGATTGCACTAGACTATGCACTTTTCAAGCCTCTCTCTCCAACCAAGGAAGCTGTTGACTCTAACACACTTGTCCATTACTCCAATGTCTTTGATGCTGTGGTTGATGCTGCATATTTTGCTATGGCTTTTCTAAACTTCACCAACATTCCTGTTATAGTGACTGAAACTGGCTGGCCATCAAAAGGTGATTCTAATGAGCCAGATGCAACAATAGAGAATGCCAACACTTACAACAGCAACTTGATCCGCCATGTGATAAATAAAACTGGAACTCCTAAGCGCCCTGGAATTGCTGTTAGTACTTACATCTATGAGCTGTATAATGAGAACATGAAACCAGGGCCAATCTCAGAGAAGAATTGGGGATTGTTTGATGCGAATGGTGACCCTGTTTATATATTACGCTTGACTGGGTCAGGATCGTTGTTAGCAAATGATACTACTAACCAAACTTATTGTGCTGCAAAGGATGGTGCTGATCCAAAGATGTTGCAGGCTGCTTTAGATTGGGCTTGTGGACCTGGCAAGGTGGATTGTTCACCATTGTTGCAAGGAAAACCATGTTATGAGCCAGACAATGTGATCGCCCATGCAACTTATGCATTCAACACTTACTATCACCGGTTGGGGAAGACTTCTGAAGCATGTGACTTCAATGGTGTTGCAGATATTACAACTACAAATCCAAGTAATACATTGATACTAATACATGCATCGATACTAATACATTGAAAGCTTGTGCTTACTACATTAATACAGCCCTTCTTTTCTAGATTGAAAACTTACATTGGAAGAAAACTAATAGCAATTTTGCTAATTGCAGGTCATGGTTCTTGTATTTTTCCAGGAAGGTAACAATTTAGCCATCTGGCTTATAGTTTTTACTTGTTCCATATGTTATTAAATATGTTAAAAGCTTATCTTTCTCATAAAAACTAATAGTCAGAACCTCAATTTTTTTGTGATATATGATGCAGCCTCGGCAGGAATGGAACCATGGTAAATATCACAGCGCCATCCATGAATTCTACTAGTTCCGATTCACCACCAGGTCGAAATTATGGCAAGGGAGGCTTAACAAGCATTTTAGTGTTAATCAAAGTCATGGTCTGGAGTGTAATTCTCTTGTAGGGCTTGGTGGTTGGTGTATTTTGGGATCTTTTGCAATTTATTCAATCAAATTCGGAGCGTAAAAATGGTGGTCACAGGGAGTTTTTTTCTCTTATTATGGAGATAGTGACCTGGTGTTTTAAGGAGGAGTGGCCATTCAATTTTGTACAAAATTAAGATGGACGAGCCTGACTAGGGATGGCATCGGGTCGGGTTCGGGGTGGGTTTTGCTCGCCCCGAACCCGACCCGATTTTATATGCTTTATCGAATCCGACCCGATTTTATGCTTTATCAAATCCAATCCCGATTCGATTCGATCCGAATTTTTTAATACCCGAACTCGACCCCGACCCGATAATATGTAAATTGTATCCGACCCGATTCGAAATTAATAAAATATTATTTTTTAAATATAAATATTTAAAAATATTATTATATAAATATATATATAAATAAATAATTAATTAATTAAAAAATAATTTTTTAATAATGTCGGGTCGGGTTTTAGGCATATCCGAACCTGACTTGATTCTGATTGTTATCTAATTTTATCCGATCCGATTTTGACCGAAAACTCAAAATTCAAAAAAAAAAACCCGACCTTATGGGTCGGGTCGAGCTGAAACCCGTCGGGGACGGGCTTGATTGCCGTCCCTGAGCCTGACTTTGCTAAGATGTCATTAAATCCTTATTATTTTCATATTGGATTTGCAAGTTTTTTTTTTTTTTTTTTAATCATTTCGCATCCAAAGAAATTTTGATATTTTCGATTTTGAATAACTTGAATCATTCAAGTTATTAGGTTTTTATCGTTTTGAATTTGGATTGAACAAATTAGGTTTAAGTTTGAACGAATTGGACGAATTTTTTATAATGTAACATTTTATTTAATATAGAACAAACAATTACAATGGTTACTATAATTTGATATTTTATTTTGAAATATCCTTCGAATTTTAAAATGAATAAATATAATTGGAAAACACATGTTAAAAGAACATTTAAATTGTTTCTAATATATTTTTCTAAACTCTTTACGCATTTATCTTGGCTTAGAAAAAAAAAAAAGGTAAAAACTTTAGAATTTATTTCTAAAAGTGGAGTAATACGGTAATAGAAATCGGAAAGGGAATAGCTAAATCCTATTTCAAGCCAACTAACCAAATAAACAAACACCTCGAAAGTACCAAAATTTAGGTATGAGTGAAACATACATGAGTCTAACCCATTTCTCTCCTTCCCTTTGTCATCCTGCGTTCCAACGTCTTCTCCTCGGCTCTCTCTCCCTCACTCTTCTTCTCACTTCAACTTCCATTTATTTTCCTTTTTTTTTTTTTACTTTTATTTTTTTTCCTTTGGGTTGTAAAATTCGATGGAAAATATGAATATGGCGTTAATTTCATCTTCATCATCTCCAAAGTTATTTTTGTTAGGATACAGTAATCCTAATTACACTCTGAAAAAACCTACCAAAACCTTCACTTTTCGAACTTCCAGGATTGCCCCTCTTCGTTCCCGAATTTCCCTCTCCGCCCATGCTTCTCCTCCTCGACGTCTCCCCCAAATTGGTAATTTTGTTCTTTTTTTTTTCATTGTTTTTATTTTAAAATTTAAAATTTAAAATTGTGAACTTTTTTTTTTTGGTTTCGTGTTAATGAAGTACTGACAAAGGCTGGAGAAGAGAGGTTTGCGAGCATTTCTTCTTCAAGTAATCAACAAACTTCATCAGTTAGAGTCAACCCTAATCCAACAGTGCCACTGCCGTCCTCTCAAGTGTAATTTAATCGCTGTTTTCTTTCTATTTACATTCGGTTTCTAAATTCTGCTTTGAAATGGAAAAAATATGAACAATTGAAGATTAAAATTGTAAACTTTTTGTTTGGAGAAAAAATTTCGTGATTTTACTTTAATGTGGAATAAAAAGTAGTACTATGTATAGAAATTAATGTTGCATTTTTAGCCATTTAACCATTTTTAATCTTTTTTCTTTTAGTAACTTTTTAGGGAGCAAAAAGCAATTAGCAACTAACAAACATAGTCTTAATTTACATGGTTTACGAATTAGTATATGATTTTACTTGTATATGAAACAAATACATTTGAATTTATATTAAATTTTAAAAATTTACTCAATTTTTAATGAAATTATATATATTTTTTATTATTTACTTTTACTTTATAGCAATTTTGAAGCAAAAAGGAAATAAAAAAAGTAATGATCGGAAAGATTCTTTTTGTGTGTGTGTGTGTGTGTGTGTTGTTTTATGAACATTTATTTCTTTGCTTAGTTGTTTGTATGTTTATGTTTTGTAGAGGGTCACCTCTCTTTTGGGTTGGAGTAGGTGTTGGGCTTTCTGCGCTTTTTTCATGGGTGAGCACCACAATTAAATTGCTTTCGGTGATTTTTTAGTATTATTGTATGAATAATGGAAATGCCGAAGTGGTATCTTTTTGGTACATATTTTGATGAAGTTCTGTAAATGACAGGTGGCTTCAAGCTTAAAGGTGAGTTCTCTCATATGAGGTATAGTTTTATTGTTTTTGCCTGTAATCTGTATGATTGAATCTTTTGTTATTGAGTTGTGCCTTAATGTATATGCATTATGGTCATTGTTGTTGGGTACACTTAACTTTCTTTATGTGCTTAAGATAATGCAAATGGCTAAACCTTTGGCACTCAGTGGAGCTGGTCACAGTATAAGTCTGTTATTCCATTGCTTTATGATATTACCTTTCCATTATTCAGAAATATGCAATGCAACAAGCTTTCAAAACCATGATGGGCCAGATGAATACACAAAATAACCAATTTGGCAATGCTGCTTTTCCTTCTGGATCCCCATTTCCATTTCCAGTACCTCCATCGCCTGGACCTGCCACACCCCCTTCTCCATCTTCTTCTCAAGCTGCAGTTACAGTTGATGTACCTGCAACGAAAGTTGAAGCAGCCCCGGCGACTGATCCAACAACTGAAGTGAAAAGTGAAACAGAAATAGCAGAGACGAAGAGATATGGTAAAATAGAACTTTTACTGCTGCTATATGATGTTGTCTAATGTGCAACTCTTCCCTTTCTGAAGTAAAAAGGAACATTATATGGTTCATTCATGTAAATGAAACATTAGCAAAACTAACTAGTCTTTTCCATTTATGTGGAAGTATAAAACTGATGTCTAGTATTAACGAAATTCTCTAGTTCCTAAATTGACTATTGAAGATTCAGTTAACCTCTGAATTCATTCCAATTGCTGATGTTGTTCTTGAGATCATTTCTTCAGGATTGATTCAAAGTTCTCTTTGCAGCTTTTGTGGATGTTTCTCCAGGAGATACTGTGCAGAAAAGTGCTTTTGAAGATGTAGCTGAGCTAAGTTCTTCAAACAATGCTCAGTTTCCCAAGGATGTAAGTTTTTGGTTGAGCTCTTGCTGTGAGGCTTTGGTAGTATGGATAAATTTCTTTAAGGTTCAAAGAATCTATTCTCAGAAATTCAATTTTTTGGATATTGTATGAAGGTGTCTGGTAATGGAGCTGCATCTAAGCAGAATGCTGGTTCTTTCGGAGCTTACCAGTCAACTGGTATGTAAAGAGCTAGTTGTAACTGATTGAATAATTGTTTGAAATGAAAGTGTGTCACATTTTGGTTTGTAGGCGGCTGTCATTACTGTCTGAAGAGGAGGAGAAAAAACATGGAGTGTTTTATGTCAAGTGCAACACTTTTAACTCTTGTAGTTTTCCCATTTGTTTAAAATTTTACTGGGACTATGGGAGGTAATAATTTGAATATGATTTTTTTTTAATGTATTAGACATCAATAAAGCTTACAACAATGGGGGATATCATAGATTGAGTTATGGTATTATGTTAAAATAAAGGAACATTAATAGGAGGCACTAGGCAGCATAGGAATAAGGGAGTAAGTGCTTAAAATCACTGGATTTGTCATGTGTCCATACGCATATAATTTTCTTAGTAATTAATGCTATTTGTTCAATATTTAGCTCTTTAGATAGATGTTTGCTGGTGCATTTATTGACATAGCTAAATGGTGGTTAAATAGTTGGATTTATTACCTCATTGACAGATTCATTTCTGCTGCCCTCTTATATTGGTGCCACTTTGTTTGTTTTATGATTAAAGTTATACATGGTTCCTCATTGTCACTAGTTTAGTGTACTCATGCATACCAATGCTTTGATCATGCATCTGCACATTTTGGGCATGCTTTCTAATTTCTTTTGTTCTCTCTCTGTAATGCTTAACAAAGCATCCTATTGCATTTGCAGGAACAGCAGGTCCTGCCTTATCTGTGGATGCTTTAGAGAAAATGATGGAAGATCCAACAGTGCAGAAGATGGTTTATCCGTAATATAGCTTCTTTTCCTCATATATTCTATCTTTTCTGATTTTTTTTCAATTGATGTCATTTTGGTGTGCCTGAGGTATGGTACAAATTAAGTCTGCTAAAAAATCCCTCAAAAACTCTTAATCTTTAAATAATAGTATAAATCCTTTTCCCTTAAAACTTGGATAAGCAAGCCTGGCTTTCCCTTTTGCTTCCCTTGATTGGATTTTCACATCTGGAAGTCATTTGTCAATGTTCTTATTGGAGAAAATTCTACCTTAAGTTTAATAGTAACTAAATATGGAAGTTAGAAAGTGGACGTTTTCAAGGCCAGCTGTAATGTTACCAATAAAAAAGAGAAGCCGTAATGTTACCAATAAAAAAGAGAAGCTTTCTGGTTTTTATTAGACTTTTAGAACTTAAAAGAGAGGGAAAAAAGAGGTAGGGTGGAGGGTTGGGGATGTTTGGATGGGATATAAGATACAGTGCTCTCCTCACATATGAGACCTTCGGCTGAGTCCTAATAGCACCCCTAAAAAAAGAATACCACTAAGTAAATCTTTTTTTATGTGTTTGTTGTAAAAGCTTTTACACATAGACTTCCTAGTAAAGTAATGCTGCAAGGAAATTTAATCTTTTATTTATCCATACAGATATTTGCCAGAGGAAATGAGGAACCCTGAGACATTTAAATGTAAGTCCATGCTTTTGGTAACCACTCTTTCCTTCTCTGTTTTTCTGTTCTTTTTCTTTTTTGATGAGGAGGATGGATGGAGGGGGATAAAGAAGGGTAGGCTTTTCTGGTGTCTGTAAAATTTATATGTTAAAAGCAGAGATGATCCTCTGTCTCTTGTCTGGTTAAATTTGATATCAGAGTTTTCAGCTTTTGGAAAGCCTTTTTTTTTTAAATGCTAAGGGAATTGTTGCCCATATACTTATATATTTAAGAGTTTCGGTTGTAATTAATTTCCCCCGGTTTCTGAATCCTGCAAAACTTCTTTCACTTCCCAGACAACTTATTAGAGTTATTTGTTTCATAAAAGTGCTTTGTCCATTTGATGCATAAGCAGTGCTGCAATTTTTTGTGGATTTTTTTTAACAAGCATATTTTTTGCAGGGATGCTACAAAATCCTCAATACCGTCAACAACTGCAGGACATGCTGTAAGCTTTGTTCTAACTTTCTGCATTTGGTTATTTTTAAGGGTCATATCTTTCACTCAATTTACAGTTTGTCACAAACATTGCCTCCAAAAAACTTACATATTTGCTTCTCATTCTTGTTCTTGTACAGTTATCCTATTCTTACTTAGGTTTATTGATACATGATTCCTTGCTTTTTTTCATACAAATTTTTTAAAGGTGGAGTTGGAATGATAGGATTTCTGTACTCCAATTTTAAAATGCTAATGAATTTTTATTAAAAAATTTTCCCTAAATGTCTATTGTAGTGTTTGAAGAGTAAGAAACTAACAATGACAGTCATCTAAAGTTGGCATGACATTCTCACATGCAAAATTAGCATGATACCATAGCCAAAATTGGCTTTTTGAACACCTTCTAATATGAAAGGATGTCTTTCTCTTTTTTTTTTTTTTAATTTTTCTATTGTCAGTCACATCTCATATTTTATGCATTTATTGGATGCAGGTCTTTAGTTTTAACCCCGTCTAACTTTTCTTGGTTCACATTAACTTTCAGTTGATCAGGAAAACATAATCTTTGGTCGTTCATTGATTCTTCCAAATTTGTCTATATTATGCATTACAAAAAATCATAATATACTCTGTTTCTCCACCAATAGAATCATAATTTGTTTACATTATACCCTAGCATTGCTTGAGTTTTAGGTGTTTGAGGTTGAAAGATAAGTGTTGTGATTTATAGATGGAACTTATTAACTTGATGTGAATTGCTGATCCCTATTCATTTTCCTGTATTATATGTATTAAGGCTTGCTATTGTTCTATTAATTTTCTTGTTATCTAGAATTGGATCTGTTTATGGTGAAACCACATGCTTATCTGTACGTCTTGATAATTCTCCAGAAATAATATGGGTGGAAGTGCTGAATGGGACAATAAGATGATGGATTCCTTGAAAAACTTTGATCTCAACAGTCCCGAGGTCAAGCAGCAATTTGGTAAGTGTGAAGCTTTTGTTGAAGTGTTCAAATGCTTGGGATAAGATATTGATTGCTTGGTGGGTATCAGAACCATTATTTGTTCTTTATATGTGATATATGTAGTAATTAGATGGTCAAGTTCTGTCCTGCTAGAATGTAATCTATTACCCGAAAAAGGTTCTTAATCTCTTCCTTTCCCCATTTGCAGATCAGATTGGGCTTACACCTGAAGAAGTAATCTCCAAAATAATGGCCAATCCGGAAATTGCTATGGCGTTCCAAAACCCTAGAGTTCAAGCAGCTATCATGGATGTATGTTCTATCTCATTTACTGATGAATCCTTAATTATCTCTCTTGATGTAATGCATGCATGCTAAATCTCAAGTATTAATACTCTTCACTATTTGCTGCTTTTGCAGTGTTCACAGAACCCACTGAGTATTGCTAAATATCAAAATGACAAGGAGGTAATCTAGGCCTTTGTTCTGTTGACATTGTATATTTAATTTTTAAAATTTTATTTATGGGCAAATTGATCATCACTTGGAGTATCTTGCCTCTATCTGCACAATTTTTTTCCTTTCCTTAATGACCATATATTTTCATAATGTCTGAAAATTGCTACATTTTTATTCAAAAATTTAGTTGTTTTTTGCTCCTAGTTTACTTGTCTGAAATACATGTGTAGACCTGCATGTCCGAATACATGCAAAACATATATACATGGCCATGATGTTACTGTTTCAATGAGCTTCTGACAAATACTGATGAAATTATATCTATGGCATATCAGATCATTGTTTAACCTTTGCCGCCATTTCCTAGCTCTTGATCACAGCAGATATTGTCTTTAAAGTTGATTTCTTGATACCTCTTATTGTTGATAATTCATTTTATATGATTTGTTTTTGTGTTTCAGGTTATGGATGTATTCAACAAAATATCAGAACTCTTCCCTGGAATGGAATGACGGGTTGACCTTGGTTTTGGTCATTCATTGAAGTTACTGCTCCTGAAGCATAGTGTGCTCTTTTCATTTCATATCAGATGGCTGAGGTGATGGGATTTGGAGTAGACGAATCCAAGACTTAGCATAGATCCTACATCACTTGTTCTGAGTTTCAAAGTTTTGTTTTTAGTATGAGAATGAGCATTACTGTTCGTTTATTCCTATTACTCACCCTTTTACTGTAAGCTAGAGGTTTCATTAGCTGTAGTTGAAGTTGAATGCTCACTTTCACAACTGGGCTTATCCAGAATTTAACTGTAAATGGTGTCCTTTATAAAGAGTTAGCTTTCCCCTCTTTCTCTCTCGGATTATCGACATGGCACATTTAGATAGAGGCGAGGCCTGCACTATTTGCTTTACAGATCAGCCTGATTGAATAACTTATCAGTTCTTTGAGGCTTTACGAGTTCAAGTGAATGATTAACATGATACCTAAGAATCTTGCATTGCCATTCAAATCAAATAGTTGAAGAAAACTCGAAATTTACGAGCACCCAAAGTATAGCAATGGAAAATCCTAGCTTCTGTAGAACTTCATGGCCCCTACTTGAATCTGTTTAAGCAATGGGCATTGGGACGTCCCCGTTTGCCGAAGCAAACCCGTATATCTCTTTGCTCTGTAGACTATTAAGTCCTACAAAAGTCAACAGCCGTTGCGTGCCGGTGAGTATCATAAGCAGGAATTTGCTGATTAAAAAAAACATGCGATAAATCTTCAACCATCCAGCACAATATAGCTGCATAATCAGCCGGACATTGCTTCAATGGCACAAGAACTCGATTATAGTTTTGATAAAATATCATTGAGAGACAAAACAATATTTTCATAGCACTGCCAAACACCCGATGCATCTTCATCCCTAGCTGCATAATCTAGCTGCAATGTTCAAAACCCATTCAAAATCTACAAAGCAAAATACAAGGAAAAAAAAGTTGGAATGGGAAGCACATCTTACTTTGGTAACATTGTTGAAAAGATTAGAATAAAGCTTCCTAAGTTGAGGCCTTTCACCTCCAGGTTTCCCTTGGATGATAGTATAGATATCCTGCTTCAACAATGATGAACTTTTCCTTAACTCCTTCTGAGCTTCACGCCAAGACTTTGAATCGATCAAATCTTTCACTTGCAACAAAGCTTTTGCATGATTTTGAACCCCATTTTCTGCTTCTTCAAGTGTCTGCTCTGGTGCTACCATTTTTAGGTCGAGTCCATATGCAATATTCTCTTCCTTTATCAGTAGTAAAGAAGCCATTGTTGCTATGACTCCTACCCTTCTATTTACATTTGACTGAACAAGCTGCTTTTGAGGTATTTCCTCTAAGTACTGAATCCTGGGTTTTCCATGGCAGGTGATTAAGGTTTGTGAAGAGTGTGGTGGGTTATACTTCGAGACCATCATTGGTCTCAATGCCGTCATTCCTTCCTTTGAATTATACCTACAAATTATACATATACTAAATTCCTTGGAAATACCAGAAAATTGAAGTTGAAAAAAAAAGGAGAAACAGGGAAAGAGGGGATATCAAAACTCAGTAGATAATATATTATTGTTTAAAAAGAATATTAAAATCCTGAAATTTTTGTGGATAGCTGGGATTAGGAAAGAAGAAGCAAAACTATTGATGTGAAGTTGTGTAATGGAAAGTGGGATTAGGGTGAAATGGGAAGAAGTAATAGCAGTAGCTGAGTTTGAGTTGAGGTGGATAATAATACACATGTCACCTCTTATCCTTTCATGCTTTTGTTTTCTTGCATTGCATTGGTAAAGAAAGAAAGGGGAATGCAATTTAAATAGAATTTCATAAATCCACTACTTACAATTTTTTTTTTTTTTTTTACCATTGCTTTATTTACAGGAAGATAGGCTAATATCCAACAGGACCCCATAATCCAAAATTCAGACAGCATTGGATAATTTTTGTGTTTTTTTTTTTTCCTAGATAAGCAAATACTAAGTTTTTTTAAATATATATTCATGTTCACAAAAAAGATGGGAAGTAAGTGAAAGCACACTTCACCATCTTATCCACGTTGTTGGAACGTTAAGAAGATCCAAACCCTGTCTCTCTTTCTCTCTGTGTTTTCCACCTTTTAAATTTTTTGACAATATCGTACCTACTGTTCCATTCCACGCTCAGTTACCATTGACTGGGATCTTAAACCTGCCATTGTTTCAAGTACAAGTCGCTTAATGACTTTCAGACTTACGGTTAGGGCACAAGGACCCTAAAGCCCGAGTTTTTAGGTTCCAAAAAAACCATTTTTTTAATAAAAACAAAATTTCTGTTGAAATTACGCTATTATGTGCTACAATGGAACAGTTTCGATTATTTACAAATAACGTAACATTTATATTCAGAAATGGCTTCAACGCCTTTGATGATGGACTAAAACATACACCATAAAAAAATGTTAAATTTCAGAATATTGGTGAAAATTAAGAATAAGATTCCAGAAGAGGGAAAATATTTCTCATAAAAGAACTAATGACACTAAAAAAGCATTTGGCTTGTGAAATCTTGAATTCTAAAAAAATATATAACTTTTTAAAAATTATGATATCTAAGTTTTTTTTTTTAATTTTCAAGATATTTTATAGTTAAATTCACTCATTTAATTAAGAGAAACTCACATATATTAATTTTTAAATAATTACCATAACTTTTTTGACATATATGATGATAAATTTTTATTAACTTTTATTAATAATAAATATTCAAACGATAAATTATGTCTTTAATAACAAAAGAAGATAAATATTTTATTTAATTACTATTTTTATTATAAAATATCATCAATAAAAAAATACTGATGATTATTTAAGGCATTTTTAATTGAAAAATATCTTAAATAATTTTTTTTATTTTTTTAAAAGAAATCATTTAAAGCATTTTCAGTCAAAAAATACTTCAAATAAATGTCATTTAAAAACTATAAGGGAATTATTTAAAACATTTTTAAACAAAAAACGTTTTCAATAATCTTTAATATTTTTTTAAAATAAATTATTTAAGATGTTTTTTACTAAAAAACACCTTAAATAATCATTTTCATTACTTATAAAATTTAAAAGATAAAATATAAAAAAACTAAAATAGCTTAGTTAGTTAGAATATATTGTTATTAATTATAAGGTTGCAAATTTGACCTCTCTAACATTTTAATGTTTCTAAAAGGCATTATTTAAAAAAAAAAAAAAACATTAAATAATCATTTTCATTACTTATAAGATTTATAAGATAAAATATAAAAAAAATTGAAATAGTTTAATTGGTTAAAGAATATGGTTATTAATTATAAAGTTGCAAGTTTGACCTCTTTTTTTGACATTTTAATGCTTCTTAATGGCATTATTTAAAGTATTTTTAATTAAAAAAACCTAAATAATCTCATTACTATAAGATTTAAAAGATAAAATATAAAAAAATTAAAATAACATAATTAGTTAGAATATATAATTATTAATCATAAAATCATAAGTTCGATCATTCCCTCTAATGCTTATTTTTTGAAATTATTTAAGATATTTTTTGTCAAAAAACACTTTAAATAATCTCCTTCAATTTTTTGTAAAAAATTATTTAAGAGGTTTTTGACCAAAAAAGGTCTTAAATAATGTCAATCAATTTTTTTAAAAAAATTATTTAAAACGTTTTTGGCCAAAAAATATTTTAAATAATCCCAAAAAAAATTGAATAAAATTATTTAAACGTTTTTCATGCTAAATGCCATTAATTGTAATATAAATTTTTAACAACAAAAACCTACAACTAGCTTGCAACCACTTCCAAACATACTTTTTAAAGTGTTAACAACTATTTAGTAATTTTTTATTCAAGTCAAATTTGACAATAGCGTAACTTTTTTCTTCGAAATCCTATAATACCACAAAAAGGTAGATTTTTTATTCTGAAATTTTAAGTACTCTTAAAAATTTGTCACTTTCTCCCAAAATTAAATTAGCTTAAATCAAACGATGTATTCAAATATCTACCAATAAAATTTCGGGAAAAAATGCATATATTCCCCCTAACTAAATGCCCCCTAACAATTTTAACATTTGATGCTTAATCAACTGTTGATTTCAAATTTCTTGTATTCATATTGCTTTGCCAAGCTCTAATTATGAGACCAGTTCCCAATTACAGTGACAAAGTCTATGCAAGTGAAGTGACCCACATGAAGGAAAGAATCACTCACAAAATCAGCAATCACCAATGAGTGGACCAAAAGGTGTTTTGACGAAGATCAGAAATCAAGACCAGCTATCGCTTTTCTTGGGCGTTTGTCAAGGCAAGAACCTGTTCAAGGCTTCAAAGGCATTGGAGATAACCATAGTCATCAAACAACAATCATCCCAAACTTTGTCTGATCCTTTTCCAATCTTCAAACTTAGCATCTCCCGTCACATCTCACATCAACCAATTTTACTAGACACCAAGAATAAGACTTAACACCCCCCATTTCCATATTAATTAACCTGAATTAGCACTGTTCAAATAGCATCCAAAAAACAACATCAAGCAACAAAACCACCCAATCAACACGAGTAGGGGAAAACCATAATCCAGTGTTAACAAATTTGCAAACGACAAAAGTAAGGGATTAATAACATTGTACTTTGGAGTAACTAAAAGTCTCAACTTCAAAAATGTTCGAATTAAAATTTCAGCATTTTGACTCATTCGAAAATTGTAGCTTGTCTAATAGTAATTTCAGACAGTATTCTTAACTTCAAAACATAATGAGATAATGCCAAAATAAAAACAGCTTAGTTGAATAGTAAACCAAATGTTAGGCCAGAAAACACATGGCATAGATAAGCATTACATTCAAAATTCAAGCACACTCACAGCATAAATAAACTCGCTTGCACTAATCATCCTCTAAAAAATAATAATAAGAGAATTTTGACAGACTCAGGGACAACTACATCATTAAATTCTACAAGAACATTTAAAACACATACAATTATCAAAATAACAAACAGCATGCCAATTCTACACACAGAAACACAAAGTAAACAGTAAGAACCGCTACAAGGTTAAAATCATCTTAATGTTCAACACTCACTTCAGTCAATGCCGAAGCCTTCACCTTAGGAGGACGTCCCCTACGCCTAACAGCGGCCGCCATTATAGTTGTGGAACTCCCACCTATTCCTCCTTCCGGCCGCGCCATCTTCCGCGGCCTTCCACGTGGTTTCCCAGTCCCAGAAGCCACCTTAGGCTTTGGGGATCTAGAGGGAGCATTGGGGTCCTTTGGAGGGCGGCCTCTAGGCCTTGCAGGGCTTAAAACCACAGCCGACGACAAAGGAACCTTGGGTTTCGGAGGCCTACCACGGCCACGCCTTGGTGGGGCACTGGGATCAGCTTTCATGTAATTGTTTTTCCAAAAAATAAGCTCTCCAGTTTCTTTCATTCTATTAAGATGGTGAGAAAGGAGGGAGGTATGGCCAACAGGCAAATCTCCATACTTGGATTCAATGTATTTGGATATTGAAGTCTTGTTTGAACCATTCTTGTCGTTCAATGCTTCAATGGCATTAAGAATCAACTGCATGATAAACATATAGATTAATTATTTAGATTTCAAACAATTTTCAGCTAGAAAGCTCAAAATTTATGCTTAAAAGTGAAAGAAATGGGAAAAATTACAAATGAAAAAAAAAATCCTTATGTTGTTGATGAATATCAAAAGTGCAAAAAAAAGATAAAAATGATAACTTAAAACGAAATTCAATGGAAATTAGTCTGTCTGGCAATTCTGAAAAAAAAAAAAAACCATCTGTCTTTAAAGAAAAACTTTTTTAAAAATTAACACAAGAAATCAGTGACAACCGAAGCGATTTATGAAAAAAAAAAAAAAAGGATTTTTAAAAATTGACACTTTAAAAAAACTTATAATGTTATATCAGTAAAAAAATTAAACAAATAACAAAACAAATTAGATCAAAACCTAACAAATTTGAGGTTGCATGTAAATGGTTTTCTTTGATATTCCATAAAAAAGTTATCCAAAACTAAAAAAAAAAAACTTGTAAACCATAAAACAAAATTAAAGATCAAATTTTGATTATGGTTAAAAGTAAAAAAAAAAAAAAAAAAACTTGCGAGGGAGAGTAGATGTACCTGTGGGTAAGAAGGAAGAGTAGGAGGCTTATTGACCTCTTCAGCAGCCATTAATTTTGCAAAAAAAAAAAAAAAGAGAAAATTTCAAAGAAAGAAGGAAAAAATAGGAAAAAAAAAAAGAAGATAATTCCTTCAACAATGCTTTGAACTTCAAAGGCACTGTCCCCACAAAAACCTCTCTTTTCTTCGGTTTCCAAAATCTTTTCACGAAGAAACCAAAAACACAAAGCCAACACAGCTTTAGCTACTGTTTGATGATCAGTTTCCAAAAAAATTTTAAAATTTGTTTATTTTTAGATGGAAATGAACGGATAGGATTTGTTTGATGCTAGATGATTGACGGTTTAGAAAAAAAGTTCATGCGGATGGATGACGTGGCGGTATAAAATTTTGGGGTGTGGGGTTTTTTTGGGAAAATTAGTGGATAATCCAAATTGTATAATATTTTAAGTATAAAATATAAAAAATATATATTTCTTAAAAAAAGGGAAAATGTGGTCCTCTCTTTTTTAAAGAATCTATGAATTAAAAAAATTATGATTTAATGTCAGGTCTTTTTCTTTTAAGTAATTTTATTTATAATTTTTAACTTTATTTGGCAGAGGAAAATTCATGTTGTTAGTAACAGGTAGATATTTAAAGAAGAAACTAAGCCCATGGATGGAAGCTGCAACCGAGAATAATTTCTGTTCAATTTACAAGCAATTGCATATGTAATTCCTGTTTTTTAAAAATGACTTTTTTTTTTTTTTAAACTAAGTGAGGACTGAAAGAAGAAGAAAAACATTAATGGCAACTCCTCGTACAACTATAGAAATTATCAGTTTTATATTCCAAAAAGTTCATAACACGTATAACATTACCTGATGCAAACAGTAGGATTGGAAAAAGGATAAAGCCTCCTTCCCTCTCATTTCAAATCCTTCCTCCAAACCTTGTGGAGAAAAGAGTAAAGAAAAAGTAGGAAGGAAAAACAAGTTACTAGGTTCTCAGCTCAGCTGACAATTCTTCAATTTATTTGAAAACAAAAATTGAATTACCTCGCAGCTGATTCCTTTTATATGTATATATGACGAGCCTAAAATCACCCTTATAGATCATCGCTCACGTTTTTTGTTCTGAGTTCCAAAGCCCTAAGGCCTCCGACATGTTGCAAGATTTCTTGGAGAAGATCCATCCTCCCTTTGTCTCCTTAATTTCTTTGATGGAGCCCATGCACTTCTTTAGAAACTCCGTGTCTTCTTCAAGAGCTTGTAGCATCTCGTAAACATGATGATCCACCTCTTCCTCAATTGCAAGTTTCTTAGTATCCAAGTCAAAACTTGGATCTGGATATTTCTGCATTTCAACTGCTTCACACTCTCCTTGCTTTTCGTGTATCAATCCTTCTTCTGTTTCATTATCTGTTGCATCCGGAAAAAAATAAATAAAAAAGTTGAGAGGAAAAAAGAGAGGGAAGTGGAACAAATTAGGGGGACTTTGATGGTAACTTGAGACCCTTTTTTCTCATAAACAAAGCTACAAAGCCTGTAGTAATTGTGGATGGATGCATGGTTCCTCTCTTGATTGTCCTTTCTGGCTTCATCTTTTATTTATTTTATTTTCTTTGAAAAGTTTATTTCTGGATTTGAGAATCATTTAGCATTTGTTAAGCCTAGCAAACGGTCCTATTAAAAAAAAGTAAATGGTGACCAGATTCAATGCCAAAAGTAGATTGATTGTTAAAAGAAAAATTACTGATTAGTCTAGATTGGGGGGAATAGTGACCAGTTTGGTGCATTCTTAGTTATGGGTCTGGCCATGATAATCTTAACTTAAATTGTTTGTGGGGATGTCAAAAATTGTATAAGGAGCCACCATTAAATGGGATCCATTTGATGGAAATGTTGGATCCTAATATTTGAGCCTGATTTGCAGATTAATTTGGGATTTGCTTAACAATTTGGAACATTGTGAACATTCTCTGGGGATTGTTTACTTTATCTTCCATGGCTGAATTAGGTAGCAATTTTCTTTTAAAACTGAAGCACTGCAGGATATGAAAAACTATAGAGGAAATAAAGCTTATGAATAACATTTCATTAGTTAAGAAAAAGAACTGGCTTATCTTTACATAATCTTCAGGCCTAGACAGATAAAATGGCAACAAAATAATGTGATTTCCTTGAGCCAGCTGGGTATTAGATAATGCGGCTGAGAAAAACTGAATAGATTATTCTGCTAGGCATTAAGAAAATTAATGATTAAATGAATAAATGATTCTTATCCAAAATAAATGAACATTTATCAATTATTTAATTTCATTTGTGAAGTTTAAAAACTCCTGAGAATAAACTGATTTAAGATCGATTACCAAGTATTTTTTTGGTAATTGAAGATGATAGAGTTTAGGAAGATACTATGAACCTGTCAACAAGTACCATATAAATGAAAAACGTTTCTTTTTTTTTTTTTTTTTTTTGTGTGGACTAAGACGAAAAAAACGTGTAGAAGTATAGATAGACGACAGAAAGAGGGAGATAGGACCATTGATGTATCATTAAGAAAAGTCAATCACGCAAATGACTGACTGGTGAATTATCAAAAAAACTTTTCCCTTCAATAATTTATTGGATCAACTCATTAAAAAGCTCTCTCTTCTTCCCTATACAAAACAAGCTCTTATTGAACTAACAAAAGTTGTAAACAATGGAAGAATCAACATTAATCCTTTACTCTTTTCTATCTCTTGTCATTCTTCTCTTTTGTTTCAAATTGTTGTTTCAACCCAAAACTTCCCACAAAAACCTTCCTCCAAGTCCACCTCCTCTTCCCTTTATCGGCCATCTCCATCTCATAAAACGACCCATCCATCGATTTTACCATAGTCTGTCACAAAAACATGGCCCAATTTGCTCCCTTCGGTTCGGCTTCCGCCTTGTAGTTGTAATCTCATCTTCAACAGCAGCCGAGGAATGTTTCACCAAGAACGATATCGTCCTAGCTAACCGACCCAAGTTACTAATTGGCAAGTACCTTGGCTACAACTATAGTACGGTCGTTGGCTCACCTTATGATGATCATTGGCGCAACCTACGTCGGATTAGTGCCGTTGAGATCCTCTCACCAAATCGCTTGAGCGCATTCCAAAGCATTAGAAAAGACGAAGTGAAGCGATTATTGATGAAACTACATAGTGATTCTCAACAAGGATTCATCAAAGTGGAGCTAAAATCGATGTTTGTTGATTTAACATTTAATAACATCATGAGAATGGTAGCAGGGAAGAGGTACCATGGTGGGGATAGAGTGACAAATGAAGAAGAGGCCAAGGAGTTTAAGGAGTTAATGGAGGAGTCTCTTGCGAGTGGAGAAGTAGCCCATCCAGGAGATTTTATCCCCATTTTGAATTGGTTTGGTGGAAGGAGTTATGTGAAGAAGTTGATGAATCTTGGAGGGAGGATGGATGGGTTCCTGCAAAAGTTGATTGATGAGATTCGAGGTAAGAGCCAAGCTGGGAATACTATGATCGATCATCTTCTTTCTTTGCAACAAACTCAGCCTCACTGCTACACTGATCAACTTATCAAAGGGCTAATTCAGGTAAGACCCTCAAGTTATACATAGCTGAGTGTGACACCTGTTCCTAGATTTTTTTTTTGTTTAAAGAACTAGGAAGTTCGGATCTTCTGACCACCTTCCCTGTTGTCTATAATGCATAGCCGAACTCTTTTAGAATCCCTTTTCCCCTACTCTTTTCGTTCAATCTCTCTCTGCCCACCGATCTCCCTGTTGGTGGAGCCTCTTTTTGAGTTCCGTTGGAATAAGATGTTTTAATTTTTACTTGTGAAGTAATCCTCGAACTATATTAATTTTTATGAAATTATTATATGTTTACAAATAAATAAAAATTATAACCACTTTTGTGTAGGTAATGCTGCTTGCAGGAACTGACACGTCAGCAGTTACATTAGAATGGGCAATGTCCAATTTACTTAACAACCCAGATGTGTTAAAGAAAGCTAGAGCTGAAGTAGATAGTCAAATTGGGGAAGAAAGTTTGATTGATGAACCGGATGTTCCCAAGCTACAGTACCTTCAGAGTATCATCTTTGAAACCTTTAGGTTGAACCCAGCAGCTCCACTTCTACTTCCACACATGGCATCGTCTGATTGCAGGATATCTGGATACGATGTGCCACGTGACACGATCGTATTGATCAACGCGTGGGCCATTCATAGGGACCCTGAGTTATGGGATGATCCAACAAGTTTTAAACCTGAGAGGTTTGGAAATGGAGAAAGGGAATCAAACAAGCTGATGCCATTTGGATTGGGAAGAAGGGCATGTCCTGGTGCTGGCTTGGCTCAACGAATGGTTGGGCTGACTTTGGGATCGTTGATCCAATGTTTTGAATGGGAAAGAGTGAGTGAGCAAGAAATTGACATGGCTGAAGGTGATGGTACCACCATGCCTAAACTCCTGCCACTGGAAGCCATGTGTAAAGCTCGTCCCATTTTTAATAAGGTTCTCACTGGAACTATTTAGTACTGTTTTTTATGTTTCTAATTACAAGCACCGGGCTAAATAGAATCTAAACTATAAGAAGAAGGGTAACCTCTCGCTATGTATGTATTGTAACCCAAGGTTCTATACGTCAATAGACATTTATTGATATGAATAAAAAGACATCCTTATTAAGATTTTAATTTCTCTTGATATGTATGTGTTGAGAAATGACTTGAAAATTCTAACAAATGTGAACATGAAATTTTGACTCTTGCTGCAGTGAACATATAATTTACTGTAATAGTAGTTGTTTCTACAGCAACAATGTTATTGCTACAGCGGCAGTCGTTGTTGCTACGTTGATAACCATCGTTGCTACAGCAAAACACAAAAAAATTTTATCGATAAATAAGCATGGAGTTATAGAACTTCTCCATCCTTAAAAATCAAGGAAAAAAATTAGAGAGAAAGAGGAAAAAAATCAGAATGAGTGAGCAAGAAAAATAATAAGTGCTCACAGTGAGATTTTGGCTAAGAGTGTCCTATTTCTAATTGTCTTTTGTGAATCTCCTTATTTTCATAATGAAATCCTTTTTTAATCGTCTTGATCCGTGGACGTAGATTTTTAAGTCGAACCACGTAAATCCTTGTGTTCATTATTTTATTCTTATTGTCTTTTTATTTTTCACTTATCAAAATAGTTTATTCTGGTTGAGGGATCTAAGGCATTTTTGCACAACAGTATGTAACCCAAGCCACTATAAATTAGTCATTATGAAACGGTAACAGCTTTGAAACACCAAAAACCAGAAACGTAAACTCGTCGAGAACAGCCCCTTTCCTGCTCCTGTTGACAGTTGGCAGTTGGATGAGTTGATTGGCAAGCCAGCTAACGGGGCCACGAAGGGCCCAACGGATTTGAGGGCTCGAAATTTTATGCTAAACACACGCGAGTCGATCAGTTTGCCATTAAGGAGGAGGTTTAAGTTATCGGTTCGAATCCGAACATGGGCTTTTTTTCGGGCATGCGCTTCAATGCAAGAAGCGAATGAATGTTAAGTCAAAAATCAAAAAAAAATTCATGCAAGCCCCAAAGCCAACTCATAAGTCCAAAGATCGGGTATTTTGGGACATGATGGCGCCGCCGGCAACTGTGCAATAGAGGCAAAGAACACACCTTTAAAGCATCCATGTCCTTTTGGCAGGTGTCCCAAAATCAATTTGCAGTATTTGTCTGTGTAGTGACCGTACTGATGTAATATTTGTTTTGATTGAAAGTTTTAAAATTTCGTTTCATAAAAAATATATCGCATGTTTAAATTTTTTCATATATATTATATTATATTTATATTTTTTTTAATACGAGATCGGAGATTTTATGATTTTTTTACCTTTAAATTTTAACATTTTTATCAAACTAAATCCAAATATAAAATTAATATTAGAGGTATCATAATTTTTTCATCTTTAAAGTTTGATATTCTTGTTAAATCAAGTTTAAATATAATATTTAATAATTTTCACGATATAACATTTGTAGCATTTAATTATTTTTACGGTATAATACTTATTGACTTTCACGAGTAACATTTAATTTTTATTAATTAATGATCGTTTTGATACTATTTATAGAAATTCATACTCAATCTATAAGATATTTTTGTTTTGACCTAAAAAACTCATAGTTTTATTTCACAAACAAAAAAAATTCACAAATTTAAGTTTAGATCTCTATATTTATATCATATTATATTCATACATTCTTCTAATATGAGATTGAAGAACGTCTCTGTTAAGCCGAATTCAACTAAAAAATCAAAATCATATCAAATGTTAAAATTTAAAAAATGTTTATTTACTGTGTAATACTTAGTGATTGCCATTGTTTCACTATACAATAAAAACTAAAATCATTAAATGAAGAGATTTTAAAAGTGATTTTTCACCATGTAACACATATCGACTCTCATGATCTCATTGTATAGCACTTAGTGATTTTTGACAATTAATAATTGCTTTAATATCATTTGTGGGAAGCTGCATCTAACCTGTAAGATATTGTCTGCTTTAACTTAAAAGTCTCATAATTTTATCTTACAAAAAACATCTTACAAATTTAAATTTATATATATATATATATATATCATATTATATTCACATATTTTTTTCGAGATTAAAGACGATACGGTCTGCCTCATTTGACTATGCATATCGTCTTCTGCTTCCTTGTTCTATTTATAAACCAAATGAAACAAATTAACTATAAATTCAGTCTCAGTTCTACTTTGTATATAACTCATAAAAGCATTGAAAAATGTAAAACAAAAGCAATATGTTATGTGAAATATACGAGAATGCATTACCTTCTGCCTGAAAATATTTAAAGCTTCCCTCAAAGGGTCAAGTGTGGAATGTTTAACAAAATGCTCCTTCCATTCATGGGCAAGCTTCCTCAAAACAGTAACGCTTGCTTCAAGGTTATCAGGATAGAGCAGATCCTGTTTCCAAAGATATTGCAAAAACCCAACACAAATTTAACAATATTCTAGATAAGTGAAAGATATTACAGTCAAAGATCTGGGGGAAAGATGAACAAGAAAGGAAGGTAGAAAGCACAACTTATACATTAGTGGATGAAAAATCTTCAAATAGATCAGAAATTGCTTACGCATTGCTTATAACACTCAGGATTTTGAGTTAAACCCCAAATAAAAATATCACTCCCTTCCTTTGATAGCTCAGGAACACCTGCAATAACAACATTAAAAAAAAATGGAATACAGTGCAAATGGATACAGCTAATTTCCTGTACCACAAAGTAGTCTATAAGAATTTAGTTTTGCGTTCCCCAGCAGCTTTCACAGCATAGTTCTGTATCTGCTGGGCAACTTGTTTCGTTGCTTTCCTGCCAGAGGAACCAGCAAGGGCAACCTCCTTCAGGGTAGGATAAATAGCTTCAAACCTCTCAGTTGCCTAAATGATTAATACATTAGAACTGAATCAGATCTCAAACTTCTGGAAACCTTAGGACTGAGTCAAAAGAAACCATGCAAAAGATCCAGCACAAAACCTACCTTAATTCGAGCCGAGGGCGCTGGAAAGGTGATTCTCATCAAAATTCCAAGAGCAGAAGGTGGCACCAACCGATCTCCCTTTCTGACAGCACCATTTACTAAAATAGGACGAACTTTTGGAGAGGAAGCTATTCTGATCTCGACTGATGAAACAAAATGGGAGGACAAAAAGAAGTGTTGGCATAAAGCAGAAAACATATATAGACCTACAATTAGCATGTAAAGATAGTTTCTAAAATCCCAAAGATTTAAAAATGTAAACAGTTTATCAAAAACAAATGGCATCTCACCTATAAAATCAAGTCTCTAGTCTGAGGATTACAACTTGACTTGCCACTTAGCATAGGCAACAAAGCATGTAACCACATGTACAGCCCTACAGCTAAATCTCCTTGACAGGCCTGTGAAAATAAAATCAAATTCACAGTTGAAAGGCATATGCTAAAGCGTGATAAGTACATGAAGAAACATTATATTCTATCGTAGACATGACCATTCTTATTATTATAATGCGTAAAATATTATATTCATATAGTGTTTTATATATAAATTTCGTGTAAAAAATTGTATTGATATAAAAATATAAAATATAATATTTTATTTTATTAAATTTATTTTTAATTTTTTTAAAATTTTAAATCATGTTATTTTTATATTTTTTATTTATATTATATTTATATTTTATTATCATGTCATATTTTAAATTATTATATTTATTTTTATCGTTGTCAATAGACACATGAGAAATCATCCATACAGTGATAGGAAGTTCCTGCCTTTTAAACATGACTTTTTTTTTTCTTAAATTTTAATTTTAACTAAGGGCGGACCGAAAGAAGAAGGAAAACATCAACGACAACTCCTCATATAACTATAGAAATTAACAGCATATATTTATATTCCAAAAAGTTCATAACATGTATAACCATGCCTGATGCCAACAGTAGGAGAGAAAAAAGATAAAGCCCCGTTCCCTCTCATTTCAAATCCTTCCTCCAAACTTTATGGAGAAAAGAGTCAAGAAAAACTAGAAGGAAAAACAAGTTACTAGGTTGTCAACTCAACTGACAATTCTTCAATATATATGAAAACAAATATAGAATTATATGGCAGGTGATTCTTTATATATATATATAATATATAGGAAGCCTAAAATCACCTCGTGTAGATCATTGCTCACGTTTCTTGTTATGAGTTCCACTGACCTCAGGCCTCGGACATGTTGCAAGATTTCTTGGAGAAGATCCATCCCTTTGTCTCCTTAATTTCTTTTATGGAGCCCATGCAGTTCTTTAGAAATTCCCTGTCTTCTTCAAGAGCTTGCAGCCTCTCATAAACATGATGATTCGCCTCTTCCTCAATTGCAAGTTTCTAAGTATCCAGGTCAAAACTTGGACCTGGATATTTCTGCATTTCAACTGCTTCACATTCTCCTTGTTTTTGGTTATATCAATCATTCTTCTGTTTTATTATCTGTTGCATCCAGGTCAAAACAGACCCTTTTTCTCGTAGACAAAGCTACAAAGATGGTAGTAATTGTGGATGGATGGATGGTCCCTCTCTTGTTTGTCCTTTCCGCTTCAGCTTGTATTTGTTTCATTTTCTTTGCAAAGTTCATTTCAGGATTTGACAATCATTAAGCATTTGTTATAAGGAAAAGCTTAGCCAACGGACACATTAGGAAAAAGTAAAAGGTGACCAGATTCAATGCCAAAAGTAGATTGATTGTTAAAAGAAAAATTACTGAGTGGTCTAGAATGGGGGAATAGTAACCAGTTTACTGCATTAGGGGTCTGGCTTAAGGGTGTAAATTATACATTAGTACTCACAAACTACTCGAATTCGATTCGAAGAAAACTCAAATTCTATTCGATTATTATCGAGTCGAGCTCGAACTCAAGTAGTTTGACTTATCGATTGAACCGAATTCAAGTATTCTTATATCTTGTTCGAGTAACTCGCGAGCCTAATCGAATTTTTATATTTAAATATATTTTTATTATTTTAATTAATAAAATATTTCGAGTCTGAGTTCGAGTTCTAGTTCGAGCATAAATAATCAAATTTTTGTCGAGTATACGAATCGAGCTTATTTTTACATATTAATCGAGCTTAATCCAGTGAGCTCGAGTAGCTCGAATTCGATCACGAATCGAGCTCGAGCTTGAAAAATAAAACTCGATCGAGTTCGAGCTGAGCATCGAGTCCCGAGTTATGAGTCGAGCTTGAGCTCGAGTTTCTCACTGTATCGACTCGACTTGGCTCGATTACACCCTTAATCTAACCAAGATAATATTAACTTTAAATTTTTTGTCGGGATAACAAAAATTGTTTATGGAGCCACCATTAAATTGGATCCTGGTTACTTCATCTTCCGTGGCTATCATTTTTGTTTTGCTGAATTAGGCAGCAATTTTCTTTTAAAACAGAAGCACTACAGGATGTGGAAAACTATAGAGGAAATAAAGCTCATGAATAACATTTCATCAGTTAAGAAAAAGAACTGGCCTTATCCTTACATAATCTTCAGGCCTAGACAGATAAAATGGCAACTAAATAATGTGATTTCCTTGAGCCAGCTGGGCATTAGATTATGCAGCTGAGAAAAAATGAATAGATATTCTGCTGGGTATTAAGAAAATTAATGATTAAATGAATAAATGATTCTTATCCAAAATAAATGAACATTTATCAATATTTAATTTCATTTATCAAGTTTAAAAATTCATGAGAATAAACTGATTTAAGATAGATTACCAAGTATTTTTTTTGGTAATTGAAGATGATAGAGTATTGGTAAAGATATTATGAACTTGTCAACAACTACCATATTATGAGACTAAAGAAAAAGTTTAATAGTATAGATAGACGACGGAAACAGGGAGACAGGACAATAGATGTATCTTCAAGAAAACTCCATCACGCGGAGTGAATGGTGAATTGTCAAAAAAGCTTAGCCTTCGTCAATTTCTTGTATCAACTTATATTAAAAGGCTCCCCCTTCTTCCCTCTCTATATACATACAAAACAAGCTCCAATTGAACTAATAAAAGTTGTAAACAATGGAAGAATCAACATTAATCCTTTACTCTTTTCTTTCTCTTGTCATTCTTCTCTTTTGCTTCAAATTCTTGTTTCAACCCAAAACTTCCCACAAAAACCTTCCTCCAAGTCCACCTCCTCTTCCCCTTATCGGCCATCTCCATCTCATAAAACGACCCATCCATCGATTTTGCCATAGTCTGTCACAAAAACATGGCCCAATTTGCTCCCTTCGGTTCGGCTTCCGCCTTGTAGTTGTAGTCTCATCTTCAACAGCAGCCGAGGAATGTTTCACCAAGAACGATATCGTCTTAGCTAACCGATCCAAGTTACTAATTGGCAAGTACCTTGCCTACAACTAGAGTACGGTCGTTCTCTCATCTTATGGTGATCATTGGCTCAACCTGCGTCGGATTTGTGCCATTGAGATCTTCTCACCAAATCGCTTGAACGCATTCCCAAGCTTTAGAAAAGACGAAGTGAAGCGATTATTGATGCAACTACCGAGTGATTCTCAACAAGGGTTCATCAAAGTGGAGCTAAAATCGATGTTTGTTGATTTAACATTTAATAACATTATGAGAATGGTAGCAGGGAAGAGGTACCATGGTAGGGATAGTGTGACAAATGAAGAAGAGGCCAAGGAGTTTAAGGCGTTAATGGAAGAGTCTCATGCAAGTGGAGTAACCCATCCAGGAGATTTTATCCCCATTTTGAATTGGATTGGTGGAAGGAATTATGTGAAGAAGTTGATGAATCTTGTAGAGAGGATGGATTGGTTCTTGCAAAAGTTGATTGATGAGGTTCGAGGTAAGAGCCAAGCTGGGACTACTATGATCCATCATCTTCTTTCCTTGCAACAAACTCAGCGTCACTACTATACTGATCAACTTATCAAAGGGCTAATTCAGGTAAGACCCTTACTACTAGTGAAGCTTTTTTTTTTTTTTAATTTATTTGAAGGAGATTTCGATTCTTTAAATAAAAAAATACATTATTTTGTTATGTACACTTATTATTTGATCAATAGATTCAAAAGCTCAAATGCTCTATGAAAATTGGTTTTAATCTTAAAGATAAGATTCATGAAAAATTCCACCTTCAGGTTCTCAACAAGACAACGTCTAAATCCAACGTCCAACATAGTTGTTGGGGTTGATTTTGACATTTTTCTTGTAAAAGAATTAAATGACCAAAAAATAAAAAATAAAAACTACGTACTAATTCAAATCTAGTGATGAAATTGGGGTTCAATTCTTCAGTCCCGAGGCTTGAAATCAGAAACTTACGGTGTACTAATCCCACTCCAATTTTCTTCTTCATGAAGTGGACAATTGACCATAGAGGCAGATGGGTCCATGGCATGCCTAACACCAAAGAGAAAACAGATAAAATATAACCTACACAATTTCCAAGCTACAATACCTTCAGAGTATCATCTTTGAGTCCTTTAGGTTGAACCCAGCAGCTTCACTTCTGCTTCCACATATGGCATCGTCTGATTGCAGTATATCCGGATACGATGTGCCACGTGACACGATCGTATTGATCAATGCATGGGCCATTCATAGGGACCCCGAGTTTTGGGATGATCCAACAAGTTTTAAACCTGAGAGATTTGCAAATGGAGATAGGGAATCAAACAAGTTGATGCCATTTGGATTGGGAAGAAGGGCATGTCCTGGAGCCAGTTTGGCTCAACGAATGGTTGGGTTGACTTTGGGATCGTTGATCCAATGTTTTGAATGGGAAAGAGTGAGTGAGCAAGAAATTGACATGACTGAGGATGATGGTACCACCATGCCTAAACTCATGCCACTGGAAGCCATGTGTAAAGCTCGTCCCATTGTTAATAAGGTTCTCACTGGAACTAATTAGTATTGTTCTTGTGTTTCCAATTACGAGCATCGGCCTAAATAGAATCTAAACTATAAGAAATAGGGTAACCTCTCGTTATGTATGTATGTAACCCAAGGTTCAATACTTCAATAGACATTTATTGATATGTATAAAAAGATACCCTTGATCAGATTTTATTATCTCTCGATATGTATGCAACCCAAGCCACTATAAATTAGTCATTATGAAACAATAACAGCTTTGAAACACCAAAAACCAGAGAGATAAACTCTGGTCGAGAACAGCCTCGTGCCTAAGATAGATTAAACATCGCAGACAACTTACCTAAGTCCAAAAATTGGACATTTTGGGACATGATGGCGGCACCTGCAACTAGTGCAATAGAGGCAAAGAACACACCTTTCAAGCATCCATGTCCTTTTGACAGGCGTCCTAAAATCAATTTGCAGTACTTGTCTGCCTCCTTCAATGATGCATCTGCATCATCTTCTGCATCCTTGTTCTATTTATAAACCAAATGGAACAAAATTAGCTATAAATTCGGTCTCAGTTCCACTTTGTATATAAATCATAAAAGCATGTAAAAATGTAAAACAAAAACAATATGTTATCTGAAATATATGAGAATGCATTACCTTCTGCCTGAAACTATTTAAAGTTTCCCTCAAAGGATTAAGTGAAGAATGTTTAACAGAATGCTCCTTCCATTCATGGGCAAGCTTCCTCAAAACAGTAACACTTGCTTCAAGGTTATCAAGATAAAGCAGATCCTGTTTCCAAAGATAATGCATAAAACCAACACAAATTTAACAATATTCTAGTTAAGTGAATGAAAATACGGTCAAAGATCTGGTTGAAAATAGAAAGCACAACCTATACATAAGTGGATGAAAAATCTTCAAATAAATCAGAAATTGCTTACCCATTGCTTATAACACTCGGGATTTTGAATTAAACACCAAATAAAAATATCACTCCCTTCCTTTGATAGCTCAGGAACACCTGCATTAACAACATTAAAAAAAGGAATACAGTGCAAATGGATAGAGCTAATTTCCTATACCACTTCACCAGAATGGGTTTAAAAAGCCGCTGCAAAGCAATCTATAAGAATTTAGTTTTACCTTCCCCGGCAGCGATCACAGCGTAGTTCAGTATCTGCTGGGCAACTTGCTTCATTGCTTTGCTTCCAGGAGAACCAGCGAGGGCAACCTCCTTCAGGGTAGGATAAATAGCTTCAAACCTCTCAGTTGCCTAAATGATTAATACGTTAGAACTGAATCACATCCCAAACTTCTGGAAACCTTAGGACTGAGTCAAAGAAATCATGCAAAAGATCCAGCACAAAAAACTACCTTAATTCGAGCTGAGGTCGCTGGAAAGGTGATTCTCATCAAAATCTCAAGAGCAGAAGGTGGCACCAGCCGATCTCCCTTTCTAACAGCACCATTTACTAAAATAGGACGAGCTTTTGGAGAGGAAGTTATTCTGATATCAACAGATGAAACATACAGGATCAGGAGTATGGGAGGAAAAAAAGAACTGTTGGCATAAAGCAGAAAACATATATAGACCTACAATTAGCAGGTAAAGATATATTCTCAAATCCAAAAGATTTAAAAATGGAAAAAGTTTATCAAAAACAAATGGCATCCCACCTTTCTACCAACTGTAAAATCAAGTCTCTAGTCTGAGGATTACAAATTGACTTGCCACTCAGCAAAGGCAACAGAGCATGTACCCACACGTACAACCCTACAGCTAAATCTCCTTGGGAGGCCTGTGAAAACAAAATCAAATTCACCATTAAAGTCATATACTAAAGAGTGATTAGTACATGAAGAAACATTATACTCTTATGGTTGTCAATAGACACCTGAGAAATCATCCACACAGTAATAGGAAGTTTATCCTGTCCCTGGTATTTTGGATTTTCCGTGATTGTCGGAGCCAGACTGATCAAAACATCAGGCTTTCTTCTCAGTACCATTGCTAAAATCACAAATATAGCAACCTGCAATTCCAGATTAGCTAATTAAACATGAATTACTCTTCTGACCAGCTGCTAACATCAATCAGTAGAGAAATATATAACAGTATTCAAACAAAGTGTCTAGCATTCAGGTATAGACTCTGAAATTGGAATCAGTTTAGAACTTCAGTAGAAACGTTTTGAAGAAACCAAATTACACATATTTTGGAAGAAAACAGGTCACTTATGGACATCAGGGAGATTCTTGGTCATTAGATCTCACCTCATTTTCAACGAAGGAAGTTTGCAGTCAACCCTACCAAATAACAAAATAAACAAAAAGAAAAGTAATGGAAAGACTCATGAGGTAAGGATAATTTGCATTGAGTAGAAAAAAACCAAACATAGTTGGAAGGCTTTGGTTTGAAAAGCAGAATATGTTTAGAAAGCTAAGCTATAAGCTTTGTCCAAGCCAACCGATGCTTCATATAGCTAGTAGATGGATTAACTAGACATCCCATCCCATCAAATTCATGAACATGTTTGGACACAATATAGAAATGGCATTGGCCCATCTTTAACCAAAAATAGACGTAACAAGCAATAGACATGTATGAAATAGATGACAATATACAAAAAATTAGGACAAGACTGTCAAATGAGGATAGAAACTTGAGTAAATGCTCAAGTTCCATGTGAAGTTGATTGCTTTTACTCATTGTATAATTAAAATCATCATACTAACTCCTAACATACAGACAAATAGAATAAAAATGGTTGCTACACTGATACAAAACTACATCCATGGCATTCTTACCACTGTTATAGCACACAGATCACAAAACAAGAAGATTACATAAAAACACTAAACCTGGCAGCATATAGATATTGACTTCATATCAAAACACTCATGATTATAGATCCAAAGAAACAATTATGTTAAATTAGCGTATTTGGCACACATGCAATATGCCTATGCATGAAGAAAAAAATGTATTCAAAAGTTATATTTCAAATTAAGGTAGTTATTTATAAAAGAATTACTGTTTATTTGTAGAAATGCACACATATCTTAATATTGCATTCAGTTTTTAAAAGGTGCAGATAGAAATCAAACTCTTTCAAAAAGTTTCACCACTAAGAAAAAATTAGATGCAAGAAAGGAACAGAGGAGAATGGATCTCGTTTTAGGTTTCTCAGTTTCATACATTTTGAAATATCAGTGGCAATTTGACCAGTAACTAGCATGCAAGTGATGACACCCAAGTCTGGAAATTCTATGCGTGATACAAACACATGCACACTTCCATTCTTTTCTACTAAGCGCGTCTCCTTCCATTTTAGACCATTCTTTAAGATGCAGCTCCAAATACACGAATAAATAAGATCAACAATTACCAGAGACTTTGTTGGTGCTTGCTGAGCAACTTTCTTTGATCCCTTTGTAACTCCTTGATGACTTGCAAGGTCAGCCAGAATGCTGTCCAATGACCACAAAACAAAAGCTACTAATGCATCCAAAGATCGCCCATTCAACCAATCAACTGATGTCCTATAAACATCTTCTCGAACATTTGAAAGCGGAATCTATTCAAAACAAAATAACAATAACGAATCCAACATCAAGCTAACAAAGTTCTATTTATGCATGTTCTACAACTGAACTCAGAAGAACTAAAACAAAATCATGACATTTTCCGAAACTATTAAAAAAATAAAAATTAAAGAAGAAAACTTACATCAACCAATTTCGAAACGGTAGATTCTTTGAAAATCTTTAACCAAGGGAATTGCGCTGCACTCACCGAAGCAAATGCTCTTCCAAAGTAATCAGCAAATCTCATTAATTGTATTTCTTGCTGCGTCTCGTATGAACTCTAAAAAAATGAAATTTATTAAAAAATTAAGAATCAGATTCAGATCACTCAAAATTAATAAAACAAAAAAAAAATGTAAATTAAGGTTTTTTTTTATTTATTTTAGATATTACTCACAGTTATATCAATAAGAAAAGCGCTAAGATCATCAGCGTCGATCTTCGAAGCAGCTTCCACCACAGTCACCTTCGGTTTCTTCGGCTTCTTCTGCTTCACCATCTTAATCTCCACTGCACCGTTCTCGGCAGCACCACCGGTGTCACTATCATCTTCCTCGTCGGACTTCGATCCGTTAGTGGCAGGGGAAGAAACAGCCGCCGCAACATCGGCGGCGCGACGACGGCGAACCTCAGAATGTTCTTCGATGGAGCGGAAGACGTCGGAGGATACGCCGCCATTGGGATAATCAACAGAAAAAACTCTCCGACGGAGGAGGCTTCGCCGGTTTCCGCTTCCGTTTCGAATACGACACCGTCTTCCATCCGTTAAAGTCGTCGTTTTTTCCATTCTCGTTTTCAACTTCTTTGAGAATTTGCTCAATCATAGCTGAATTTTCGTCCATCATACAATATTTTTTCTTTTTTTCTTTTATTTTTTGGGGCGGGTTAAAACGACGGAAAATTGGTCAGAGAAGACTGAAACGAGACAGATCGGGGGAAGATATAAGGCGGGAGGAGAGAGAAGGCGGGTTTTGAACCGGAAGAAGGAAGAAGACTGTATGTTAAAATAGGCACGTGGATCTCTGTTTTGTTTTTTATTAAGCCTGATTTGACCTTCTGAATTTAGATTATTACAGGATTGCCATTATCCGTTTGGGATTAGAGATTTTTGTTTGGTTTTTTTTCTTTTTTCACTCTGATTTCTTGAATTTTCTTAAAAAAATTGAAACACGTAGTTTAGGTAAAAATATAAGCAAAGGAGTAAATAGTATATCATTTTTTCTTTTATATTTTCAAACATCATTTGTCCATTTTTAAATTAAAAAAAATTAAAAGTGATATCAATTTAATTTGAATCATATTTAATTCGATTTAATTTTTTAAATATTATATAATATTATAAAAATTTAAAATTTGGCTCGAATTTAAATCGAATTTTCATTTAAGTTAAATCAAATTTTAATTATTTGGTTTAATTTGATTTACTAATTTTTAATTTTTTTAATTTTTATATATTCTTTTAATATAAAATTTTAATATATTTAAGTAGATTTTGATATAAAATTTTTATTTTTATTTTATAAAAATTAAATATATATATATATAAACTAAAATATATATATAATTCGATTTGATTTGATTTAATTTTTTTTTATTTTTGATCTTTTAATTCAAAATTCTATCTAAATCTATTATATGTATTTAATATTTAAATTTAATTCGAATTAAATAAAAAAATCGATTTAAATTAAATTAAATATTATAATTTGAAATTAATTTTTGAATTTTTCAAAAATTTTTCACCGATTTTTTTTAGTCAAACTATCCCATTTTAATTTTTCAAAAAAACTATTAATATAAATGTTTGACCATTGACTTACAGAATAGAAGATTGTGAAAAAAAAAATTAAAGTTTAACATCTGTTGATTTTTTGACGTGCAAGTGTGAGTCAAATAGTGGAATTTTGTATGGTTGGCATTTTTATTATTTATTTTTTACATTTCTAAAAGTAAAAAGTAAAAAAATAAATAATAACTAATAAAAATATTAGTTTAATGAAATCTTAAAAAAAATAGAAAATGAAAGTAAAAGAAAGGGTCCACAAAAAATAAAAAGGTAAAATTGTTAACCTATAAGATCGAATAAGTGAAATATAACAAGTTAACATCAATTAATTTTTTGAAATGAAATTAATAAAGAGATGGGAAAATAGATAAACTAAAAGAAGGTGAGTCAAATTATCTTATCATGTATATTTATTAATAGTAAAATAAAGGTATCTATGAATTGTATTGGATACTTATAATGTATAATAAAATAATATGATTAAAAAATTATTTTTTGACTGAATCTATTTCAGCTCACTTACATTGTTTTTTCTAATTTTAAGCTGTAATTCGAGGACATAAGAAGGACAAAAGAGGAATACGAAAATATCCGATATGAACGAGGATAATTTTCCCTTGTATTGGGACGCACAGTGGCCACATTTGATATCTTGTTAGTCTAACAAACACTTCGATTCCATCACTAATCATCATTTGACTAGTAGGACCCACAATATTTTATCTGATTACATAAACCAAACCTACATAGGATCCGTCCGATCTTCAGATATGATTGTCATTTCTTAAAATCAGGGCCTAATAAGTGGGTATTGGTTAAAGATAGATAATTTTGAAGATCACGGCATAATTTTCTCTGATTATTACGAACGGAGGCCGGTGGTTGGTGAAAGTGATATGCACAAAATCAATGGAAGATATCGACTTCTTTTTTTTTATATATAAAAACTTATTGTTTGCACGTACACAATATAAAAAGTTTGGATCCGATTTCCCATTATTATATTTTGATTCATTATTTTATTATACAACTTTATTCACTATTTACCGGTATAACTTTCAAAATTTATGAGTAAATCTTACACATAAATAATAATAATGAATTTATTATAAAAAATAATGAATGAAAAAGTAATATATAAGATCTTAATAATTTAAAATATAACATGATGATATGATACGATACGAAAATAATATGAATAAATGATATGAAAATAATATGACTTAAAATTTTATAAAGACTATAAATATATTTAATAAAATTAAAAAAATTATATTTTATATTTTTAAATTCATATAAATTATAATACATAATTTTTATATAAAATAAAATACGAATATAATATTTTACAAGACATAATAACACGAATTACTAGATATACAAAATCTTTACCCAAAAATTCTACCTCATTTAAGCTAATGAAACTAGGATATTATTTGCATAAAGATTTTAAGTTTTGATCATAATATTATTTTCTTTGTATTAAATAAATAATGTAAAACTTTTATGTATTAATAAATATAAACAAGCATTATTCAAATCCATTGGCCATTTGGGAATTATGTGAAACAGGTTGCAATACATGATTTTAAAGTACATTTTCTTTCACAAAGTTGCTGAAAAGGAAAAAACAAAATACCCAATTATCTGGTTTTTAAAACAAGACAATAGATTGAATAAAACAAGATAGGACAATAAATTTTAAAACGTTTAAAATGTCTTAGTATAAACAGAAAAGAAATTGAGGGTAACAAAATTGTAAAAAGAAACAAATGAATTAAACTTTTGGGACAGAGATCATGAAATATCCTCTTGGCTTTGGTAAGAATACATTCTTTGTAGGGTAATGTCATCTAAACTCTCAATCCGGATCATAGGATGATTTTGAAAAAACAAAAAAGTTTGGATGAAAGGGATCACGAAACTGATAAACTTGTTTTAACCCATTTATAGTTCGTTTGATTCAGTGTCATGATGTAGTGAGGGCCTTCTCACCGCATCAAACCCCTAGTTTTTATGGGAACTAGGAGATTTTACCAGCGCACCGTGCCATCTAGTCAAACAAGCCAGCTCTTAATTGTGATTAATGTGAAGAAAGTTGCCCATGCCTTGCTTAGAAACAAACATATTGCTGACTAAACAAAACATTTTGAGTTAGTTTCATTAATGACATTCAGGCCTTTCCTATATTAAAGCTTCTTGGATCCCACACAATAGTTAAAATGGTTGGCATTAAAATTTGCTCATATCATAAAAGTCAAAGTGGAGAACATGGTCACCTTCCTTTTGCGTTATTTATTAGATCAAGAGCTCTACCCAAGCCATGACAAACTGCTTATGGACTATTCTCTGCATCCCTTCCATTAGACATGTCAAATGAGTGGATCGGGTTTAAATCATGTCATTTCGGATAGGGTCATTTTGGATCAAATGGAATTTAAATCATTGAATTTGGACCGTTTTGAGTTTCAATTACCTAGTTCGAGTCGGTTTTTTTTCTTTCATCCCACCAATAAGAACTTATTATGTGATATACAGTGCATAGAAAGAACAAAGAAGATATCATCTGACCAGCAGGTGGTGAAGGCATCCCATATTGAGCAGCAAAGCTTTGTGACATCAAAACTCCCATAAAGTCTCTCTATTCTCAACTTTAACTATCTTTCTCCGTCTTCTTTTGCATCAATTGGAATCAAAACAGGATCTTATCTAGCTTCTGATATTTGAATCTTTAACCTTGGAAAACCAACGAAACCCATTTCCTGACTACTTTTCAAAACTGTTCCAATAGAAAAAATTGACCCTGTCGCATCATTTTCTGACAGGCAGAGCTGACCCGTTGGTTTGCTAAGTTTCGCCTCCTAATTTTCTCAACGGACACACGGGCAAAATGTTTAGAGGTGTGATTCACATTCAGCTCCACAGGCCTACATGTTCTTCAAGCACCAGAATTGCCCTGCTGAAATCACTACATTGACTTCATCATATCACTTGAACCATCCTCCACATTACATGCCATGTCAGAATTTTGGCACAAGTCTTTCTTCTTTAATTTTGAGATTTGTTTTCGCAAGATTTAGCCTCTAAAAGTCAAATTTCCTTTTTTATTTTGAGGTTTTAAAACATGCACGATTACTTTGAAACTAATTCAGAATTTAGAAGATAATACTTGTAAAGTCTCTGAGCACTTAAATGAGTTCTTGGAAAAAAATTGTAGAGTACTAAGAATCCTCGTTCTTCAACATTTTATAAGTACTGTGATCTTAAAACTTACACCACTTGAGAGTCAAAAACACATGAAGAACGGAGAGTTCAGTATAGGCAAGATCAAAGGAAAAAATGCAAACATCTTCAACTTCCTTTATAATTACAAGTTACAACCTCAAGACCCTGATGGTGTTCCTCCAACATGCATGAAGCAATTCCAATGGAAATTGATGTTATAATTTCGTAATGCAAAAACATTGAAGAACTGAGAGGTTAAAATTGCGGACCTAAAGAGTTGGTTATTCAACAACTAGGTTTTTTGAAGTTGAGAACACAGATGTTGCCAGCCAGATGAAGCAAACACAACTTAATTGATTTTGTTCCTCCTTAATTTTCTCTCTACTCTCTACATTCCCTCCCTTTTTTAGCACCAATTCCCTAACATCAGACTTTGATGAGTGTACTAGAATCCATTCACAATACATCTAATGTTCAAAGGGCTCCACAGTAAAACATCAAATTTGCAATTATTTAAGTGAAACTTTTAGATGTTCCTATCAAACAATCTGTTCATACCGCTTAACAAGTAATTCCCAAGTTGCTCATAACAATAACTATTGAATTCACAGAAACTTAATTAACATTTCAAGCATTCAACAAACAGAATCTATCATTCACAACTTCACAAGTATACCGTGTAAAAGATCAAATTTTTATTAACTTAAAACTCCAATATGAAAAATACATTGAAAAGTAAACCAACCTGAAAATTTATCTACATTGCTCAACTGATGTGCAAATTTCCACCATTTTTAGAAATACTCATCGCCTACTCAGAGAATTCTCAATGACCAACCTCAACCGCCTTCCCAACAAGTCCAACTCCGAAGCCTTTTGCTCCTTCCACCTCCTCTCCATTGTATCCATCCAAACCACACCTTGCTTCTCGAAAACCAACCTTACCTCTTTGAAACACTCATCAAACACCTCCAACACACTTTTCGCCACGACCAGATCAATTGCCTCGCCATGAAACCCCTCATCTCTTCCACCACGAAAATCCTCATTAATCTTCACTTCCCCATCATTACCTATCATATTAGAATCATCAAAATAATTCACATCGATGCCATTGTTCTGATGATCTTGAGAAAACCCATGATTAAAGCCGGAAGAGTTGTTACCAAAAGGGGAAGTGGAAGCAAACTCAGGACTCCAAAGCCTTTTAGAAAGATCAAACAAAGCTAGATCATGAGCAGAGAGAGAAGATGCGTTGAGCCCTCGAGCCAGCCTAGAGGAAATGACCCGGAACTTTTTCCGGAGCCGTCTAAGCTTTTCGGAGAGTTGGGACTTGGTGTAAGATCGGGAGATGGAGTTGGAAAAGTTGGAGTAAAAAATGGGAAGGTCTTTGGGAAAGGAGAGTGAACGAGATTGGAGAAGGCCTTGGAGGAAGCTGATCTCGTCAGGCTCGGTCCAGACTCGGTGGAATTTGAAAGGTGGGGTTTTGGGTTTGGGTTTGAGTGGTGAGCCATCAAAAGTAAGGAGTTGGGGTGGGGGCTGGGGTTCAAGTTTGGAGGGGTGTTGGGGAAAAGGGGTTTTGCGTTTGATGGGGAGTTTGGAGGCAGAGGGTTTAAGGGGGTGGGGTTGGGGTTGGGGTTGGGGTTGGGGTTGGGGAAGGAGTGGGGTGGAGTCCATGGCTTCTTTCTTTTGGGGAGGCGAAGGTGAGGGCGAGGGTGGGGTTAACCTTATTTATGATTAGGGTGATGGTGGGTGCCTGGTCAAGTTTCAGGATTTGACTGTGAATAGAGAGGGTTGAATTGGCTTGAGCCTTAAAATGGGGTTGATGGGTGAATTAGCTATTTTAAGCTTGGAAACCTTTTTCTTTTTTTTTTTTTAATACAAGAGAAGAAACTTTTACTATTATATTTAACTTAATTTTAAATTAAAATCAAGTGTAAATTTAGTTAATAATTAAATAGATGAGGTATTAATCAAGATCAAATCACATAAGAATATTTCAAAAATGAACACGCTAATGTGAAAAAATATGCTCTTAAATATTTATAAAAAACACTAAATTTAGATAAAACTTAAAATTACTTTGATGATAATTAAAAAAATAAAGATGGATTGTGTTGAATTAAACAACAATATCTCTTTATGAAAAAAAAATTCAATCAAGAAATTTGTTTGCGTTGATCATAAAGAAGTTTATAATTATGGATTCAAGTATGATTACTTCTTGTTTGCATTATTCAAAATGTAAATCTTCCCAGTGGAAAATCTGTATATACATATATGATATAACAGAAGGATTGAAGCAACTTACTTATTGTCTTTTTTTTTGTTTTTTTGAAAGAAACAACAAGTAATCCTATGCTATTTGATTCTCTAAATAAAGAAAAAAAAATACGGTAACTTTGAAAATAAACATACATTATAATTTTAGACACCTTGATGCGTAGTAATGCCAATAAGATTTTAGTTTAGTATCAAAGGAGGAGGTCTTGAAATTTTGAAATTTTATGTTTAAATCTATTATATATAAGTTTACTTTAATTTTATGTTTGATTTGTCCAGATATATATTGGTTTGTTAGTTTGGTTTATTTTGTTAAACTAGCTTTTTAAACCCTATAATGTACGGGATTTTTTATTAAATTTTTCATAATTTTAAATTTATTTTTAATTATTTATCTAATATATAATCATATATTTATAAATGTTAAGTTACAATTAAATGATAAATTATACATAATATATTATAAATGATATTATTCATCTAAAAGAAGTTTAAATTTTTGTAAATTTTCAAGAATTATAAAAAAAAATTTCATTAAAAAATATTTTTTTCAATTTATTTGCTAAATACTAAAAGTTTTGTTATCGTTTTTTTCTTGTTTGATAAAAAAATCAAGAATCAATATTTAAATAGTTAAAATTAATAATTATTTTTATCATAATATTAATTAGGTGGTGTGTGTGTATATACATATATGTATTTGATTGAACAACAAATCACAATTATTAATTTTATTATAATCATTTGCTTTTTATTAGTTTTTATTTTTGATATACTTCAAGTAATTATTATAAAAATATATTGGGCTAACAATTATTTTTATATATGTCTATAAAATAAAGTTATTTTTTAGATAAAAGAGAAACAATAATTCTTTATGTTATGCTTAAAAACTATTTTTTGAAATATTTTTTTAATCATTTTTAACATAATTGATATATTTTTGGGAGTTAGATATAGCAGTGATCATCATTCTTCTCATATATCCATTGTAAACAAAAAAAATTTAATAATAAAAAGTATAGTAAAAGTAAATAGAGAATATAATTTTATATATTAATTTATCAAAATTAAATATATATAATAATAAAAGCAAATATATTAATAAATTAACAGAGAATAAAAACATTGAAGAAATAAATAAAACAAAAAATTATATAATCCTAAAAGTTAATTATAATCAATCTAAGCAAAATTATAAAAAAAAGTTATGGACTAAAGAGAAATAAATAAATTAACCAAATATATAATATAAAAATATTTGAATTAGAACATAAATAAAACATTAATTTGTTTTCAAAGCAAAAATATATTTTTATCTAATTTTTTTATCAACATTCAAATGTCTCATGTTTTCATATAAAGATGTAAACTTTTATTATTTTAAAAATACATACTTTCTAGTCAATAATTTATTAACTTATCTAAAAATATTAAATTTAAATAATTTATTAAATAAAATTATTTGACAAAAAACAAAATTTTATTAAGTATATATATATATATATATATATGGAATTGCCATTAAATTGAAAAAGAAAAGATAAATTGTGATTTAATATTTATTGAAAATCCTCTCACATCTTTGAACACTACTTGCTGCTCTATGTTATCCAAATTTCAACTTCCACTTTAGTTTCTTCATCTCATAACCATGATTTGATTGCTGCTCCCCATTCACCAATTTCTGAAAGTCGTTCACTCAAAACATACAACAATGATACAATCGTTAATGCCATTTCTTATTTATTTAAGGCCATCATTGGGGCATCCACGCAAGAACTTCACTTCCTTATCAAACAAGTAACAAAACCAAAGAGCAGCCCCATGCAAATTTTGCTCTGAACTTTCTCTGCTGGTCAATAAAGACCAAGAAACTAGAACCAAAATTTCTACTTCATTACGTTTCATATTCTAGTTCTTGCCCAACAACTCATCTGAGCTAGCTAGAGGATTGCTCGAGCGAGTCAGCTTAACAAAAGAAAGTGAGATTGATTCACCAAGGAAACTTTGCTGGGCAGTTACAATATGTTGCTGCTTTCAGTCCTTTAGACTTAGCACCAAGGTCATAATAACAACAATAATAAATAAGAACGGAATCGCATGGCAATTTCTACAAGGTAAGAGAGGTAGACATAGCAAAGTAAGATAAATTATTCCAGCAAGTGTTACCTTCAAAAGGTGAGCAAAGCAAAGCACAAGTGCTCAACTAGTCTTCTTAGATAATTAAACATGACAAAGAAACTGTCTGCAAAAGCTGAAGTGATTATTTTTGTTAAACGTACAAATATTAATGCAAACATGCCAAGGAACTATTTAAAAACCCATCAACCTAACCAGACACATGACCAAAGAGTGGCATCAGCGCAGCCTCCTTCCTTCCCTCTCAGACTCAAGAAGGGTGAAAAATGTTCCTAAATTAGTGAAAATGCTTTCTTTATCTGACATTAGCAGAATATAAGTATATTTAACTTATTCACTGTAAGTACAAATACGCTAGCAGCGGCCTTCATTCACCAAACCAAATTCCAATGGCATTTTCTGCAATCATCCTAAATCCTGAAACCTCTTCTATCCTTAAATTCTCCATTGAAAATCCTTTGAAAAATTTCCCATATTCTCAAATTAAGCTTCTTCCCAAGAAAATTCAGTCTAGCCAGATTGCAAAATCATCTTCAGGACAACCATTTTTCCTAGCCAAAGACTACTGGATGTCCAACTCTGATCCACTCTCTGTTTTTAACTTTGAAGAGTACATGGCAGACAAGGCAAGACAAGTTAACAGCTCTGATTAAGGCAATCCCTTTGAAATATCCAATGCAAATTCATGAAGCAATGAGGTATTCCCTTCTAGCCTGTGGCAAACGCATTCGTCCTGTTATTTGTATTGCTTCATGTGAATTAGTGGGAGGAGATGAGACCCTAGAAATGCCAATGGCGTGTGCGGTGGAGATGGTTCACACAATGTCATTGATCCACGATGATCTTCCTTGTATGGACAACGATGATCTTCGTCGCAGAAAGCCTACTAACCGCAAGGTTTTCGAGGAAGAAACTGCTATTCTAGCCGGTGATACTCTTCTCTCCCTTGCCTTTGAACATGTAGCTTGAAAGA